>OX465297.1:116269226-116869226 GCA_949987735.1 Leucophora obtusa
TGTAGGTTTAACTTAACTATAAACAAAAGAAAATGTCAAAAAAAATGTACAGAAAACAACAACAACTTATTGGGCTAACTACCCTACGGGGAATGAGGGGTCAATTGCCCTGAAAGTACCTATCCTGTGAGTGGTTAAATCAAGACTTGTCACAGGATTGGTATAATTTACCATTGCTGTGGGTTAAGCAGTGACAATTATACTTAAAGGACTAGTCCCATGACTGGTCCCATGAAACGGTGGCATACCACTTAATCGTCCTCAAAGTACATATCCCGTGACTGGTAAAAAGAGGGCATACCACTAAATTGCCCTCAAAGTACGTATCCCGTGACTGGTTAAAGAAGGACTTGCAGCAGGACTGGTATAATTTACTATTGCTGTGGGTTAAGCAGTGTCAATTATACTTAAAGGACTGGTCTCGGGACTGGTGAAATGATAACATACCACTGAATTGTCCTCAAAGTACCTATCCCGTGAGTGGTTAAAGATGGTCTTGTCGCAGGACTGGTATAATTTATTATTTCTCTGGGTTAAGCGCTGTCAATTATACTTAAAGGACTGGCCCCAAGACTGGTGCAAAGAGGACATATCACTTAACTGGATAAATGTGTTATAAAAAAAACCACAAGTAAGACTTTATTTTTTTTTAAAGAGAAGCAACACTCGGGAAATTCTTTCTACTAATTAATGTGTTGCTTCCTTTGGAATGGGCATAGAGAAGAAGTGAAAGGTGGTGAAAGAAAGGGCTTCAAATATGGCAACACTGTAATTGCGCGAGATGTTGAATTTTAGAACAGTTGTTGCGCTCCATCTGATGGTGATTTTGCGAACTTTGTTGAAGCTTTTAGTTCATAGCCCTGGGAACACCGAAGGAGGAGGGATAGAAAAACGCATACATATTTATATTTTTCATAAATTGATGTTGCCTTGGTTGGGGATCGGACCCGCAACCTCACATGTAACACTCCAACGCGCTAACCATTACACCACAGCGCCCACAATTGGTCGGTTTCTTAGTACACTGATAGAATTATCCTTCATGATGAACAATTTCATAGAATTTTTTTCGTAAGTTCAATGAAGAATTTTAGTTCTAGACCTAAGCACTTGGAGTTTTCTTTAAATTTTACCATCAAGAACCCTGAGCTTATTGCTAACAACTTCAGCTCCAATCTTTTGGAGGATTTTGCAGGAATTTTAGAATCGGTAAAAGGTTCGACGCATATATATATCTTATATCTTAAAAGAACATCTTAAAAAAGGAATATGTATTTCATATTTTATTTCTGTGAAAAAACATACCAAAATTCTTCAAAAAAAAAACAAATTTTTATATTTTAATTTGTTGACAAATGAAAATATTTGTGCTTTTTATTACATAACAATTTTGTCAAGGTTTTGCTGTGAAAATTTTACTAATAATACCAAAACCATAACAATTTCCATTCAACTCAGTTTTGTCACTGTTTTTGTCAGTTTTGTAATGGGACTGGTTCTGTATCAGTTCCTTTTAGGATAGTTGGGTGACATGTCACAAAATATACAAAGTGTGACTCATTCTTTGACGGGTTACTTCGGTGACATGTCTCTTTAAGTCAGTTAGGCGACATGTCCTTTGGGGCTAGACCTGCGACATGTCGAAAGGTGTCTAATCTGTGGCAATACGTCATTTCCAATGACAACGCCAGGTTAAAGTGATATGTCTTTTTCAAAGAAAACGACCGATCAACGACCTGTCTCTGCCCCCTTGGGACGTATCCTGTGTGTCATCTGGGACCGGTCCTTTCCCCGTAGGGTATTAACTAAATTTCAAACCTGCAGTATGAGACCCACCGTAAGAGATACTATCGTACTTGAAGCATGTTTTTTCTTTATCTTATAACCTAGATTACAAAAAGTCTTAAATCAGAAAAATCGATTCAGATTTGTAAAAGTTGTATGACTATAAAGCTGTTGTATACCCGAGATGGTCAATTTTTACACCCTGTGATAAAACAGGGTGGATACAATACTAATTTTCTAAAAGCCTAGATCTTTCTCTTCAGTTCTTGTGAACATTTTTTTCCAACTGGATCAGTAGTTTACAAGATCCACAATTATTACCATTTTTTTTGTGTTTGGATTGGAATCACTATGCCCCCTCCGACTACCATTTGTTTCGATGGATGCAGAATGCTCTCACTAGAATACGCTTCACTTCAGAACAGGGTATCCGAAATTGGCTTCATTCGTTCTTGACCTCAAAAAATTAGCAGTTCTTTTGGAGCGGAATCCATATGTTGCCGAAAGATGGGAAGAGGTCATATCTAACGATGGCCCATACTTTAAGTAAATTTATATTGTGCCAATGTTCCACAATAAACGCCTAAAATTTGCAAAAAGATCTTGCATTTTGAAGTTATACACCCAGTATGTTAAAACGCAAAACCTTTTATATCGCATTTTAAAAACAAGTGGACTCATACCTCTTTCAAAATATATGTTTCATATGTGATTACCGTTTCTATACTGGGACATCACAAGTTTCAAATATGTATTATTACAAAAAAAAATTTTTTCTATTGTATTTCCATATTTTTTTAATCAATTCAATATTAATTATTTATAAATCTTTAAACATAAGTAGAATAATTTAATTTTTATAAAAAATGTATGTATTTATTTAAATACCATGTGTCTATTTTCCCATATGATTTCAAACCGCTTACATGTAACCAGACAAATTACTAAATAAAATCCACATTACCATAAAATATACACAGACAAAAATATCACAAAATTTTATTCAAACAAGTTCTTTCCTGACTCGGTCATTATCATCATTTCGTAACGATATTTTATGTTATTTCAGTAACGGTATTTTAAGGGTAACGCTATTTCATTTATTTTTACTTGGATTATTATGAAATTTTACGCTATTGTAGCCAGAGTAATATGAAGCTTAAATTCTGACGGCTGACCGCACAACACACCGGGAGATGTGGTACTCGACCCCAAAGTATGAAACCATAAGTATGTGTAAAATTTTAAAGCTTGCCAGTTTGCGATTTATGAAACGATTTTAATAACGTAACATTTTTGTAGTCATCTATAATTCTATGGCTTCATCAGTGATTTTCCATTAAATTGTATTATTGCTTATATTTTATTGTCAGATTGTCTCTATATAATATTTTCAACAACCCGTCGGCCATAGGAATCGAACTAATGCACTCCTACATTACAAACGTAACTACCCAGAAAAATTTTCTGTTCCCAAGAATCGGTTGTAGAATAGCTACTTTTCATCTAGAACCCATTTTACTGTCGATTCTAACACCGATTCTTTTTGTTTGAAATTGTCCCAAAAGCAACCCCTTCTATAGCTCCAAAGTGGAACCGGTTGCTGTAGAATCAGTTCTGGAACTGATTCTACGTCACCCACACCTTCCATATAGGATCCCAGGAACTGGTTCCGGAACCAGTTCCATGGAATCGGTTGCAGTGAAACAAGTTGTAGAATAGGTGTGGTTGGCTACCGATTTCTTGGGTAGAGTTCGACAGCTTAGCCATCTAACCCACGTAAGGCCTTGAATGTAGTGTAGCTAATTCATAGTTTTCTTTCCTATTCCGCTTTCTGTTATTGTTTTTTACTTTCACAAGTGATCAAACAGACACATACAAACATTCTACTTTAGATTTTTTTGTTTATCTTCTAATCTCCTCCGTGTCGCCTTTTTCGCAAATGTTGCCACACTGACGTAGGGGTTTTACGTTTAAGAGCAGGCAATTTATGTATATTGGAGACGGACTGCCAACAGAGCATTTTTATAATGTTCTTTAATACAGTGTTGTTTTTTCAAACGCTTCATATAGACCAACTGCAATTAATATTGTAATTAATATCCATTTTTATCAATTTTTAATTTAGTAGGTTTTGAGGTTCGTGGTCTTTATGAAAATTCGTACGGGAATTGGATAGGAAATGGATTTGGATTCTGTAAACTGGTTTATAAAATTTAACCCAAATGGCATTAGGAGGGTATCTATTTATATTGTGAGCCTTGTCCAATTTAACACTCTTCAGCAAAATAGAGATACCGAAGCAGTAGAAGAAGAACTACAATTGATGATCTACCCAGCAAAATATTGGTAATGACACCTCATTGCTGTCTGCATTACCAATAATGATATATCATTACCTTTTGCATTATTTTGTAATATAAAATAATGACTTCCTAATAACGGCCTATTGTAGTCATTGCTTTTAAATATAAAATAATGGCTTACTCGCAATAGTTTAAATAAGTACTTTTTACAAAGTTAAATTTTATACATTTATATTTATTACATGTAAATATGTTTTGTGTTAAAATTTTTATGACGAGTTCTAAAATTACACTCTAGCAAAAACTATAATTTCTCTGAATGTATTTCCTGAAGCTAATAGTATTTGTGTAACTCCTTATTTTTAAGATTCAAGTAAGCAGTCGGATAACCACTTATAATTCAACTTTTTGTAAGCATGTTTGTAACCAGTTATTATTCAGAATCTCATAACTACTTACTTCTCATTTTTTCGTAAGCGAGCGGGTAAGCGTGACTACTTATAAAAACGACCATGCCAAACAAAAATAATGAGTTTAGACGCCAAAAAATAAGTTGTGCGGAGCTATGAATTTCTATTATATAACCACTTATTTGGTAATGAAAGATTTTGCTGGGTAGATGTACTTGTTTTTTTAACATAAACACTAATGATTCTAACATTTTTTTTTAAGAGAAGCAATACTCAGGAAATTCTTCCTATAATTAACGTGTTGCTTCCTTTGGAAAGGGGATAGAGAAGAAGTGAAAGATGGTGAAAGATAAAGGGCTTAAAATATGGCAACACTGTAATTGCGCGAGATGTTGACTTTTGGAACAGTTGTTGCGCGCCATCTGATGGTGAGTTGGCGAACTTTGTTGAAGCTTTTTAGTTCATAGCCCTGTTATATTATTTTCCTTCGGTGGGGTTAAGTGCTATGGGAACACCGAAGGAGGACGCTGCGATATGTATGAGGGATAGAAAAAACTCATGCATATTAATATTTTTCATAAATTGATGTTGTCTTGTTTGGGGCTCGAATCCGCAACCTCACGTGTAACAGTCCAACGCGCTAACCATTACACCACAGCGCCCACAAACATTGAGTTGTCATAGGAGAGGAGTACTCCCACTTCAAAATTTGTTCAGTACTTTTTGAACGAGTGCAAAGGAAGCTCTTTTTCACCAATTAAAAGTTAAAAGAAAAATTGTTTGGAAAAAAAACATTTTTTTTTTTTTACAAAAGATATCCACCGGATATCGAACTTGCGACCTCATGATTGCTAATCCAGCTCTCTACAGCTGAGCTATTCTTTGTTATGAAAGTTGGCTGGCATAAAAACACCACTTTGTCAATGCGAGATATTAGGCCTTTTTTTAATCACTGGATTTATTTTATTTTGTTAAAAAATCCACATTTTGTTTTTGATTTTCAAAATGTAATATTTTTACCCAAATTTAACACTTATTCGCTAAATGCAATTTCTGGAATTAAATTAAGCCAAATCCAAAACGAATTTATTTATATTATAAATCCATTTTGGATTTAGTTAATTCAATTCAAGTCAAGTACCATCTGTCAACAGACTACTGTCAAATTTTGAGCAAGTTCCATCATTAACTTTGTGTTTAGCAGGTGTTCAAAGCCTGTGTTTTGTAAAAAATGTAAAAAGTGAATTTCGAGTGCTCATTAAACATTATTTTTTGTGAAAAAAGAAACCGTCACTCAAACCAAGGAAAAGCCTATGTTGACTCTGTACCATCAACTTCAATGGTAAAAAAGTGGTTTACAGAGTTTTGTTGTGGTCGCACAAGCACTAGTGGCGCTGAACGTTCTGGACGGTAAACTGAGGTCAAAACACTCGAAAATGTCAAAATTTTCACGATATGGTGTTGGCCGATCGTAGAGTAAAGTACGTGAGATTTCTCATGACATAAACATTGAATTAAGTGTATTGAAAAATAATAATGGGCGCTGTGGTGTAATGGTTACCGCGTTGGACTGTTAGACGTAAGGTTGCGGGTTCGAGCCCCAAACAAGGCAACATCAATTTATGAAAAATAGTAATATGTATGAGTTTTTTCTATCCCTCATAAATATGGTAGCGTCCTCCTTCGGGGTTCCCATAGCACTTAACCCCACCGAAGTAAAACAATATAACAGGGCTATGAACTAAAAAGCTTCAACAAAGTTCGCCAACTCACCATCAGATGGCCCGAACAACTGTTCTAAAATTTAACATCTCGCGCAATTACAGTGTTGCCATATTTGAAGCCCTTCATCTTTCACCACCTTTCATTTCTCCTCTATCCCCTTTCCAAAGGAAGCAACACGTTAATTAATGGGAAGAATTTCCTGAGTGTTGCTTCTCTTAAAAAAAAAAAAAAAAAAAAAAAAAAAAAAACATTTTTGGCTAAAAAAACCGTGTTTCATTAAAAAAAGTCACGGACTTATTGATCCGCCTCGTACCTTAGCTTTTTCATTGAAATATGGGCTCTACGTATTAAAATACAATTTATATTTTTAACAAATTTTCAAAAATTTAATTTTTCTCAAATCCAGATTTATTTTTTAAAATATTTTTGCACTTAAACCACCCAGCAAAAACAGACATTACCGAGTAGTTAAGCGAGTAAGCAGCACACAAATCGTTTCACTACTTACCAGGCTATTTACTCGCAACATTACTTTTGTTCGCGATGTCCAAAAATGCATGGGTGGTCATTGCCCTCTCGCTTACAAAAAGAGTGCAAATAACGAGTTACCCATAGTGAAAGAATAAGTAGTTACTCACAAAGATAGAATAAGTGGTTACTCAGAAGTTAGGAAATAAGTGGTTACGGTACATTGTGAAATAGTTTGTCATATTGGAAATATAAATTTTTACCTACGAAAATTTTCTATTCAGTTGGAAAAATGTTCGAAACAATTTAATAAATAAAATATTAATATAAAAAAAGACTAGATCAGTACTTATTTAATCAATTACCAGTAAGTGATTACTTTGAATGAATATATAAATACTTCTATAACGTATTACCAGTAAGTCATTATTTTGTATTTTAAAGTAATGCAAAAGGTAATGACCTATCATTACTTGGTAATGCGTATGGTAATGACCTGTCATTACCATGTTTTTGCTGGGTACTGAACATTTTAATGAACAGTGTTTATAAAGTTTTCTTCACATTGTTTTTATACTGATAAAATTTGGTTGTTCTTGGACTAAGATAGTCGCATAAGAAAACTGGCTCTAACGAAAATCTTAGAAATCTGACAATTATAAAGAACGAACCCATAAAATTGTTTTATTACAATTCTTGTGTTTAATAGGCCAAAACACATAACAAAAATTTATTTACTTTTCGTGTGCAAAAATGCTGTAAACTGTAGTGTTTAAATTTATCAAAATGTCATATACATAGTAGGTACAATCACAAATATTTTGGCATAAAATAAATTTCCGCAAAAAATAAAATCCTCCAACCCATAATTTATTTATGCAATTTTACACCCTCCAATGTCTACTAAATAATAAAAATAAAAAAGAATCAACTAGCAAAAAAAAAAAAAAACTCAAGAATATCAATACAACATGTTCCTTTGCCATTCACTTTATTTTGGCCACAATTTAATGACGTTACTTGGATATGGTTCAAGTTTTAGTACACACGGCATGCATTGTAAAAGAGTGATATATTTGCAATGCAAAAATGTTAAACCTGTTCAAAAACAAATCCATAGTAGTAACTGACTGCCAATGAAATATTTTTAACCATGATAAAGTCAAAACTTTGAAGAACTGGTTGCATTTTACACCGGAATAACATTTGACTAAAACGAATAAACAAAAACCTAAAACCTTGAATAAATATTACATGTATAAATTTAAAATACCATTAAATACTTGTGTTTAGATTGAGATTGCCAATTTAAAAAAAAAATATGTATGCAACAATATTATTTGAGTGTCAAATATTGAACACGTATTGAAAGCCCAATATCAATTTCAAATCATATTATAACACGTGCTATACGAAAAACGAAACAGATTGTTGCAAAATCCATATATACACATAAAAAATGTTTAGCTTAAATCATATAATTAAAGATTAGTTTAATATAGAATTGTATTTAAAGAAATATTTAACTGAATCAGTTAAATCGTGGAATTGTTTAATCGTTTCAATTAATTGTAGTTAGTGTAATTAGTGATCCGAGTAAAACAAATTTTATATAAGCATTTATGATTTTATAGAATTATATATCGTTCAGTATTGTTATACGAATAACACCAAGTATAATTGTTTATGATTATATTAGAATATATGTATTAAGTTATATAAAAATATATTAAACACATCCACCATTTTTCGAATCTAATAATATATTGTTATATATAATTACATTAACCCATATAGGATTTGAACCGGAAAATTGTGGATTTGCTTTATATAATTTTATATAATTAAATAAATTTGATATACTTATATAGAAATATACATTTCACAATACTCGACGAGATGTAGTTGTATAAAATCATAAATGATTATATCAAAATCATTAGTGTCATTTGCCCTGATGGGTTAAACATTGATAATCGTCTACTTATGTGACAAATGGCAAATGACAATGACGATGGCTTTGTAGCGAAAGCCGAAAATACGTATTCTGTCTTGCAGGCCTTATCGAATTCTCTCAAATTTTTTATTCCTTGTAATTTACTTGTGAAAATTGTATCATCTCTCTTTAATTTGAAAAATAATTTAAACAGAAAGTGATATTAATTTATGATCTAAAATCAAACTAAAAAACATTCATTTACAAAATAAGCAATTTTTGTAAAATGTCCTGGAAAGCAGTCGCTCCAAACACAAACCCCAATTGCCATTTTCATAATTTTATTTATTTTTATACCCTACACCAGAGAAACAAGCCGACCAAAATAATCGGCGGCGGCGGCGCAAGCAAAAAATCGGCGGCGGCGGCGGCGATTGAGGTTGAGCCGGATAAAAATCGGCGGCGGCGCAACCAAATAATCGGCGGCGGCTGCGGCTTGATCGGCTGAAAACAACATTTTGTAATGTGATTTGAAAACGTTTAAGTTTTTTTACGAAAGATAGCTATTTTACTATCACTCTATATGCCTTTACGTTTTTTGCCATTACTCTTACCTGACCATCTCTCAAAGATTTGTACGAATAATCTTCAAGGTTTACTATTTTTGAAAAGTTATTCATCATCGCTCTTATATCTGAAACATTTGGAATAATTATTGGAGGTGGTTTTTCTTCAGAAAGCTCTTTGTTAGCATTATCGTTAATATAATTATCATCATTATTGTCTACATCAAGTGCAGCAAACATGTTGTTGCTAGTAGGTACTTGGTATATCATCATTAGGGCAAGGAATTTCATGCACTTAAAAATGAAAAATATGCGGTTAAAAAAGAAAAATATGCACTCACAATATAAGAAATTTTCACTGAAAACAGACAAAGAACTCGAAGATTTCCCATAGGTCAATAAAGTTTTAAAAATGTTTATTTTGATTGAATCAAAATATGAAAACGTATCAATTTTTTATATTTTTTTACAAAATAAAAAATGCTACTAAAAATATGCACAAATATGCATTAAAAAGCACAAAATATGCATTAAAAAGCCACCAAATATGCATTTAAAGTCGAAATTTGCAAAAACATGCATTTATGTCAAAATATGCAACTACAAATCGA
This sequence comes from Leucophora obtusa, assembly GCA_949987735.1. Lineage (NCBI taxonomy): Eukaryota > Metazoa > Arthropoda > Insecta > Diptera > Anthomyiidae > Leucophora > Leucophora obtusa. The sequence continues at coordinate 116,279,034 of OX465297.1, forward strand.
TGCCAGTTTGTTCTAAATTTGATGAGTCGGATAAATGTTTAGTCCATATTAGTTTTGGACTATCGAGAAATAACATGCATTTGCATGGAATTCCTTGCCCTAATCATCATTGTTGGTAGTTTTTGTTATTTTGATTGCATGCTTAACTAATTCTGGTGATCGATTTTGTCGTCGTTTCGTTGTTTTGTTTTCAGCGACTGTCTACCAGACAATATCGCTTTCTTCAGTAGACTCGCTGCTACTATCCATTGCTGTAACAGCAGAGGATTAGTATAGCAGAATATTAATCCCTTTGTTTACTACTTAATAATAAATAATAATTTGTTGTTGATTTCAATATACAATGCAGTGTTGCCAACAAATTTTCAAAATAAATGGCTAGATCAGACCCAAAAATCGCTAGAAAATCTGTAGATTATAAACAGTGTAAATATTTAGCGATTTTATCCCTAGATTGTTGAAAAATAGTTTTTACTCAAAAATTTCTTTAATATGTTAATAAGAAGTGTTATAAACTTTTAAATAATGAAAAATTTTACGATTAAGCTTCAAATAATGAGTCTTGATTTTGATTGAATTAATCTTAGTATTGAGAATACACAATAGAGGGCGTTGTACGATGAAAAAGTGCATACACATATTTTATCGAAATGTGTATTTTTAGAGTTTTTTTTTACTAAAATCGTTTAAGATGTTGTGTTTTATAATAAAGGAATATCAATAATAATATTTTTCAACATAAAACCGAGTTTTAAAAATTATATTACGGCTGATAAAAAATATCGCTAGATTTTTGGCTAATAGCTACAGGACAATTTTTCCCGCTAGGGGCGAAATAAAATCGCTAGATCTGACGAGAAAATCACCGTTATGGCAACACTGATACAATGTATTAGAAAAAAGTTTTTTCTTAAAACAATAACAAATGTTATTGCTTTTAATTTTAAATAGAATTATAGAAAAGAGATCACAATTAACGTCTGCACTTTATCACGGTCAGAAAATCACTCCCAAAAAAATATATATAAAATCAATTTATATAAGATTTGTTGTTGGTTCACGTGTGATTTGTTTCATGTTCGCACAGATCCATGGCTAGTCAAGACTATATCTAACAAATGGTCCTAAATATTTAATATAACATACAAGTTTTTTTTAATAAATTATAAACATACCCTTTTAGGGCTACAAAGTAATCCCAACATTGGGAAAATGTAACCCCCTTGGAACTCAAAACAATTTTTGCCTCTTATAGAATTTTCAGACAATTAAAGCATACTGGGAATCAATTTTTTTATTTATTCTTTTTAATTTTAACAAATTAAGGAATAAATAAAGACCATAGAAAAAATACATATCGATTGATTTAAGAAATTAAACTTGTTTGAAGACTTTTGAATGGAGGCTTTGTTAGAAAGTTTGGGCAGGATGCACATATCTTGTAGGGACCCATTTGAATTAGATGCCCAATCAATAATGTCCTTAAATGATGAAATTATGTGATCAATTCGAACATTGGTTTGAGCATTTTATCCGTAAAAGTGTCCTTTTCTAACTATTATAGAATTTTACAATATCTTTTATCTTTACTTTTTCATTTATTTGTTACAAAATCTTTAATTTATCCAAAATATTCAACTGGACCATTTTTAAAAATGTATTTTAGAATTGAAAAAATATATATGGTTGATATCAAAAAATGTGATAAAAACCATGTAACCAGATAATTTCAAATGCATGGATTACATTTGAGTTATATATTTCGATATATATCAGCGCATTGTCACCTGTTTTACAAAATTTATAACAATATGACCAATTTTTGTTTAATACATAAAATTTGTAACCCATAATTTTATAGGCCAAATGTAAACTCCGTAACCAGTAACTCATAAGGTTTTTTAACTTTAATAGCTTATATTTTAATAACCAATGAAGCTAAAACTAACTGTAAGAATTTATATGAAGAGGAGAAGTAACGCTTTTAACAAAAATTAATACATTTTACAAACTTTTTCGTATATCTATGCTAACACGACTTCAACTCTGTAACGATTTTTCGTCATAATTTTTGATAAAAATGCATACACCAAATACATATATTTAGGTTGTTCATAAGGGGTGTGCTATCTGTTGTATCGTCCTATCAAAAAACAGAGTTGTTAAAATTTTTATTTGTGTTTAACAACGATTTTCTATTCAGTTTTCTATCTGTTAGCACACTCAAACATAAGACATTAAACATACTTAAAAATGTTGTATCGTTCTATTCGCAAATGTTGTATTTTTTCAATTTAATTTTTAACAGCTCTGTTTTTTGTTAGGACGATACAACGATACAACAAATAGCACACCCCTTGTGAAAACCCTTATTGAGTTTTAAATGCAAAGTTAAGCAGCTATGTTTTTTTATTAATTGATTTTTTACACATCTGCAAAGAGTTGAATTCTGAAGTATTATATAAACCCATTAAGAACTTTTTTTTTTAATTTTTTTTACAGTATAAATTTACATAAGCTTTTATAGATTAAAAAAATTATATTTATAGAAATTTTATATTTAGAAGATTTTAACTTTTTTCTTTTCATATAAAAAAATTGTTTTTAGCTCTGGTTGTTCAAGTTTAATGAATTAGTAAATTCTTTTTAAAAAATATATTTATTTTTAAATTTTTTATATTTGAAAATTGATACTTCCAGCCGAAATGAGCCGAAAAAAATCGGCGGCGGCGGCTGAAGCAAAAATGACCGGTGGCGGCGGCTTAAACGGCTCACGGCGGCTTAAACGGCTCACGGCGGCTGGCTTGTTTCTCTGCCCTACACCACTATGTGGTCAGGGTATTATAAGTTTGAGCTGATGTTTGTAACACCAAAAAATATTGGTCCTAGACCCACCTTATAGTATACCGATCGGCTTAGAATTTTTTCTTATTTCGTTTTAACGATGTCCGTCTGTCCGTCCGTCCGTCTGTCTGTCTGTCTGTCCATGCATTCTTGTGCGCACTCTACAGGTCGCAAATATTAAGATATTTTGATGAAATTTGTTACACCGACCTATGGCAGCCCAAGCACGAAGCCTATTGATTTTGGTTAACACCGGTCCATGTTTAGACCTAGTGCCCATATAAGGGTCCCCCCAAAATTGGCTTGGTTACAAACTGCAGATCGCAAATATTAAAATATTTTAAAGAAATTTGGTGCGCTGACTCACATTATAGAAAATTTTGACACAAGCCCCATTTTAACCCATTCGAATTTCGGATCCAAACATTAGTTGGCTTTTACCCAGACTGGTGTAGGGTATTGTATAGTCGGCATGCCCGACTTTAACCTTTCTACTCGTTTTCTTTAATATCAACTATTATGTGGTACAAATAGCAATTGGCATCTCCAAATTAGGCATTTTAAAAAATCTTTAAAATTAATTTAACAAAAAAACACGTTTTTGCATTTTTATAAAATTCGTGGGTCATTTTGGATTCCAGGCTAAAGTGGGTTAATGATATAAGATGAAGTCAGAATTTCGTTATTGAATCATTTTGACTATATTAAATTAATAAATGAAATAAAAATATTTTTTTTTTCGAAATTTTGAATTTGGGGAACTTTTAAAAATACACTTTTTTCCAAAATGGGCCATTTTCGGCCAACTTTCGGCACGGGTTAATGAACGAAAATCGAAAAATCGTTATTTTGCTTATTATGCTTATTATGCTTATTTTTTCTCTCTTCTCTATCACATATCAAAATTTCTTTCAAATCTGAGGGAACCACACACATAAACCTTCCTTGTAAGTATAAAAATTAATAATAATGTGGATTATTTGTTTTTTTTTGCTTCGTTTGTATTGTATTTCAGTTTACAACTTATTCTCAAGGTAAAAGACAGGAAAGAGAAATAAATATGTTCTAGATAAGGTCAGACTATTTTATGTCAAATCGATAGACCTTTAAATAAAAAAGCAACAACTTTTAAATGTATCAAATGGAATTCACTGAGAATGACACAATTTTATTCCACTTTTTCTATTCATTTTAATGTCTTCCGGCTTTCTTTGGATGTAACAAAATATTATAAAATATTTTTGTTTAATGTGGAATTTACAAAAAGTGTTTAATTTTTTTCGCCCTTCATTGTTGACCTTTAACTTTATGCCAAATAAATAGTTAAAAGATAAAAGAAATATATGAACGCTAGTATGAGCCAAAAGATTAAGCTGAAATTAACCTGTGATATAATAAATACAAAGAGATTTCATGTTATGAATGATAAAACAAACACCTTGATAACCCTGTGCTTAAATATAAACATTCTAAATATTTGAAATGCTTCCGAACACAGAAGTACTATAAAAGCACTATAAAAGTACTTCTGTGTTCGGATAAAAAGCACTTAAGAAAAAACAGATTAAATCTTTAATTTACAACTACAAAGAAAATCTGCGTATGTCAACGAACTTATATAAAATGGTTAATTAAATATAAAACCATATCAAACGGTATTTTTGTAGTTAACAGCTGTATGTTTGGATGTGTTGGTGGTTTATGTGTGCTGGAATGTGTATGGCTTGCAGCCAAATGTGTTAGTGGCTTAACTGTCACTTTAGTCCAGTGGTGTTCAGTCCATAGGACAATTGTCCCTGCTCAATTCATATGTATTCTTACGCTCTTGCTTTTAGTCGTCACTGAAACAGCGACGAATGAACATGAGTTCGGATGTATGCTGATTTTTTTTAATGTACTGAAAAAAATATTAATGACAATGTACGGCAAATATTTTATGATTATAAATGCAGATTAAATATATCTTATAAATATGTAAATACATTGAAATCATTGATATTGATTTAAAAAAAAAATTTAAAACCTTTTGTTTTACATAAAATGAAAGAAGCCACCCTTATGTATGCAGAGCTTTGAAGAATTAATTCCTTAATTCAATTTTTCAATTCTGAATTAAAAATTCGATGAATTAATTCACTGAGCACCATATATTGAATGGAATTAATTCATATTTGCTTTCGTTCGATTTATTTTGTTACGAATTAATTCAATTGCAATAGTTCTTTTTATTAAATCAAATGAATTAATTCACCGGTGAACGCGTTCAATTTTATAAATCGAACGAAAAAAAAAGTGAATTAATTCCTTACTGAATTAATTCACCACTGAATTCATTCAATTTCATTTTCATTCAGTGAATTAAAAAAAAAAATAAAATTACATTCAGTGAATTAAAAAAAAAAAATAATAAGTTCACTGAATTGAAGAAAAATAAAATAAGTTCACTGAATTAAAAAAAAATAAAATAAGTTCACTGAATTCAAAGCCTGTTTTCTGCCGTTCAGTAGAAGAAAACAATAATGTACAAATAAAAGTTTTAAATAAGCAATTTTACAGCGTGTGCTAGTAACAAATTAGAAACCGGATGCTGTATATCAACCTACATGATTCAAAAATAAAGCCTTTTACTATTAAAAATAAAAACTTTACAGATATACATACATAAATTTGGAAAAAAATATAACTATTAATTTTTCAAACTAGTTATATAGTTATATTTTTTTCCAAATTTATCTATATCTGTAAAGTTTTTATTTTTAATAGTAAAAGGCTTTATTTTTGAATCATGTAGGTTGATAAACAGCATCCGGTTTCTAATTTGTTACTAGCACACGCTGTAAAATTGCTTATTTAAAACTTTTATTTGTACATTATTGTTTTCTTCTACTGAACGGCAGAAAACAGGCTTTGAATTCAGTGAACTTATTTTATTTTTTTTTAATTCAGTGAACTTATTTTATTTTTCTTCAATTCAGTGAACTTATTATTTTTTTTTTTAATTCACTGAATGTAATTTTATTTTTTTTTAATTCACTGAATGAAAATGAAATTGAATGAATTCAGTGGTGAATTAATTCAGTAAGGAATTAATTCATTTTTTTTTTCGTTCGATTTATAAAATTGAACGCGTTCACCGGTGAATTAATTCATTTGATTTAATAAAAAGAACTATTGCAATTGAATTAATTCTTTGAATTTGTTGTTTGATGAACGCATTCAGTTGAATGAATTCAGTGAATTACTTAAGAAAAGGAATTCATTCAATTCTAGAGAAAATTAAATTCGATTGGTAGTGAATTCATTCAAAAAGGAATTAATTCTTCAAAGCTCTGTATGTATTTATGTATTTTTTTTTTCTTCCAAAAATTGCATTTTGTTTATTTTTATTTCTTTAAAACAGTGTAGTATTTATTTATATTTTCCGAAAGTACTTCTCTATTTACAGAAAACATTTTCATATTTTTAATAAAAAATAAATTCAAACAGATTCTATTAACCCATTCAACATTTCTTACAGTGCAATTCTCATTTTCTCACCAACACAACTACATTTTTAGTTTTGAACACCACTGCTTTAGTCAAAAGGCTAATTAATGTACGATGTAAACTGAAACACTTTGAAATCAGCTAACCAAATACAGTACTTTTTATATGTATGTATACGAAAGTAACGTTCATTTATTTACCTACACTTACAAACTTATTTAGTTAATGTAAAACTTTATAAAAGTGGAATGTGTTTGTTGACACAATAAGTACATACAAATTGTGTACGTGTATGTGATGACGCCACGTCACTCAAAGGAAAAGCTTCATTATATTTAACAAATCCTTTATAAACATTAAGACAACTTCATAGCTTTTCATCCAATAAATTGTTCACAATACCATTCGAAACTGGGTCATTTTTAGTATCAATGTGTGTTAATGCTACAAAGAGAGCAATAATGTTCATCAATTTTGCTCATAAATTCGCGAATATAAAGATAATTCCATATGTTTTTGATTCGTGAATAAAATTTTTTTTCGCGAATTTATGTCAATTTTCGAATTCATTTAAAAGACTCCATTACAATTTAAAATATTGATTTATTAGGAGTAAATTAAATTTTGCTCTTAAAATGATTGCTAAATCAATGTATTGAATGAAAATTTTATTTCTTACAGACATATTAATGACTAAACTTGATTCGCGAATCATGAAAATACAATTTTAATTCGCGAATCAAAAAATAAAATGATAATTCGCGGGAATCAAAAAAATTTAAATATAATTCGCGAATCGAATACAAATTTTGTTGATTCTTTTTTAGAATCCCACTTATTAAGCCAAGCTTTGACTTGAACAGTGTTTTCCCCCTATTAAAAAGCAGCAATAAATCAACACACGAAATTGCTTTGAATCCAGTGTTGCCACCAGTAAAACAAAAAAGTACACAGCCGTGGGTTAAAAATTATCCAAAACCGTGTGGAATTACACAAAAAAATATATTTTTTTTATTAGTTTAAACTAGGGTTTGGGGATCGGGAATTCCCGGGCGGGAATTCTCGGGAAATCCCGGGAAAAGTTTGCCGGGAATTCCCGGGAAAATAATATATTTTTCCCGGGAAAACGGGAAATTTTAAAAATATTAAATCTTTTAAATTGTTTTTGTTTCGAATAGGATTTTTTAATTTTAGTCATAAAAAACATTTTAAATACCAAAACAAAAATGTCATTGTTAAAATCTTTTAAAAGGGATTACATTTATTTGACACACAAACAAAATCTCTGCCAAGTAATTAGGAGCATTTCAACTAATAAAGATTTTTCGCATAACTTATTCAAAATTTAATTAGTAAAACCTAAAAACTTGGTAAAATGTTTAAAAGAAATATGAAAAAAAAGCTTTGTTTCTTACAAGTAATCGTCCTTAATATCTAAATTTTTCAAATGTATAATTTAGGTAAAGTCGACTTTAGTTAAAATATTGGGTGGCAGTATATCTTGACTTGGTTTATTTTTGGAGCATTCTGATTGGTTAATTTATTTTCAGGTTTTCATACACAAAATGAACAAAACCGTTTGATTAAAAATAAATTCGACTTTAAATTTAAAATACTCCTTTATATTAAGGGTCAATAATTTTATAAGTAACGTTTTCATTAATAAATGTGAAAAGAAAAGACTATTGGTTAACGGTGGTATCTAAATTTGGTTAACCGACATCTAAATTTGGTTCACAAAAAAAAAATTGATGGTCTTGCAACTTCTCTTGAAGAAAACAACAACAGGAATAACGTTTCAGCTAAAATTAGCAAAGTACCCGAAGAAAAAAGTATAAGCTGAATAGGCATTAAAGGTTTTATGGTAGGGCAAACATTTCCTGAAATGGTATCCAAATTAGCCGCAGTCAATCCACACCATAACTAGATCTTCGTTTATTCGAGAAAGTTTTTATAATAAAAACCTGGCATTGCAAAAAAATTAAACCGATGTAAAGAACATTACATTAAATTACTACAATCATTTGAAAGATATCATGATAAAAGAAATATCGAGCAATATTTCTAACAATAGGAGATTTACTATAATCTTAGATGAATGGACAAGAATATCACAAAAGAGATATTTGAACATATGTATAAACGGAAATAATTAATTTTATAACCTGGGGTTGGTTTATATATCAGGAAGATGTAATGCTGATGAAATAAGAAGAATTGTAGAAATAAGACTAGAAGAGTTTTATTTGTCTTTGGAAAATAACATTGTGGCCACCATATCTAATGGGCCAAGTGTGATGAAACGGTTTGTTTCCGACAGTCCAGTAGTAGGTGGTTTCTGCTGGAATCATGTAATTCATTTGGCAGTGCTGCGAGTAATTTATGTGAAATCAAATGTTCAACATTCTGATATTTTTTACTTTGAATTCTCACTACACAGACTGCATTTGTACTGAAATAGTGTTTTTTGTTTAACAAAAATTACTTATATAGGTGGTTTTCATTAACAATTTTGTTTAAAAATATTTCAAATCAAATTTTTTCATTCCCGTTTCCCGGGAAATAAAAAAGTCCGGGAAATCCCAAACCCTAGTTTAAACGCATGCAAAATATGTGCCCCTTGGGATTTTCCTTCGCACATTGGGCCAGCATCGATATAATTTGGAAATAATGCAGCCAATTCTTACCGGCTGGTTAGATTGCTATGAAATATCACGCTGACATAGAGCTAAAGTTTTTAGGCCCGAACCCATGGACCCAACGGGAGCTATGCCATTCATTTCCAAAGAAAGGCTCCTGTAAAATGTAAAAACTTAAATCCTGCCATTTTTCCATTTATCAACAGACTTTAAAAAATTAACAAAAAATTACATTTGGTATAAATTTGCCAAATGGTGTTTGAATTACATTCTACTAATATGTGCTAAATTTCCAGACAATCGGTTAATATTTAGACACAGTTTACCTACCCCAGCAAAACCTTTCATTACCATGTAATGAGTTTTAGGTATTGAAATCTTAAGTGTTCACTAGTTACCTTTTAATTACTAAACTACTTATTTTAACATGGTGATGTCATTGGAGGAAAGTCATTACACTGATGTTACCTGTAAGTAGTTTATCAGCTGTTCTATAAATAGATGTTGAATATAGATTTAAAAAAATATAAAAATTTAAAAACCAATAGGAGCTGACACGTATTGATCAGCGTACCCCACGATTGTCAGGCAAACACTCTAACCATTAGACCACGACATCACTATGATTTCTAATGCTTTAACTTATGTACACATTTATTGTGGCAACTGTTATACATGTCTATTTTTCACAAAACTTGTTATTAAATACTGCTTAATGAACATCAACATTTCTATAAATAGATGTTTAATATAAATTACAAAAAAAAAACAACAATGGAAGCTAACACGAGTTGAGCAGCGATCCTCATGTCTGTCAGGCAAAAACGATAACCACTAGGCTACGCCATAGTTATGGTTTTTAATAATTTAGAACATATATTATTGGTTTCAGCTATTGTGAAATAGTAATGTGTGGGGTATAATTATCGGTAACTCATTACATTCAGTTTAAAAGTAATTCAACGGGTAATGAGATATGAGATCTAAGTAATGCATGTAGTAATGACCAGTCATTACCAAGGTTTTGCTGGGTACATTGTCATGTAAATCAATTATAGGGTGACAGTTATAGAAAAATAGCCTTTGCAATTTAACAAAGACTGATTTACTTAATTATTTAAAAGATATTTTGATCTGCTCCACTGTGCCGCTGTAAGAAAAATTTTGTCTGATCAAAGCCATGTAACTGTTATCAAAACTTTTAAAATTATTGTTCAAATTTCTTTTCTTTAATTTCTTGCCACACAACACAAAAATATTTATTTTGCATACAGTTTGAAAAATATTTTCTTAAATTAACGAAATATGGGTTTTACATATAAATAATATAAAACAACATTTTTGACTTCTACTAACTAAATTGGTTTTTGTCTTGAACAAGTTTACAAAAATAATTCACCAGACTTTAAATTTATGGTAGATGTTGCACAAACAAACTCATTTTATCAGCTGTGGGACTTGAATTCATGGAATTTAGTAAATTTTTCAGCAAAAAGAGAAATTACACAAAAATGTCATTATTCAAAAATTATCCAAGGAATGTGTAAACAGTCCCGTTTTTGAATAATTATTCAAAAAGTGGCAACACTGTTTGAATCAGTGATCGGCACCCATAGCCACCAGTGGCCGATCATAATCGGCTTTTCACACGTACACAACACTAATGGCAACAAAACTCCCAACTAAGAGCGTAAAATTTATTCATTAGCATGGTAGCTTTCAACAAAGCAGGTCTTGGTCGCTTTGTTTAAGAAATTTTAGAAAAATATTACACTCTTAAAATTTTACAATAACAGGAAATTTATTATGAGTTATTTTTATTTCTATAGTTCATTAAAATTTACTAACTAATGAAATACTTTTTTAAGAATAAATAATTTATATACAAAAAAATAAATATTTTTTAAATAATGTGTATAATAAAATTTATTATGAATTATTTAAAAAAATTAAATTACTATAAATTATATTTTTTATTTCTTTAATTCATTTATGCATTCATTCATTATTGCATTTCTTCATTAATTCATGTTCTTAATATACAAATATAAATTTAAAAATAATACCCTGACCACATAGTGGTGTAGGGTATAATGATAAACTAATTTCTCACAGTGTAGAAACACAATACATTCACATTCTCTCTTTGTGCCGACCGCTGCTTTGAATCCATTGTTTAACTCTACAAAAAAAATTAAAAACGATGCTAATTGTCTCCGTCCAAAATTTAACGAGGGCCGTTTAAAATGAAGTCTTAACAAAAATTTTGATAAGAAAGTAATACTTAGGTCAAAGATTAATATGAAGAGAGTGTTTGTCCTCTTATTCTGCATAAAACCACTTACGAGGGCAGTTCAAAATGTTCTTAGCCTAACAATAAAAAACGAGAGCTAGATTTTTTAAATTATTTTATTTTTCAATATAATCTCCTGAAACTTTAATACACTTAGTCCAACATTTTTCTAGCAATTATATTCCTTGATTAAAATAATTGTCCTGAAGCTCCTCAAAATAATCGTTTACAGCTGCCATTGCATCCTCATTCGTGGTAAAACTTTTGCCAGCAAGGAATTTTTTTAGATTTGGGAACAGGTAGAAGTCAGAGCGAGCTAAATAAGAAGAATAAGGTGGGTGCTCAAGCAATTCGTACTTCAATTCGTTGAATTTTGAAATGTTGATTCGAATGCATTTTTGGTCAACTGTTAACAAATGCGGCACTCATCTTAATGTAAAATAAAATCTAATCGATCATTTGAGCTGCCTATGGCATTACATATTTCACGCACTTTCACTTTCAAATAATTTGAGTGTATGTAAATATTTAATCACACCACAAATTTATAATTTTTCATTATAAAAAAATCAATGAAGCGCCTTTTTTGAATACCTGTTAATATCCGAATGAGTTGACAGATCGAAATGAAATTTAACATGTGCTCATATGAAGGATGGAAGATTCCATTATACAAAGCTATTTGCTGTTTATACCGCCCTCTCTATATTTGATTTTCTTTCTAGCAAGCTTAGTAATAAATTTAAATACAAAATACTAAAATATTTCGAAAATTTAAGGTTATTTTTTTAAATACTCAGTTGAAGTGCGCTATAATTTCGAACCACTCATTTGGAGGTGCAAAAACCACATACAACTATATTTGATTGTCTGTATGATGGAATCGGTTCAGATATAATTTTATAACACTATTATATCCCAGCAAAATCTCAGTAATGGGTGCTCATTACTAATATCTAAATAATAAGCAGTAGAATTAGGGTCTACTACTTATAATACGGTATCAAAATTCATTATTAATGTTCGACAAAATCGTTTTTGTAAGTACCCAGTCAGAAAAATATAAATGGGAAAGCGATGGCAAAGCACTTTAACAGGTAGTACAAGTACTGGCAAAAAGTGCTTTCCCATTCGAAAAATGATAACATCATTAGACAAAAGGACCGACTGATCAAAAAGCGCCGGAAAAGCGCTAGAGAAACAAAATTTTTGAACGTTGGTAAAACCGATAAATACACTCAAAATAGTTTGTAGTTTAAATTAACTGAAAATGTAATTTAAAATAAATGAAAAATCACTTGAAAACCGGTCTACTGACTTTTCATTTAAATCAAAAGAACTTTTCATTTATTTTTAAATGTTAATAAATAAACTACAAAATCCTTAAAAAGTAATGATTTTTCATTTATTTCGTTTTTTTAAATTTCAAAAAATTAACTACAAAATCCGTAAAAATAAATGATATTTAGTTTATTTAATTTTTTTAACTGACCTAGAAATCGAAAAGGAATTCTTTTTTTTAACAAAACATTTTAAATGAATATATTAACTGTAACAGAAAATCCGTATTTATATGTAATTTATTTTTTAAATAAACGACAAAAACGGTTAAAAATATATTTCTTTGTATTTTAATTGAATAATCATTTAAAAATAAATGTACGGATAACTTTTTAAATAAACTACAGTCAGTTACTGTAATAATATTTTCAGTGTAGTTGGTCTGACAAAACATTTTCCAAAAATTGAAAAAAAGTTCAAATGTATGTTTTTATCCTACCGTGGTTTGAACCCAGGCCGACAGTTCTACCCACTGACCTATGGAGACATATAATACTTGGTGGCTAAACACATAAATGAGTGATAACAACTGGACTACTGACTACTCAAATTCTAGTACTGCCAAAAACTTTTTTGCAACTAATATGCCAGCGTTGGGAAAACAAGAAAAAAGTTGGTCATAAGGGAGCTTTTCCACAAACAAAAAAATTGATTTTATAAAACAAAAAAAATTTAAATTAAAAAAAAATTTTAAAAAATCTTTTTTACTTGCAACCGGATTTGAACTCGGAACCTCCCGAGTACAAAACTTTTTTAACGAAGCGTCATTTTTAAAAAATCATTCTTCTACCAGTGAATTGCTTTTTGTACAGCTGGAATTTCGTAATAGGTAGCACTGGATAACCACTGGTTGCAAACATTGGCATAGCACTCTAAGACCATTTTTTGTAAACAACTCAAAATTTTTGTGAAACATATACTGACAGAACACTTTTTGCAAACGCTAGCAAGGTGTACCAAATGAGTGTTCTGCCAGTCATTTATTTTTACACCGTGGCTACCAAGAGGTATGCCAGTACTTGATTTTTAGTACCACTGGCGTTTTCTGACTGGGTAGTTATTCATATTCGCTGCATGAAAAAACGCACAAAAGTTGTGCACCCGCTTACCCGCTGCATTACAAAATTATATAAAATAAGTAGTTACCAAAGTAATTAGTTATTCGTGTGCTTATACGCAGTTAAAAAATAAGTGGTTACAAGTTGTTAAATAATACGACTTACTTATATACTTACTAGTGGTTAAAAAATAAGTAGTTACCAAATTCGCATTATCTTTATAAATAAATAAGTAGTCGCGCGTAAGCTAGACTGCTTATAAAAATGGCTTCGCCTAACAAAAATAACTAGTACTGACGCCGAATTATAAGTAGTAAAAAATTTTAATTTCATTATATAACCACTTATTTGGTAATGAAAGCTTTTGCTGGGATGACTTGTTAGTTATTTTTATTTTCAAAAGTTTTAGTTTTTAAGCCAACCGTTGTTTATACCCGAAAAATTCATATTACTTTGCTTTAGAATTGCTCTAAAGACCCTGTCTTATTTTCAAAAGTATTCGTATACTACCAGTTGAAAAACACATATATGTGACCTTCTCCGAGAAAAGGGACCTAGTGTGTGAAAATGAAGTTTTGAGAAGAACGCATTTAAAGTTTCATAACGCATTATCACTTTGAACACACCTTTAGTTGGGCGATGCGATTTGGTATGGTTAGTTATGATTGGGTGAAATCTAACTCATTTCATCTTATTCTACACCCTTTTAGGTACCAGAATCCACTCTTAAGTCTAAACCCGTTTTTTGACACACTAGGTCCCTTTTCTCGGAGAAGGTCACATATATAGTTTCTAAAAATAAGTCAATATTTAAAATCTATTTAAATAACCAGCAAAAATTCGTAGTCTCTCATGTCTGTCTTTAAGCACCTAATTAAATAAAAAAATTACAAAAACAAATTCACTCGTGCATAAATTGTCACAGAGAAAATGAAACAACAGGAAATGCATTATATCGTCATATTGTGTAGTTGAACTATTTTTGCTGTTCTTTTACATTTCTTCACATGATTGTCTGTCTGTTAGTCTGCTCTTTTCTGCAATTTGCAAATATCGTAATAGAATTTCACTTGTAATATAACCCGGCAAGTTGTAGTAAAGTAAAATATCTACTAGTTACCGACTTTATATTAGTGGTCATACGTTGACACTTCTTAATAGGTAATTGTTTAGAACTTGATAAAAGAATTCCAGCAAAAAAAAATTGGAACTCGTAAATTACAAACTACATCTTATATTGCTCCAAATTACACTGAAAATATTATTACAGTAACTGACTGCAGTTTATTTCTAGGTCAGATAAAAAACGAAATAAACTAAATATCATTTATTCTTAAGGATTTTGTAGTTAATTTTTTGAAATTTAAAAAAACCAAGTAAATGAAAAATCATTATTTTTTTAAGGATTTTAATGTTGTAGTTTATTTATTAACATTTAGAAATAAATGAAAAGTTCTTTTGATTTAAATGAAAAGTCAGTAGACCGGTTTTCAAGTGATTTTTCATTTATTTTAAATTACATTTTCAGTTAATTTAAACTACAAACTATTTTGAGTGTAGAATTTAGTGTATTTTTACTGCTTTTTTTACAAATAATTCTGAGCAACTTCAAAAATCACTTATTTCATTGCTTAAAAAATATCCTTAAGTATATTTTTATAGCCTTTTTAGTAGTTATTTTGAAAAACATTCAAAAAAGTCACTTAATTATTACTTCTGAAATTAATCCTAAGAAGCGAGAAAACAGTTTAGTTTCAAATAGATGGGTCCGAATACGATACTGGCAGAACTAATATTTTTAATTATTTCAATAGTTACACTGAAAATATTATTACAGTAACTGACTGTAGTTTATTTAAAAAGTTATCCGTACATTTATTTTTAAATGATTATTCAGTTAAAATACAAAGAAATATATTTTTAACTGTTTTTGTCGTTTATTTAAAAAATAAATTACATATAAATACGGATTTTCTGTTACAGTTAATATTTTCATTTAAAATGTTTTGTTAAAAAAATAATTCCTTTTCGATTTCTAGGTCAGTTGAAAAAATGAAATAAATTAAATATCATTTATTTTTACGGATTTTGTAGTTAATTTTTTGAAATTTAAAAAAATGAATTAAATGAAAAATCATTATTTTTTAAGGATTTTGTAGTTTATTTATTAACATTTAAAAATAAATGAAAAGTTCTTTTGATTTAAATGAAAAGTCAGTAGACCGGTTTTCAAGTGATTTTTCATTTATTTTAAATTACATTTTCAGTTAATTTAAACTACAAACTATTTTGAGTGTATTAATTAATTTGTAACCTGATTAAATTTAATATTTTTTTATTGAGTAAAGTGTTTCTATTTCCATCGCATAGGATAGTCGTAATCAATATCAAAATTAGTTACCAAGAAATTTTTCTAAAGCTCTTTTACAGGAAGAAGAAGAAGACATTCTTGTTGAAAAATTCAACAGACACAAGCGAATCACCAGACTGCCACAGTTTTGTCTCACCCAAAGACTCGTCAGTGCTTAGTTTACGTGTCAATTAATAAAAGTATTTTTCGTTATTAAATTGTCTTCATATGAAAAACTTTTTGTGTATGCCATGACAAGGAATCGAACCGGCAACCCTCTATACAAGCTATGATTCGTTGCACACATCCTAGCCTACACAATGTATGTTTTTGTAATCAGAAGAGCCAGAATTACCTAATACATGAGCGAATTATTTCTCAATTAAAATCCCAGTCAGAAAAATACAAACGGGAAAGCGATGGCAAAGCACTTTAACAGATGGTACAAGTACTGGCAAAAAGTGCTTTCTCATTCCCAAAATGATAACATTATTGGACAAAAGGACCGGCTGTTCAAAAAGCGCCGGAAAAGCACTGGAGAAATAAAATTTTTGAACGTTGCCAAAACGCTGGCAAAACCAGTAAATAGGTCTGGAAATATATTTATAGAGAGAACCCCATAAAGACAATCTGATGATAGTGAATTGGTATCACTTGAAAATGCATTAATTGTCAACCATTGGTTCTAGGAAAGTTCTTTTCTCTCATGCAGAAAACACTCATTGTAACAATCTTCAGATCAACTAAAAATCTACAATAAAATTCCAAAATAAAATTTAAAAAAAGTTAATATGTATTTAAAAAAATTGATTTTATAAAAAACAACTTTTAAATTAAAAAACGAGTAAAAAGGTTAAAGTCGGGCATGCCGACTATACAATACCCTACACCAGTCTGGTGTATTGTTTGGATCCGAAATTCGAATGGGTTAAAATGGGGCTTATGTCAAAATTTTCTATAATGTGAGTCAGCGCACCAAATTTCATTAAAATATCTTAATATTTGCGACCTGCAGTTTGTAACCAAGTCAATTTTGGGGGGACCCTTATATGGGCACTAGTTCTAAACATGGACCGATGTTCGCCAAAATCAACAGGCTTCGTCCTTGGGCCAACATAGGTCTATGTACCAAATTTCATCAAAATATCTTAATATTTGCGACCAGCAGCGTATAAACAATATAATTTTGGGGGGACCCTTATATGGGCACTAGTTCTAAACATGGACCGATGTTCGCCAAAATCAACAGGCTTCGTCCTTGGGCCAACATAGGTCTATGTACCAAATTTCATCAAAATATCTTAATATTTGCGACCTGCAGCGTATATACAGTATAATTTTGGTAGGACCCTTATATGGGCACTAGGTCTAAACATGGACCGATGTTCACCAAAATCAATAGGCTGCGTTATTGGGCCAATATAGGTCTGTGTACCAAATTTCATCAAAATATCTTAATATTTACGACCTGAAGCGTATAAACAGTATAATTTTGGTAGGACCCTTATATGGGCACTAGGTCTAAACATGGACCGATGTTCACCAAAATCAATAGGCTGCGTTACTGGGACAATATAGGTCTGTGTACCAAATTTCGTCAAAATATCTTAATATTTACGACCTGCAGCGTATAAACAGTATAATTTTGGTAGGACCCTTATATGGGCATTAGGTCTAAACATGGACCGATGTTCACCAAAATCAATAGGCTGCATTATTGGGCCAATATAGGTCTGTGTACCAAATTTCATCAAAATATCTTAATATTTACGACCTGCAGCATATAAACAGTATAATTTTGGTAGGACCCTTATATGGGCACTAGGTCTAAACATGGACCGATGTTCAAAAAAATCAATAGGCTGCGTTACTGGGCCAATATAGGTCTGTGTACCAAATTTCGTCAAAATATCTTAATATTTACGACCTGCAGCGTATAAACAGTATAATTTTGGTAGGACCCTTATATGGGCACTAGGTCTAAACATGGACCGATGTTCATCAAAATCAATATGCTGCATTATTGGCCCAATATAGGTCTGTGTACCAAATTTCATCAAAATATCTTAATATTTACGACCTGCAGCATATAAACAGTATAATTTTGGTATGACCCTTATATGGGCACTAGGTCTAAACATGGACCGATGTTCAAAAAAATCAAACTTGTTCGTCCTTGGGCCAACATAGGTCTGCGTACCAAATTTCATCAAAATATCTTAATAGTTGCGATCTGTAGAGTGCGCACAAGATTGCATGGACAGACAGACAGACGGACGGACAGACGGACATCGTTAAATCAAAATAAAAAAAAATTCTGAACCGATCGGTATACTATAAGGTGGGTCTACGACCAATATTTTTTGGTGTTACAAACATCAGCACAAACTTATAATACCCTGACCACATAGTGGTGTAGGGTATAAAAATTTAAAAAAATGTGTTTGCTTGCAACCGGATTTGAACTCGGAACCTTCTGACTACAAATCTTTTGTAATAAAGCGTCAGCATTTTTCTAAAATCATTACTCTACCAGTGAATTGACTTTTGTACCGCTGGCAATTTCTGACGCACTGGAAAACGACTGGTTGCAAACCTTGGCATATCAAACTAAGCCCATTTTGAACCGTGGTTTTTTTATAAACCACCAAAAATTTTGTAAAACAAATGCTAGGAAAACGCTTTTTGCAATTGCTGGCAAAGCGTCCCAAATGAGACTTCTGTCAGTCAGTTATTTTTAACACCGTGGTTACCCAGTGGTATGCCAGTGCTTCACTTTTTGTACCACTGGCGATTTCTGACTGGGATGTTTCCTCTTTTTTAAATCCTACTGTTATCTCCTCTTTCACGGGTAATTATCACATGCACTTTATTCGGATTCAATAGTTGGATACCAAGTCTTGATCGGAGATGTCGTTGCCACTGGGAAAATTTTACATGTTCGGGAATCGAACCATGACATGTTGTTCGGATTCAATAGTTGGATACCAAGTCTTGATCGGCGATGTCGTTGCCACTGGGCAAATTTTACATTGTTTTTGGGCTCTCATTTTTTGCTGGGATGGAAAACGCAGTCAGAGAAAATATATAGTTGAATATGATTGGGGAAATAAAATTAACATAAGTAGTACGATTATATTATGATCACTGATAACGACTTTATCATCATTTGGATTCATAATATTATGATCATTAGAATCATATTATGATCATTACTTTGCAACCATAACATGATTGCCTTTCCACTGAGTGAGACTTCTGTTCGACAGAGAATTCATTTGATGTTTATATCTTACAATATAAAAAAAAAAAAAATCAATTAAAGCCGATCTACCTATGACCATCGATTTCTAAGTAAGTAATGTGATGTTAATATAGTAAACGGTGATTTAATGTTCGCAGCAACTTATAGACTTATGAAGTGCGTAAACTTAAATGTGACAGAAAACATGTACTTTCCGCCTGTAAGTGTGTGTGTGTTTATATTTTCTGTTATATCCCTGCAAACATTGCAATACGAAAATGTTATATAATCGCATCGCCTGAAGGAAAAACTTTATTACGGTAATAATTATGAATGAGGTGTATGTATAGTTGATCCTTTTATTTGATATGTTTTTTTTAGTCTGATTTTAGATCAGTGATATTAATTTCACTTTCTGTTTAAATTATTTTTCAAATTAAAGAAAGATGATACAATTTTCACAAGTAAATTACAAAGAATAAAAAATTTGGAAAGAATTCGATAAGGCCAGCAAGACAGAATACGTATTTTCGGCTTTGGCTACAAAGCCATCATCAGTGTCATTTGCCTTATATTCAATACAATGCGGTGCAAAATAGAATTTAAAAATAACATAGATTTAAATTTAACGGTTAGTTGTAATTCAAAAATTTGTGTTTATCATACACAGAGTTGAATAGAACCAGCTGAGATACTTTAAGAATTGAGGTTCAAAGCAAAAAAAAAGAGTAATAAAAGGATTAAAATAGCATTGTCAGATTTCGTTGATGTTAGTCTAATTTGAGTTGTCAACATATTCGATTTGCTTCCAACTTTCACATAAGTGACGATTATCAATGTTTAACCCAATCAAGGCAAATAGCACTGATGATGGCTTTGTAGCGAAAGCCGAAAATACGTATTCTGTCTTGCTGGCCTTATCGAATTCTTTCAAATTTTTTATTCTTTGTAATTAACTTGTGAAAATTGTATCATCTATCTTTAATTTAAAAAATAATTTAAACAGAAAGCGATATTAATTTATGATCTAAAATGAAACTAAAAAACATTCATTTACCAAATAAAAGATCAACTATACATACCCCTCATTAAATTTTTCTTTATCTTTCAGATGATAGTTTGGAAATATTATCATAAAAACTTATGACAAAAATTACAACTTTTGAATTATTTTTTCCAAATGCCTCCGAATTATCTTCCAGGTGGTAAAAGGAAAACAATTTCAAAATTCTACTTGATTATTTTCATAAAAATTATAAATAGAAGATATTGCTTTAATATCTTCCAAATGTTTGCAGGGATATTAGTCTTATTTGTTTGTATACGGTTTTTTTCACAATTGATTTTTTGTCGTCTGTAAAGAGTTGTAAAAACACATTGAAATGTTATTTTTATTTTTCTTGTGATTTTTCTTTTATCTTTGCCAATTAGATAGAAACCAAAAAAAAAAAAAAAACAAATTATTTGTGAATCAAGATTTAGGCGGTATTGATTAAAAATTCGCTTAAATAGGTCATTTAGACATCGAAATTAATCTGCTTAATTAATGATATGCATTTTCTGACAGTTAAAATATTAACTTGACTTGAGCGTCGTAACGTTATTTTTTATCTGACTTTGTGTGTGTGTTTTTTAGTGTTGCCAACTATGGTTGCCAACCATAATTTTAAGAAAACAAAGCGTTGCATAAATTAGTAGTATGAGTACAGAATCGTTTAGAAATACTAACCAAATTAAACTAGCACATTAAAAGTTGGATTAACTATTAATCAAAAAGTCAAAAATGTGATATAATCGACTTGGTTAATGCTTCATTAATTCGAATTTACGGGATTAACTTTTCTTGTCTAAACGGAGTATTAAATTACAAGATTTTTCTTTTTGCAGATCATACAAAGTTAAACCAAAAACCTATAGGTTGTATTCAAAAAGAGAACTCGATCTTTTAACTTTTAGATACGGGTCGTTGTTCATCAAAATGAAATATTAGATTATAGGAATTAATTGTGCTAAAATCCCATCATTTATTTAACAAATTGTGAAAAATAATTTTGTGTAGCCTTGTCACTATCCGGATTTTATGATTGGCTAAGGAAATCGTCAGGGGACGGCACTGTTACAATTTCTAAAAATATGTGTAAAGTTACAAAATTACAAACTCAAAGAGAATTTCTAAATAAAAAATTACCACAATCTGCTTTGTCACCTTACAAAATACTATTCTGTTGTTTTGACAGATCTAGCAATGTTGTGACAAATGTTTTTGTACAACCAATAATAAAAAACCGAACCAGACGATGATGGCAAATTTTTCCAATGAAAAATTTTTGCAATCGGTTGCCAACCACACCTATTCTACAACTGGTTCCACTGCAACCGATTCCATGGAACTAGTTCCGGAACCAGTTCCACGTATGCTATATGGACGGTATGACTGACGTAGAATCAGTTCTAGAACTAGTTCCAGAACTGATTCTAGGGCAACCGGTTCCACTTTGGAGCTATAAAAGTGGTTGCTTCGGTTTCACTTTGGAGCTATAGGAGGGGTTGCTTTTGGGACAAATTCAAACAAAAAGAATCGGTGTTAGAATCGACATAGAAGGGGTTGTGAATGAAAAGTAGCTATTCTACAACCGATTCTTTGGAACATAAAATTTTCCTGGGTAGAAAAGGTTGTAAATGAAAAGTAGCTATTCTACAACAGAAAATTTTTCGTAGAATCAGTTCTAGAACTAGTTCCAGAATAACTTAAAAAAATCACTTCTTTCACTTCTACCAAAGTATCGGATTAGTATATTTTACAGCTTTTTTTGGAAGTAATTCTAAACAACATCCAAGAAATCACTTAATTATTGCTTCTAAAGGTTTACTGCCCAAAAAGTGATCCAAAAAGTGGTTTTTATACAGTTTACTTCGAAACAGATGATCGCGGGTTCGATAACAGGCGGTACCAATACTTAAACTTTTTTTTCTTTTTTATTTTTGTTTTATTTGTTTTTTAGTTATTTATAACTAAAAATTGCCTTTTATGCACTCGTGAAAATAGTGCCAAAAAATATTGAATTGCAGTGCGCCTTTTCCCTTTGTTTATTGAAGACAATGAGACACAATATCTCGCAACGATAAAGTGGTGTTTTTATGCCTGTCAACTTTCATACCAAAGAATAACTCAGCGGTAGAAAGCTAGACTAGAAATCTTGAGGTCGCAAGTTCGATACCCGTTGGCGGCAAATAAAAATATTTTTTCTTAAATAAAAAATATATTTTTTTTTGCGAAATTTGTTTTTAGCTTTGAATTGATGCTAAAGAGTTTCCTTTGCACTCGTTCACAAAGTACTGAATAAATTTTGAAGTGGGAGTACTCCTCTCCTATGACAATATTAAAATCATTAGTGTTTCTGTAAAAAGGAAGTAGTTAATTGTAGTGCTTTTTCGACTGCTTTTACATTTCTTTTTTTTTTTTTTTTGCTTGGGTTGTTAAATAGGTTTTGAGATTTTAGCACATTTAATTCCTACTATACAAATAATGTTTATCCGCATAAATATAAATTTGAAATATTAGATTTTATCGTCCATATTTTCCTTTGATATTTAAGTCTACGATATATACACTAAGGAGCATAACTGTATCAGAAACCAACAACTATTACTTTAACAACCTATAATTTCTATAAATTTTACTCAAATGCAATCAAATATTTTATATTATGTTTGTACAAGTGTCTTCTCTCTTTCAAACAGGTTTTATTAAGATCTAATCACAACAACAAATACACGAAGGCATAATGCAAAATAAATCAAAATGATACAGTTTTGCACTCACTACTCAATTGTTTTAATTACCGTTATTTTTTTATTTTACATAGTGCAATGCTATTATTATGATAATTTAATTATAGTAAGTGGTTCAGTAGACATGAACAACCAAAAAAAAGAGGACATTTTAAATTCTTTGCGCAATGGCGAAAGCATCAGACAAGTGGCGAAGAAATTCCATTTGGACACAAATTTTGTCCAAAGATTTAAAAAAAAAAGTGGTGTAAGTGTTCCCACAAACAAAGGCGGTCGTCCGAAAAAAATTAGCGATCGAGATGTACGCCATCTAGCAAATTTAGTTACCAGTAGCGATGCTGTTACTCCTGCTGCAGCTTTAAATATATTGAAAATTGACGCTAGTAAGTGGACAGCTCGTCGAGCTTTGAAAAAAATAGGTGTTAAGGCAGCAGAAGAGAAAAAGAAACCTATGCTGACCAAACGACATGTGCGGTTACGGAAGGATTTTGTTGCAGCGCACGAGCACTGGACTGTCGCTGATTGGGATACGGTATGTTATTCAACATATGTGTGTATTACTACTTATACTAACAAATATTAAATAATTTAAAGGTTATTTGGTCTGATGAGACTAAAATTAATCGTTTTCAATCCGATGGGCGTGCATGGTATTGGACTAAGGACCCTGATACAATCCAACCAAATCAGGTACGCCAAACCGTCAAACACGGTGGTGGCTCCATCATGGTTTGGGGTTGTATATCCAAAGATGGAGTGGGACCCTTGGTTCGCATCGATGGAATTATGCGGAAGGAACAATATTTGTCAATCCTGCAACAAAATCTTCCTGATGTAGTGGAAAAAATGGGTCTTGCTGCTGAAAAAGTCATTTTTCAGCAAGACAATGACCCCAAACACACCGCACATGTAGTGAAAGACTGGCTGAAAGAGCAAAAATTTGGTGTGATGACGTGGCCTCCACAATCTCCGGATATGAATCCAATCGAGAATTTATGGAGTCACGTCAAATCGCAGCTTGCAAAATATGCCAGTCCTCCAAAAGGCGTGAACGAGTTGTGGGAGCGGACGACGGAAGTCTGGGAGGCAATTCCTCCAGAATTTGTGCAGAGGTACACACAAAGTCTACCTAATCGCATCCAGGAGCTTAAGAAGGCAAAGGGTTACTGGACCAGTTATTAAATACATATTATTGTTTTAAAAATATAAAAATAAATAGTGAGTGCAAAACTGTATCATTTTGATTTATTTTGCATTATGCCTTCGTGTATTTGTTGTTGTGATTAGATCTTAATAAAACCTGTTTGAAAGAGAGAAGACACTTGTACAAACATAATATAAAAAATTTGATTGCATTTGAGCAAAATTTATAGAAATTATAGGTTGTTAAAGTGATAGTTGTTGGTTTCTGATACACTTATGCTCCTCAGTGTATGTATGTTCTTCGCCATTAATTTTGCTCAGTTTTTACTTTAATAATGTAATTTTATGAGTTTTCTGTAATTATCGAATGAAGGTGTTAAATTCTCAACCATAAAATAGTTTAATATCGTATTATGTTTACAAAGAGCTTTAAAACTTAATTACCAGTATTATTTTAATATTCATTTTTACAACGTACAGCATTTTTATAAATAAAAAAAAAACAAGTGAACAAATTAAAGTAGGACATGCCGACTATATTATATCCTGTACACCAGTACGATTTAGGTCATATTCCGGAAAGCGTATCGCATTCCAAGAAGGAAACTTCAATTAACTTGAAACTGCTTTAAACTGTCAGAGGTATGATGAAAATGACGACAAAAACGAATATTGGTTTTTTTTATATAATGTTTATTTAATAAAATTTTTATATAATTAAACTATAAATAAACAATAGTATGTATATATGTAATTTGTAATACACTGTCCCTTAAAAGGGGCACTCGAGTACAGCCAGTAATATTGGTTTTGGATCCGTATACGGTTTGGGTTCAAAATGCAAAAGAATTAAAATCCGAACTGATCCTCTTCGCCAGATATCAAGATTTTATTATTTAAAGTCTAAACTCTATTTTTAAATTGGAAGGTATTTAATACACTCAAGAACTTTTGCACCGATTTTGACAAAAGCCTGTGTTTGAGGATAGTGTGGAATTTATCCGATAAATGGTGCAAAACAAGTTTTTTATACCCTTAAATTGGTTCCTCTTGATAGCTGCAATTCAGCTTCTAAGAAGTTGTTTGTCTGCTGTGGTATATAAGAATCTACCCAGTCAGAAAAATACAAATGGAAAAGCGGTGGCAAAGCACTTTAACAGGAGGTACAAGTACTGGCAAAAAGTGCTTTCCCATTCCCAAAATGATAACATCATTAGACAAAAGGACCGGCTGTTCAAAAAGCGCCGGAAAAGCACTGGAGGAACAAAATTATTAAACGTTGGCAAAATGCTGGCAAAACCAATAAATATGTGGTCTGGAAATATATTTTCCAAAATAAAATTAAAAAAAAGTTCATATGTATTTTTTTGGTCCTGCCGTGATTTGAACCCAGGCCGTCAGATTGGCAGACGACTGCTCTACCCACTGAGCTAACGAGACATATAATATTTAATGGCTAAACACATAAATGAGTGATAATAGCTGGACAACTACTGGCTGTGCCGAAATGCTAGTACTGGCAAACAATTTTTAGTAACTAGTATGCCAGTGTTGGGAGGGTAAAAAAAAGTTGGTTTTGAAGGAGCTTTCCCACAAACAAAAAAATTAATTTTATAAAACAAAAAAAATTTTAAATTAAAAAAAATCCAAAAAAAAATTTTTGCTTGCAACCGGATTTGAACTCGGAACCTTCCGACTACAAACATTTTTTAACGAAGCGTCAGCATTTTTATAAAATCATTTGTTTTCCAGTGAATTGATTTTTGTATGCCTGGTAGCATTGGCTAGGTAGCACTTGATAACCACTGGTTGCAAACCTTGGCATATCACTCTAAGCCAATTCTTTGCCAGTGGTATTTTTTTATAAACCACCGAAATTTTTGTAAAACAAATACTGGTAAAACGCTATTCGCAAACGCTGGCAAAGCGTCCCAAATGAGTGTTCTGCCAGTCATTTATTTTTAATACCGTGGTTACCCAGTGGTATGCCAGTACTTGATTTTTTGTTCCACTGGCGATTGCTGACTGGGTATTTATATTATACTACTATTATTCATGTTAAGGCCTTTTTGTGGAAAAGTCTTTTTTTCTGTGAAACAGCACCCCAAAGTTTTATATACCCAGGCGAGTATCATTGGCTTTTTAATAAATTTGCATTTTTTAATTAAAATTGCTCAAGAAAGTTTGACTGGCAAATTTAAAAAAAATGTCTTCAATATCTTTAAAATTAAAAGTTAGAAAATTCATTATTGTATAGGAAACTTACCAGATTATGCAATTATTTCGAATTAATCCATATTATTCTAAGTAAGTTCCTTCTAGTACATTGCCCGAATTATTACGAAATATTATTAGATTTTGAGGAAACATTTCCTACAGAAAAATTCTTAAAGGACGAGAAACTACGTGTCTTTTGTAAGAGTTTTTAGAATTTTAAAAATTTTTGTTATAGAAAACTCAGCTTACAATAAAAAAGAATGTATTCAAAAACATTTTTACTACAAAGCAATATAAAAATTCCATTCAAAACAGAGATTTCAAACGAAGGAACGATTTACTAAGCGAAGCAATCAGATTCTGATGACTTAATTTCCATTAAAAAACTCCAAAATTTATCAAATTTAAACACCAATTCGACATGGAGTGTCTTTAGAAGACCTTTAGACATTTAAAAGCGAAATCAAAATTCAGGGTGAGATCAGATTTTAAAAGAGGGGAAATCCCGGAAAATCCGAGATAATCCCGGGAAATAATTCCTTCAAACCTGGGATAATACTGGCAAAAATACACCCACTTCCACAGAGTGTTGTAGAGTATAAATAATTTTTTAATAAGTTAAATATAAAATTAGTAACCTTATTTGAATTCATTGTTATTTAAATAAATATATTTAATATGTATTGTATTATTATTTACTTTTGTATTTCTGTATTGTTACCACCACTGCGTATGATCAATATTAATTGTATACAGTGCACACAAGATCTGAAATCATGAGTTGTCGAAAAAAGATGCACTACACAAAAAGTAAGTAAAGGATTTTAAGCAACTTAATTCCACATTTAAATAAAACTATTTAATAAAAAATCATTAAACGATTAAAAAAATTAATATGGAGCTTTATGTGATCATATATAATGTCATGTAATCCCTATCAGTACAAGGGCAGTACGAAATGCCTGACATAGAGATCGCGGTATAAACAGCAAAAAGCTTTGTATAATGGAAACTTCCATCCGTCATATGAACACATGTTAAATTTCATTTCGATCTGTCAACTCATTCGTATATTAACAGGTGTTTAAAAAAGGCGCTTCAGTGATTTTTTTTTTGTAATGGAAAAATTATAAATTCGTGGTGTGATGAAATATTTACATAAGAAAGGTTGATCGGGACAAGAAATTCATTATTATATGGTGAATGTGTTAGGTGAAAGTGCTCCTTCATATGCAACAGTAAAAAATTGGGTTGCTGAATTTAAACGTGGTCGTACAAGCATTGAAGATGAACCACGAAGTGGACCTGCAAAAACTGCAACAACGACCGAAATAATAGCTAAAGTCCATGATATGGTATAGACTATTAGGGAATTTTTAGAAATTTGGTGTCTTGCTGGAACAGCACGTATGTTACCAGATTCGGGGTTTCAGCTCAGAGATAAAATTGGTTAAATTTGAAGTTTGAATAATAAAAATTGTCGAATTCGGAAGGGACTAGGGAATTGAATATAAATTCAATGTGTTCCTAAAGAAACTTTTAATATGTAGTCAAAGAATCATAGTAACTTTTTGCAAAAAACTGGCTGAAATTTCGCTTTGAAAATTTTCATCTTTGAAATATAAATTGAAGTAAAACGAATTTAAAACTGACGGTGATTTCATTATTTTATTTGCTTTAACCACCTTTTTCTGGAATTATTTTTTTTTTGTTTTTTTTTTTTTGTAAAAAAATAAATTATTTTTTTCGGGCCAAAAAAAATTCATTTTTTTTAAACAAAAATTAGAAAAATCTTTCATAAAGGAAAATCTAAAAAAATCATTAAACTTTCATAAAACAACAACAAAAATCAAGAAAATAAATGTGCTAAAATTCAAAAACTTATTTACCAAATAGTGAAAAAGAGTTTGTTGAAGGCATGGCCCTAACCGGATTCCATTTTGGCCTCAGAAAATCGTCAGGGGACGAGGCTTTTAGAATTTTTAGAAATATTTGTTAGGTTAAATTATAAACTCAATAATTTTTTATTCTCATCTAGGAGCGTTATTCAAAGTTTAAAATATTAAAGAAATCACAAAAACACCGCAAAAACTTTACCACAATTTGATTTGTCAGCTTCCAAAATACTCTTCTGTTGTTTTGACAGTATAGCGACATCTATTTGGTGGCTATACACAGTATAAAATCATGTTTTCTATAAACGTCAGTTACATTTAAATTTACACAATTTTCCGAGTAAAAACTATTTAATGCTTTCGCTGAAAAAAATTTATTTTTAAGTCGAATTGTTTGTTTTTCATGCGAAAACATTTTTTTTTTTATGATGCAAAATTTATTGTGAATACTTAATCTCCTACGGGATTATAATAATTTTTATTATATTTCTAGTACGGCGCAAATCGGTTTTCGACAGTTCTTATTTCTTGTGCATTATTTTCCTGATTACAGACCACGTGTGAGTGTACTGTAATTTAATATCAATTATACGCATTGCTGAATTTTATTATAAATAATTTGTTTTATTTTTAACTTACTTTTGTTTGGTGATAAAATTTCATGAAAATTACATACCTGCAATGAAAGAAGAATAAATAATTATTATAGATATACTATTTCTGCCATATTTAATTACCAGACCTGGAGGTTAATCATTACATTTTGTAATTAATTATACTTGCAATTACATGAATTTGTAATTGAAAAAAAAAACACCAATTACAATTACATATTATTTGTGATAGTAGTTGAAAAAAAAAAAACAATTACAATTACATGTAATTTGTTATCTAAAAATTTTTATTACACATTACATGTAATTGTAATTGAAAAAAAGTCAATTATAATTACATTTTATTGGGAAAAGAAATAACCTCCAGGTCTGGTATAGTTTCGTCAACTATAAGATGGTCAGTATATATTTTTATGATCATCATTCTTTAGTTAGCGTCATTCTTGTTTAAGACTTTTTTTCTACGAAAGTAAAATTGAACAAAAAAATTTATTTTGTAGTCTGTCCCACGAAATTACCATAATATGTTCCTTATAATCATAATACGATCCTAAATGATCATAGAATTTTCTACAAGACCATAATATGAGGATTGCGAAATATGATCATTGTGAATATACTATGATCATTAGGAGCATATTATGGTCATGTTGGATACATTGTGAAATTGTATTTTTAAAAATAATTCTCTACGTGCTGCTTTCAAATGTTTGCATAATTTAGTTTTATTTACATTAATATAAGTCACTACTTAAACTAATTTAACGATGAGTTTATATAAATATGTAAATCACTCACGCACACAGATAAAATGTTTGTTATCTTGTTTTTAAAAGATCAGTTTGTAAATATAATAAATTTTTTGGTTAATATAACGAAATTTTAATTAAGAGTTATTCAACAATACGAATTACTTTTTTCTGTATAATTGTGAATAAAAACAACGTACATAGTAGGATGTCCCTTAAAATAACGATTTGCCGATTTTCGTTCATTACACCCCTCCAGTTTATGGTCCCAAATGGAAGAAATTAATTTTTTTTTTTTGGAAAACGTTAACACGTGTTGAAATTTGGACGAAAATGGCCCATTAAAAGTGTATTATTATTACTAAAAATTCCCGAAATTCGAAATTTAGAAAAAAAATGCTTTTTATTTCATTTAATATAGTTAAAATGATCCAGAGATGAAATTTTGACTTCATCGGATGACACTAACCCACTTTAGCCTGGAATCCAAAATGACCCACGAATTTGATAAAAATGCAAAAACTTGTTTTTTTTTAAATTAATTTTAAAGATTTTTGAAAATGCCTAATTTGGATATGTCGATTGCTATTTGTACCACATAATTAAGAAAAAAAAATTGGAAAAGTGATAATTCGAGTTTGTGCTTGGAGCGACTGCTTTCCAGGACATTTTTCAAAAATTGATCATTTTGTCAAAAATTTAACAAAATTTTAATGTTTTCATCACTTAACTTTGGTAACACTATAATTATCTTTACATTTGTTTAAAAAATATTTAAACCTTAGTGGCCTGGGGTCAGAAAAGACCCCTGAAACTTAATGTTAATTATGACTACGAGATTGTAAAGCCATTATATTGACAAAAAAAATCTAAACTGGATAAAAATAATTATTTTATGTAACATGATCCATATGGGGTTAATTTATACTTTTGGCCACCCACTAGGAAATTTACATAATAACACCTTTCATAATTTTCGAAAAAATATCATTTTAATTGAATAACAAAAAAAAATTTTTTTTTGTCCGGGAAAGCAATCGCTCTAAACACAAACTCGAATTATCATTTTTCCAATTTATTTTTTTTTTTAATATCAACTATTATGTGGTACAAATAGCATTCGGTATCTCCAAATTAGGCATTTTAAAAAATCTTTAAAATTAATTTTAAAAAAAACACGTTTTTGCATTTTTTTCAAATTCGTGGGTCATTTTGGATTCCAGGCTAAAGTGGGTTAATGATATCCGATGAAGTCAAAATTCCATATATGAATCATTTTTTTTTTAATGAATAAATGAAATAAAAAATAATTTTTTTCTAAATTTCGAATTTTGGGAATTTTTAATAATAATACACTTTTTTCCAAAATGGGCCATTTTTGTCCAACTTGCGGCACGGGTTAACGTTTTCCAAAAAAAAAAAATGATTTCTTTCATTTGGGACCATTTCCAATAAAACTGGGGGGTGTAATGAACGAATCCACAATCGTTACAAATTTTAAGGGACAACCTAATATACATACATATTTTCAAAAATTTTTAAATTAAAAAAATGTTGAATTTACAGAAATTAATTATATATATTAAAAAAAAATTAATAGAATAAAAAGAAATAAAAAATATTGGTCCCGCCGGTAATTGAACCCGCAACCCTCTGTTTGGAAATGCCAAATGATACCAAAATCACTTTTTATTAGTGTCCGACCGAACTCACTTTTTTAAGGCCGAACCGAAGCCGAAGCCGAACTTCGGCCAAAATTACTAAGTTCGGCCGAAACCGAAGCCGAAGCCGAATACTTTTGTGTTTGAATAAAAATACAATTTTATGCAACTTTTTCAAATTCAAAAACGCGGAAACCAATTTCTAAACATTTCTAAATTGCAAAAACATAAAAAAGTTGTATTTTTAGTAAAAATTAAGTTAAAAATGTGCATATTTATAAGTTACTATACAAAATTTAAGAGCTAAATGTTGCAAAATATTGATTTCTCGAAAAGTTCGGTATTCGGCCAAAATTTTGCCGAACACCGAACTTGGCCGAACATCACTTTTTGGCCGAACTCCGAAGCCGAAGCCGAATACTCGGTCGGACACTACTTTTTATGAACACTTTTAGAGCAATTACTCTTTAGAAGCAATACTTAAGTGATTTTTTGGATGTTGTTCGGAAGTAATTCTAAAAGAGCTGTAAAAATATACTAACGAATACTTTGGAAGTAATGCTTTATTAACTACTTCTTTCACTGCTTCATCCGTTAGTTTATTTTCATTGTTTTTTAGAAGGAATTCCAAACAACTTTAAAAAAATCACTTCTTTCATTGCTTCCAAAGTATCCGTTAGTATATTTTTACAGCTTTTTTAGAAATACAGTTGCACCTCGATAATCCGGGCCTCCATTAACTGGGTACATCTGTTAACTGGCATGCTGGTATTTAATTTTATACCTCTATTAACTGTGGTTTAACTCTATTAGCCGTGCTTTTAGTAGTTCAAGATATCTCAACAGGTATATTTGTGGAAATGGCTCATTCAAATACCAAAGTTTTAGTTAAAATATATATGACTCTTTTAACCGTGTTCTTCGATGATCCGTAATTTTGGTATCATTTGGTATTCATAAACAGATGATCGCGGGTTCAATTCCTTAAGGACCAATATTTTTTCAATTTTTAAAAATATAAACATATAAAAAAATTATCAAAAATTGCTTTTTATGCACCTATGAAAATAGTTCTGAAAACAATACTGAATTCCAGTGCACCAACTTTTGCACTTGTTTAAAAAGTAATATTTAGTGTGTTTTTTAATCACCTGGATTTAGAATTTTTCATACAAAAAATGGATTTATTAAATCCAAAAAAAAAGCTGGATTTAATAAAACCACAATAAAAGCACAAATATATGAAACAGCCTATTAATTTAATGTCAGAAAAAAATACGAATGAAAATTAAAAGAGAAACAAAAAAATTGAAAAACTAACAAATAAAAGGTTTTTCTTAAATTTTTTTTTATGAAATATGTTTAGAAAAAAAAAACTACACCTCACCAAATACATATTTTTCATCTTGGACATGGAGAAATAGCTCAAATAGAAATGGCAATTTTTCACTCTACAGTAAGTAATTTAATTAAATCCAATTAGTGAATATTAAATATTGCAATGGAATTTTTCAATTGTGTAAAAATATAAATTGAAGTGATAAAACTGAAAAGGCTGACTGTTTATCGCTGTTTTATGTAAAATATAATTATAAATTAAAAGTTAAAGTAGAATCCTTCATCATCGCATTCGGTATTAAAAATTAGGGTGAAAGAAGTGTCGGACAGAAAAATTTTTTAAAATAGGAAGAATCTAACCCCATCTGTTGAACACTTTTAGAAATACTTTTTGGATTTATCAAATCCAAGTGATTAGAAAAAACGGCTATTATCGAAGAAAATAAAGCAGAATATCTCGCAATGACAAAGTAGTGTTTTTATGCCAGTCAACTTTCGGTACCCGGTGGCAGTAATAAAAAAGGTTTTGTAAAATAAAAAATATATATATATTTTTGCGAAGAATTTTTTTAATTGATGAAAAAGCGCTTCCTTTGCACTCGTTTAAAAAGTATTGAAAAAATGTTGTAGTACTCTCCTATGACAGCTCAATGTTAAAAGCATTAGTGTTTATGTTAAAAAAGAAGTACTGGGTATCCACAGATCTTCTTTCCAAAAATATTAAATGTTGTTATCATACCGTTCGGTAAAGTAAATATAAATATAATGGTTGTAGTACTTACATACATACGAGCCATCACGTAGATTATGTACAACATGTTGCATTTTTTTTTTTGGTTATAGTTACCCTACACCTTTTTAAGGAAGCCTTTGGCTTTTTGGTATTTTTCAAGGTTTGTAACGCACAGATTTAAAAATTATAAATAATGTTTTTTGGAATTTCAACCGAAGTCAAAAAATTATATCTAAATCACAGAACTCGCTGGATAATCATGGAAGAAAACATATCAGTGATGGCGGGCACCAGTCATTTATGATCTAGAAAAAGACAATTAGAAAACAATTCGTGCTAATAAAGAAATTTGTTGGAAATCGAAACAGAAAAAGAGTTTTCCAGTTATTATTGAATCAAACGAAATTACTATTGCCTCAATTGGTTTTCCGTTATGTGGTCTCTGAATTTTGATATTGCAAAGAATATAACTCATATAAAAATAGCAGGAATCGTGAAAACAAATCTACATAAAACCACTGTAATTTAACAAAAATTGCTTCTGAGTTTAGAAATAATTTAGCTGCTACAAAAAGTAACTTCTATAGGGCATCATATAGTCGATTTTAACCAATTCTACATGACCTTTGTTTACTTTACTTTTTACATACTTTTTTGCGTAAAACATAAACACAAATACAAACAAAAAAAAAAGGAAATCTTAAACATACAAACTGACTGATAACAAACAATAAGTGAATCATAAGTTGAGTTTGTTTGAAAAAGGATGCTGGTATGTAGGTTTTTCACAAAAAGAAAAGCCAGAGCAAAGAAATTACATACATTCTCTACATACATACATATATGTGACCTTCTCCGAGAAAAGGGACCTAGTGTGTCAAAAAACGGGTTTGGACTTAAGAGTGGATTCTGGTACCTAAAAGGGTGTAGAATAAGATGAAATGAGTTAGATTTCTGATAAAAATTTATTTACCCCATAAAAATCAGAAATCTAACTCATTTCATCTTATTCTACACCCTTTTAGGTACCAGAATCCACTCTTAAGTCCAAACCCGTTTTTTGACACACTAGGTCCCTTTTCTCGGAGAAGGTCACATATGTTATAAATAAGAATATAACAACTGAGAAAAAATCAAAAAAAAACACTACTTTACGAATGTAATTGCTGAACCTGTGTCGAGAAAATAAAATACAAAACATGGACCATTTCGGTGTTATTACTTTTCAGGAATTTAATAAAAATTTTAAACAAGTACAGGAGTTACATACAAATATTGGTTAACACATTTGTATGACAAATACACTCAAGGAAAGAATTATACTTCCAATACAAACAATTTAATTTTTTCACATAATTTGACTTTAAAAAGAGGCTGTAAACAGCTCTTACATGAGCGCATGAGAATTTCTTTTTTGCGTTTATTAACTTAAGTTTTATAGTTTGAATTACTCATTTAAACACTTAGGGAACTTTTGCAGTCAGAATCTGTTAGATGTTTAAGTAGTATTTTAGTTAGTTATTTGAAGTGGAAATAACATTAATTTGTAGAAGAAATATCAATTTGAACTATTCCCAATAAGCACATAGGTTTTAAAAATTCAAGTGCTTTGAATTTTGCTTGAAGTAAAGTACATATTCAAATTCTAGCATTTGTATATTTAAAAAAAATATTTGAAACTTGAATTTTTGTTTCCCTTTTGCTGGAGTATGCTATTGAAATAAAATGTAATTAAAGTTGTATTCAAGCCTTGAAACTGGAAAACAGGGCTGGAATTGAACTTGTTTTCAACTTGAATTCCAGTGGAATTGTTTATAGGGTTTACATTCGTAAGTTATTGAAAAAACAAATAACATAAAATACTGAGAATTCGTATCATTCATTTTATTCCAGCATTTTGGTTTCTAAAAACAACAAACCACAGAGCTTCGAAGAATTAATTCCCTAATTCTCTTTTTTTTTTTTTAACTGAATTTATATTTTGGGAATGAATTCCCTAACCAAACTTAAGGAATTGAATGAATTACTTTTTTTTCATTCGAGTCATCTTAAACGAATTCATTCTAATTCCTTCATAAAATGTAACGAATTCATTCACCAAGAAATTCACTCCCTAGGTAATGAATTCTCTGGGAATTCAGCCAATTGTGCACTCAATTCCCTGAAGGAATTAACTTTAAATTCTTTAGAGATTCGAACGAAAAAGTTAATTCCTTAGGGAATTAAACAAACAAGTTAATTCCTTAGGGAATTAAAAGAAAACTTTAATTCCTTAAAGGAATTAAATGTATAAGGAAATGGATTCCTTGACTAAGAATTTAATTAACTCGTGTTGAATGAACTCGTTAGTGAATGAATTCTATAATTTTAATGCTTAATGCTTTGGTCAGGGAACTCAATTCTCTAAATTTAAATTCATTCACAGGAATTAATTCCTGTTAATGTCTTATTAATGAATTCATTCGTTGAATTAAAAAAATTAATTAAATTTTAGGGAATTCATTCCAAAAAGGAATTAATTCTTTAAAGCTCTGCTTCCGCGAAATTAGAAAGTTAAGTTTTAATCCAGTAGAGTGTTCAAAAAATCGGCCATTTCAGAAAATCGGTTTTCGGTTTGATCGAAAATTACTATTTCTAAAGAACCGGTTTCGGTTACGGTTTTCTTAAAAAAAACGGTTAAAGAGGTTTCGGTTTTTTTTGTTATGAAAATAAATTTGTAAAAATAGCAGAAAAAGCTAATAAAAATTAATTAAAACCGCCCTGCAGAAACAACTACTAAAATCAGCTGAATCTGTTTGCTAAAGCTGGATTTAAATTATCCAATTTTAAATTTTTTTTTGGATTTTCCGTTTTTTAGCTTTAAAATAGCTTTTTCTTAAGATTTTTCAACTTTTAGTTGCTTTTTTTTGAGACTTTTTGCCCAAAGATACTTTTTTTGCTCACAAAAAAAATATTTTTTCTCTTAACTTTGAATTAAAAAATAAAAAAACTGTTGTTTTTCCAAGTTTTTTTACAATATTTTTTTGCTTTAAACACATCGGATTTTGCTTTTTTCTGTCTTCTCTGCTGATGAATCAAAAAAAATCCTATGAGATGATGTGATAAGTAGTAAAAAAATTTTTTTGCCAAATCTATTTGTGTTTACATCAACAGACGAAATGATGCCAACCTTTTAAGAACAAAACTCGCAGGCAGGCCCAAAAAAGCGCTAAATTATAAATGTAATCAAAATAGGTACTTTTCAACTAATTTATGCGACCAAACATTAAAAAAACGCTTAAAATCATTATTATTATTATAAAAAATAATAACGAAACATATAAAGTAGATAAAATTGTATCAACATAATGGTTTTACCATAAACCGCTAAATAAAAAATAGAAAAACATCAAACTAGCGCCTTTTTATAAAAAGCGCTAACCGAAAATAATGCGAGTTTTGGATCATACAAAAGCGCCATAGATAGCACGATCAGATGTAATTGGACAAAAATTTTAATTTTAGTTAATTGCAAATAAAATTTTACACTGCTGAAATCAGCAAAAAAAAAATGCCGATTAATAGTAAATTAATAACATCACAGAAAATTTAATTTATATATTATTTGCATTTATATATTATTTGCATTTAACTAAAATTTATTTAAATATAACTAAAATTTTCGTAGATTTAACAATTCTTCTTTCATCATCCCAATAGTATATTTTTCTTAAATGGAACCAATTAATTACACAGAAAAAAAAGTAATTATGTTTTTGTAGCAATATTCATTAGTCACCCTGTTAAAATATATTTCACTGTTGCTAAAACAAAATCATCAGTGTTTTTTTTTTAAGAGAAGCAACGCTCAGGAAATTCTTCCTATCATTAAACGTGTTGCTTCCTTTGAAAGGGGGATAGAGAAGAAGTGAAAGGTGGTGAAAGATGAAGGGTTGTTAAATTAGTATATTTTTTTGAAAAATTAGTAAAATGTTTTGCTGAAATCAGCAACGAAAATTAGTAAAAAAAAATCCGTAATTTGTAATAAGAGAATAGCAAAAAATATTACTAAAAAAGAAAATTGTACTAAAAATCAGTACACTCAAAAAAAAAAGTCAGTAAAGTCAGCAAAAAATGTTGCTGTGTCAGCAAATTTTTAGTCAGGAGCGTGCTTGCAAAAAAGTTGGTAATTTCAGCAAAAGGTTTGCTGAATATCAGCGAGCTGATTTTTACCAAAAAAAATAGTAATCTTCAGCAAAAGTTTTGCTAACACTTAGTCGACTGCAAATGAAAAAAGTCCTTGCTAAAATCACTAAAATTTTTGCTGAATATTAGTAGACTGAAAAAAACTCAAAAAACTTGTAACGAAATTTTACTTTAGTTAATTTATTTGCTGAAAATTTAAATATAGAATATGTGTAGAGTTGTTTTTCTTTTTTTGTCATTTCCGTTTCCAGACAAGCTGCGACATCTACATCTTGTCTATCTGGTTGACGTCCACGCTATGAATGCGATTGTCAGCACAATTTTTGTAGCAAAATAAATTAGTAAAACATTAGTTCAAAATTAGTTTAGTGCTAAAAAAATATAACTAAAATTTTTGCTGAAAACAGAATTTCAGCAAAAAAAATTGCTAAAAATTAGTACACTTGATATACAAGACGTTTTACTAATTTTTCTACTAACTTATTTTTTTGAGTGTACAAAAGTAGTAAAGTGCGATTGATAACTGTTTACAAATTTTTTTACTAACTTTTTTATCTGAGTGTATATCATAGAAATGAAAGAAAATTATAACATTGTAAGTTCTTGAAAAAAATATTGAATTTTTTTCAACGATGCTCTGGGCGAATTGCAATTACTTAAATATTTTCCAACCGATTTTTGGATTTTTATACCTTGATAGAAAGATAATTAGGTCTAGGTTACGATTCTACTGAAAATTTCGATAATTACATTTATTTAAGAGCCAATACAATATTTAGGGAAAAAAAGCCAGAAAAGTATTAATTTTTTTTCACTTGTAAATCGTATTTGAAACTTCTGGGCCGATATGGCATGTGTTCCGGCTATACGATCATCTTAATTTTTTGTATGGTGTATTTTTATACCCAAACGAACATTTCTAGTGGAGGGGACGATCGCAGGTCGCCATTTTGATTATTTTTAATTTAAATTTTATTATTTTAAAATTTAAAAGCATGTCATATTAAGCGTGAAAAAGATATTGTATTGAAATTTTCTATATGAAACAGAATAACTGTTGGCAAATATTTGCTAATACACAGATTTTTCAAAAAAAAAAATCGAACTTGATTTAGTTTCGGCGTTGGCAAAAATCCCGACGGGTTATTTTAAAAATGTAATATTAGACTTTTCTCAAATGCAAATAACTTTGTTAACTTACGAGTTAACTTACGAGTTATTAGATTACCAAAATACTTAAATTGGTTCCTAAAGGGAAAATGGGCCTAATGACTCGGCTCCCGATAGGTGTGTGGGGTCCCTCTTCCAAAGTTAATCTCGAAATTACGTTTGGTATGGGTGTATGAATCCGATCAGCCGATAAGCAAGACTGAATTGTTTGCAAAATATTTCAAAAACACCTCACTGTGCAAAGTTCATTAGTAGTTCATGAGTACACAAAAATTCTATTGAAAATTAACTTTTGCATAATCGGAAATTACTGCATATTATCGTTTACTCATTAAGCAATTATTAATTACTGTTTTAATTACAAACAGATTTCATTTGCTTAAAATTTAATACATTATTAACAAACATAACTGCATTCGATAGTTATATTCTTGTGGTTTTCAAATAACACTAGTTTGCAGCAATGAATAAGAAACAACACCGGCACACTAAAAAGGTTCACATGTTTATTTTCCCTTCAAATCGGAGTGAGTCACACGGCATATCTTCCTTGCTCGATTGATTTAAACTAGAGATGGGCACACGTGAACCACGCAAATTCACGAAGTAAAATCTTAAATAGAAAAATAAAATCCAAAAATTAAGATAAATTATGAATATTAAACTAAAAATTGGTACGAATACGCAGTTTTGAAATTTATATAGCATTTTAAAGAAAACGTGGTTCACGTGAAAAACGTCTAATACTACACTCATAGAAATAAATCTGTAAAAATAGCAGAAAGAAATTACTAAAAATTAGTTAAAAATGATGATGCAGAAAAAACTGCTAAAATTAGCAGATTTTTTTACTAAATACTAGTAAAATGAGAACAGCAAAATTAAAACCGTTAAATTTACAGAATTTCAGTTATATTTAGGCTAACTTTTAGTTAATTGAAAATAGCAAATTCTACTGTAAAATCTGCAGAAAATTTTGCTAAATATTTGTAGACTAAAAATAGCAAAAATAAACGGTTAAATCTACAAAATTTTTGCTATTTTTTAGCTTAATTTAGTTGAATGCAAATAGCAGTCTATTCTGCTAAAATCAGCAGAAATGTTTGCTAAAAAATTGTAAACTGCTGTTTTCAAAAGGCTCAATTTTTATTTGCATTTAAAAAAAAATCGAAAAGAAACTTCGAAAATTTTAATTTTTTTGGTGATTTT
Source organism: Leucophora obtusa (assembly GCA_949987735.1). Taxonomy (NCBI): domain Eukaryota; kingdom Metazoa; phylum Arthropoda; class Insecta; order Diptera; family Anthomyiidae; genus Leucophora; species Leucophora obtusa. The sequence continues at coordinate 116,318,995 of OX465297.1, forward strand.
TTAGGCAACTAATTACTTAGCAAAATTTTTTACTGATTTTAGCAGGTTAATTTGCTATTCTCCATTTAAAAAAATTTAGCTCAAATATAACTAAAATTCTGTATATTTAACCGTTTATTTTTGCTGTTCCTATATAGTATTACTAATATATGGCAAAAATAGTCAGCTAATTTAGCAGTTTTTTTCTGGAGCATAATTTTTAACTAATTTTTAGTTGTTTCAACTAAATTTTTTACGGATTTTTTTCTATAAGTATACATTAAAGTGTTACAAAAGTGGGGCAAAAATTACTCAGTCTTTTGTTTCCTATCATTTTTTTCCCAAAGAAATGTATACAAATTATGTGCAAGCGAATGAAAGGTATTTTTAAGACTTATCCAATGAAGTACCCAAAACAATTAAAAAGTTTTCAAACAACACTCTTCTTCGAACAACTGAAAGTAATTTTAACCCCCTGAATATCAACTTGGACCGATATGCTAGCTATTGAAAGTTTTTTTAATTTCGTTCCCTTTATCATATATCAAAATTTCATCGAAATCTGGGGCAACCCACAGACTCTCTTAAGTAGGGCATACACGATTAATATTATTGATCCATTTATCAAAAATCAACCAATCAGAACATTTTAGTAGGTTTGAGGTTAAGAAGAAGAATAAACATTTTTTCAAAAGTTATAAACACATTAAATTTCCAAATCAGACTAGATCCAGTGTCTGCCTTTTTCTATGGACAGGCTTCATCAGTCATTTTCCATTTTAATTGTATTATTGTTTATATTTTATTGTTAGATTGTCTCTATATGATAATTTTTTCAACAACCCATCAGCTGTAGGAATCGAACCCATGCACTCCTACATTACAAACGTAACTATACTAGAGCTCGACAGCTTAGCCATCTAACTCTGAGTCTTGACGAGACATTGATTTGTTTGCAGAAAATCTAATCGTCGGCAAAATAACGGGAAAAAATTTGTCCATTTGTTTTGTGTGGGGAATACGTAATGGCAGACAATTCATTATTTTTTGTTGGAGTATGTCACAAACGAAACTATTTATTTTCATGTTTTCAATGTGTTTTTCACTATTTTTTTTTCAATAATAAAAAGTAAATTGCATTAAAGTCAATAATAATGCAAATTATTTACTTTTTCTTAACATTTTATTCATTTTCTTTTATTTTCTTTATTTTTTAGTAATGCCACTAAGTAAAAATTAGATCTGGCATCGTGGTTGTTGTTGCACATAGTTGCGAGAACAATTGTGCTGACAACGTTGTCTGAACAAGAACAAAACATTAACAAGAGTGGTCCACACGAGACAAATTCATGGGCGAACAAGAAATTGTTCGTTGGTTGAACAAATCGATGTCTCGTGTAGACTACAAGTAACCCACGTACGGCCTTGCATATAGTGTAGCTAATTCATAGTATCTTTCCTATTCAGCTTTCTGTTATTGTTTTTTACTTTCAGAAGTGATCAAACAGACACAAACATGCTACTTTTTAGATTTTTTTTTATCTTTTCATCTCCTCCGTGTCACCTTTTCTTTTTATTTATTTTATTTTTAAATACTTTGTTCTGATTGGTTGATTTTAAAAACATTCATCAATAATATTGAACGTGTATCCTTTACTTTATTAAGTTTATAAAATACAACAAAAAAAATTTTAGTACAGGGGTTTCCTTTCCACTATATTTTGTGTTTTTTTATGATATGTCAATTAAAATAAAACCTTTTTTGTGTACAATATTTACTTTTATTGGATTTTCTACAATAAACAACATTTTCATTAATAACGAATTTAACAACTAAATGCAAAAAAGTAGTAAAATGTAAAAAAAAGAACCCGAATTTAATGGTGAAAACTTAACAGTTTCAAACTACCTACACTTAGAATGTTATACATAAGGTTTCGGGTTCAATCCCCAGCGGGGCAACATCAATTTAGAAAAATAATGTGTATAAGTATTCTCCTTCGGTGTTCCCATAGCACTAACCCCACCGAGTAAAATAACAGAAAAGCGTTATGAACTAAAAAGCTTCAACAAAGTTCGCCAACTCTCCATCAGATGGCACGTTACATCTGTTCTAAGATTGAACATCACGCTAAACTGCAGTATTGCCATATTTGAAGCCCTTCATCTTTCAACTTTTCACTTTCCCCTTGCCAAAGAAATCAACACGTTAATTAATAGGAAGAATTTGCTGAGTGTTACTTCTCTTCACAGTGGTGTTAGACCTTTTTGATCAAAAATCGTCAAAAATGTAAAAATAAATCGTCAAAATCGTCAACAATTTTATGGAAAATCGTCAAGAAATCGTCATCAGTTAAATATCATAAAAACACTAAACCATTTTCAGTTTTATTTAAAAAAATTCCAAATATATTTCAAAAATGTTTTAAAATTGTCCAAATATATTTAAAATTGTCCAAATATATTTTAAAATTGCCCAAATATATTTTAAAATTGTCTAAAATGTTTAAAAATTATCCAAAAATTGTATTTGAGAAATTTCCAAATGTATTTAAAAAGACTCTATTTGTATTCCAAAATTTTCCAAATATAAATTTTTCCAAATGTATTTCAGAAATTTATATTTTTATTTTAAAAGCATTTTAACAAACATGTATGTTTTCTTTTTCATAATGAAAATTTTATAGGAGTTATGACCCTACGGGGAATGAGGAGTCAATTGGCCTCCAAGGACCTATCCCGTGACCGGTCAACCGAAGGCATATTACTAAATTAGTACAAATATGAACCAAAGAGAATGAATTCATTTTCTAAGTATTTTCTGATTCGTTACTTTAAATGTTGATTTTAAAAAAGTTGACCAATACCGAAATAAAAAACAAAATTCGCGGCATATTTTTTAAAATATATTTTGATTTATTTTACTCTATTATTTATTTTGAACTTTATTTTTTACGATTTTCTTATTTTAGCTCTTATTTTAAATTTTTATAATTTTTTGCTAAAAAATTTTAAGTTTTGTATTTTCAACGTTTTTTAATGTTAAAACTGTTTTAGTTTTAACAATTGGTATTTCATTTAATTTTCTTTTTAACTTAAGGGCAATTTTTAAAATTTTTATTTATATTATCAGAGTTTTTGAGCTAATTTTCTAATTTTTCAATTTAATTATGGCCAACGCAAAAAACGAGTCAACTGCCATTAAAGGACCTATCCCGTGACTGGTCAATCGGGGGCATACTGAAGGCACATCCACTATATTTGTGTGTGTGTTAGTGTTGTTTTCTTTTCTATTTTTTTTCTTTTCCATTTTATTTATTGTTATTGTTTTTTCTTTTTTATTTGAACAGAAATGAAAAATATATAACTTTACCATCAGCCAGCCATCACGCATAAGCAACAATAGCTCAGACGGTAGAGCGTTTGCTTTACAAGCAGAAGGTCGTGTTATCGAGCCCTACTTCGACGCCAAGTAGATTATTTTTAATTAATTTTTTATTAGTTTATTTGAAAAGCTATTTTTAGACATACCACCTTACTGTCACAAGGTGTCTAAACTGTGGCAATTGGTCATTTCCAATGACAACGCCATGTTAAAGTGATATGTCTCTTTCAAACAAAAAGACCGATCAACGACCGGTCTCCGCCCCTTTGGGACCTATCCTGCGTGTCATCTGGGACCGGTCCCTTTCCCCGTAGGGGAGACTTAAAAGAAAGAGAAAACATGTATGTTTGTAAAAATGCTTTTAAAATAAATATAGAAATTTCTGAATATTGCGAATTCCAAATAGACGATTCGAAAAGAACAATTTTCGGTTTTTTAAACGCTTTTTCTTTATAATTTTGCTTAAAATTCGTTCAAAACTAAGCAATTTTCCTAAATCGTCAAAACATGTGGAGTTTTTATTCAAAAATCGTCAATCGTCATTTGTAAAATTTTGACTAAAAAATTCGTCAAAATGACGTAAAATCGTCACATCTGACACCATTGTCTCTTCATAAAAAAAAAATATATATAAAAATAAATGAAACTTCATTTGAAATCAGGACCACTACTAACATTACATTAAATTAAACTTTTATTTCCATTTGTTTTCGACTTTTAATAAAATAAACCATTAAATAAATGAAAACAAATGTTCTATTCATTTGCTGGTACTTACAATACACCGAAAAAAATGTTTGCCAATTATTAGGTCTTTTGAACTAAATTTAAGGAAATTTGGGAATGATTTGGCTCCAAGCAATTTTCTTTAAATCAAGTTAAAACAATTAACTTAAATTAAGTACATTTTTTCTTAAATTCAGTAAATACTGTCTTAATTTTTATAAAAAATTTACTAAAATTTAGTATGTATTTTACTTAAAGTTAGTATAAACTTGTTCTTAAATTTAGTAAAAATATCTTAAAAACAAGTCAATTGTTCTTAATTTTAAAAACGCTTTGAACTTGTGCTAACGCAGAAAAAATTATTATATGCTTGTATTAAGTAAGAATATCCAAAACCAACCAGCAAAAAATTTCCATGTATTATTTATTAATTTTTAATTCTCATTAGGTATAAAATATTCAAATATATAACTACTTTAGTTTCACTGCCAAAAATATAAGTAATCAATTTCATATACTTTTTTTTATGAAAGTATTAACGAAAATAATTTTAAATTTTTTTTCGTTAATACAAATGCGATTAGTGTGAAATTCATTACTTAAATTTTCTTCACAAGACTAAAATACTTATATAATACAAACTACAAACCAAATAAGAATTCCATGGGTTATAAAATATTTTGAAGAATGTGAAAGAAAGAAGAAGTTAAAATGTTTAAACTAAATTTAAGAAAGTTCATTATTTGAATTTAGTTTTTCATACAATTATAAATTTCATAATTTTTAGTTCAACCAAGTTCTTAACATTTAAGATTTTTAACTAAAACTAAACACATTTTTCAACAGCTTTAAGAAATTTTAACCTAATTCAAGAAAACAAAGTAAAGGAAAACGTTTTATTATTTTTGCGTTAATAAGATTTTTGAATAAACTAAAATTAATTAGTAAAGTGAAATTAATTAAGTAAAGTGAAAACTTAATTTTAGTTTATACATTTTTTTAAATGTAACAACTTACGAGATATTAATACTGACTCTTAACTATATTTGTTTTTACTACATGAATGATAAAAAAAATGTTTCCTACCAAACAGTAAAATTATCTGTTTTTGCAGTTGTTTCGGTAATTATTTGCAGCGAATTTAAAAATTAAATATAAAAATAAAATGCTGAAATGGCTAAAAATTAGTTATATTCAAATATAAATTGGAAAAAAATCACTAAAATTAAGAAAAAACTCGAAATTGAAAAACCGCTGGAAATAAAAACGCTAAAAGGCAAAAACATCACCAAAATTTTAAAAAAAACCGCAAAAATTAAAAAAAATTTCTAAAATTAAAAAATCGGTAAAATTTAAAAAATCGTTAAAACCAAAGAAATTGCTAAATCGAGGAAAATTGTAAAAGTCGCTAGAGTGGTGAAAAATGGCCAAAATTTAAGAAATTTGTTAAAATAATAAAAAAAAAATTAGAAATTTATTAATTCAGTTCGAGGCCAATTTCCTTATTATGAATTAACATAATAAGTACTTTTTTCAAAAACTGCTATTTTTCTTCATCAGGATATTCTCCTAACAAATACTTCACAGAGTTTTTGCTTTTAAAAACCTCTAACACTTTCAGGAATTTTAAAATTGAAAAAAATTTTGGTATTTTTTTAAATTTGGAAAACACCCCATTTAGAAATCTAAAAAATTAAAAAATAAAATTGAAAAACTAAAAAAAAAAAATCGTCACAAATCGCAATCGAAAATCGCTAATTGCTAAAAAAAAATTGCCAAATATTAAAAAAGTGACAAAATTTCAATTTATTTTGTATTTTAAAAAACCAAAAATAAAAAATCGGCTAAATAACATTGTAAAAAAATATTTATTAAGTACACGTTCAATATTATTGATAAATTTTTTAAAAATCAACCAATCAGAACATTTTATTTTTAAATACTTTGTTCTGATTGGTTGATTTTAAAAACATTGATCAATAATATTGAACGTGTATGTTTGCCTTTAGAAGCCGAAAATTAGTGATATTCTACTCCCAGACACTCCTGAACAATTTTTTTCTCTTTTCCATTTTTCTATTACTCACTCACGTTCAGGTGCGTAAATTAACATTTTACTCTTGTGAATCACGCAAAACTCTGCTCACGTGCCCATCTCTAATTTAAAGCATTAAATCAATAAATTATAAAATAGCTTAAAATAAAAAAAAATCTATAAAATAAATGTTATTAAGTTCCTAATTTTCTGCCCTAATACTGTAATTACATAAATTGAATCAATCCCATTAATATCTTTTGTGTATAATGACCAATTGATATGTATCATTAGATTTCAATATAGAAGATATTGCAGCCAATATATTGATGAGATTCTAGTGATTGTATAAATTATGCTGTATTTGTTTCTCAATTTTCCATATGCCATTTCGATATTAATCGGTCATTTGTGTATTTCTCTAATATTGATTTAATTGTTTTGTGTAATGTAAAGAACAATTTACATATCATCGAACAATATGGTTGGTTGTTTGTGAATTTTAAATCAAGTGAGTGCTGCTGGTAACATTGCCAATATTTAATGATTTATCAATTAATTATTGAAAACAATATATATACATGTATTAAAAAATAGGCATATGTACAAAAAAATTAAAGGACTTAACTCGATTTTAAATTACTTTACCATAAAAGGAAAAACTTTAATAAAATCTAAAAAACTTTGGATTTAAAATCTCACTGAAAGCAGTTTTTACTTAATTGTTGTCAGTTTTAATGAAAAAATGTTTTCACAGAAACTGCATACCTTAAGTTTTTCAGATTTTATTAAGGTTTTTTTGTTCTCTGCCTGCTAAAGTACATAATAAAAAATCGAGTTAGGTCCTTTCTACAATAAGCCATCGTTATATTATTTTATTATTTAAAAAACAGTATTGCATAATACATTTATTGATTAAAATGATAATAAATAAAACATTTATGCTCGTGTAGTCAAAGAATTCTGTTGGTTGGAATTTAATAAAATTTTGAATAAACTAGCAAAAAAAAATAGTAAAAGCAACTAACAAAGCATTCAAATTTACCTGCATGTTGTTTGAGTGTTTTATCATAAAAAATATCTATAAAAAAAGCTTTTACTACACAAACATCTAACAGAAAAGAACTGGAAAATGTTTTTTGGGTTTATGAATGTGGACAATTGTTTTAAATGATTTATGGATAAATTTAATTGGCATTATACAGTACTAAAAACAAAATTTGTCGCATTGTGCCCAGAATAACTAACGAGGAGAATATTAAAAATATTCGAAAACAACTTAAGAAAAAAAAAAGAAATAACAAAATCAATATTGATAGAAATTCAAATAATTTAATTCCTTAACGCTACTAAGAAAATAGTTAAAGTTAGTTGTTTTTCGAATATCTGTTTTAACAAAACAACTGCAATTATCTTTTTATTTATAACAATTTATAAATAAAATCCTTAAAAGTATTTGCGATATACCTACACAGGGAAAAAAGATAACATCTTTAGTTGTTATCAACATTTTTAAATTAAGTATGAACCTTATAAGTAAATATGCACTAATAAAATTATGTCGGTAAAATTGACTGCAATTTCAGTTAAAAATAACTGCTTAAAAATTATTACGTAATTTAGATAAATAAAGGACACATATATATAACATTTTTAAATTAAATATTAACCTTATTAAAGTAAATATGCACTAATATAATTATGTCGGTAAAATTAACTGCTATTTCAGTTAAAAATAACTGCAATAAACCTACACAGGGAAAAAACATTTTTAAATTAAGTATGGATCTTCAACAACATTCGCCAACTCTCCATCAGATAGCGCGCAACAACTGTTCTAAGATACATCTCGCGTAATTACGGTGCTGCCATGTTTGAAGCCCCTCATCTTTCACCACCTTGCATTTCCCCTCTATCCTCTTTCCAAAGATAGCAACACGTTAATTAATAGGAAGAACTTCCTAAGTGTTGCTTCTGTTTAAAAAAAATGCAATAATATCATTATGACGGTAAAATTAATTTGCAATTCCAGTTGAAAAGGTGTACACTGCAATTGCAATTAAATTAGCTGCAATTGCGGTTATATTTAACTGCAATTGTATTAAAATAACTAAAATAGCAGTTAATTTTAAATTTAATTTTTTAATCGAACAATTTTTCTCAAAAATTCTTCGAATAATTTAAAAAGTCCAAATTTCGAATAACGAATAATACGAATAATTTCATACGATTAATCGAAATTGGTAGAAAATTACAAAAATGTTTAAAAGGTGAAATTTTTTTTATTAAAGTAAATGTGCTAAAATCTCAAAACTTTTTTAAAAAATTGTGATAAATAATTTGATGTATGCTTGTACCTATCCGGATTTCATTCTGGCCTAAGAAAATAATTAAGGGACGACCTTTTACAATTTCCAGAAATTTTTGTTAGCTTCAATTCAATGATAAATTCATGTTTTCAAGTAGAAGCGGTAATAAACATCTTAAATTCCAAATAAAAAACAAAAACAACATAAAATTATCACAGTTTGCTTTGTCATCTTCCAAATTACTACTCTGTTGTTGTGACTCATCTAGAAAAGCAGTGGTATCTATTTACGTATAATAAATTTTTAATTATTTTTTACAACTTTTTAAACGTTGATATTAAACGAAAGCATTAATAATTATTGTAATTAATGATTATTAGAATTTTTAATTATAATTAATGCTCAATGTAATAAAGCTTGCTTAATTAACACTCGTAATCAGTGTTGCCATTTCAGAGCTTTTCGGGTATTTTTGGTGCTTTTTTCCTTGCAGTACACGGTGATTTTTTTCCAATACCCGTTAAAAAAAGCGGGTATTTACAGTGCTTTTTAAGATTTCTGGTAGTGCTTTTAGTGTTTTTTCTACAGTTTATATTTCTGTAATTTGTTCTCGTTTTTTCAATTTTTCTAGCATTTTCTATCAAAATTGAAAAAATAATACGAACTGTCCAAAACATACGTTTTGTCACAATGTTGGTAGTACAATTTTAAATAGCAACTTCATTATATTTAAACTTCAAAATTTTAAAATATTTGTTTGGTGCTTTTTTACCCCTTTTTTGGTAATTTTTTAACCTTTTTTACACGATTTTTCAAAGCAAAATATGTCTTAATTTAAATTTTACAAAAAATTAATATCTTCCTTTTTTACCACATTTTTGGTAAATTTTTACCCGTTTTCACAATGCTCACGGTGCTATCCTGCTTTCAAGAGTTGGCAACACTGCTCTGAATTAATAAAATAAAATGAAGGGATGGAGGCAGCGCTGCCAACTTTGACGATTTGTCTCCATTTTGACGATTTTTAAAGTGAAATTTAATGAAATGACGATTGACGATTTTGCAAAACTTCATGTATGAAATATGACGATTTTTTAAAAATGAATTAATTTTTATAGTTTATTTTAAAAAATGTTATTTTAAATTTTTGTCGTTTATTTAACCTTCTTTTTCAATTTTTAATTTCACAATTTTCTTGAGCGTAAGGTTTGTTTTTTATATATAAAAAAAATTCTTTATTTTCGATATTTCGCTACTCCATTGTGTAGCATCTTCAGGAAATAACAATTGAAGATGCTACACAATGGAGTAGCGAAATATCGAAAATAAAGAATTTTTTTTTTTTTTTTATATATAAAAAACAAACCTTACGCTCAAGAAAATTGTGAAATTAAAAATGTTATTTTATTTAAAAAAAAAAACAAGAAGCATTAGTAGCATTTCAAATTATATTTTGGAGGAGAATTTCAGGGTTCCATGAGACTCGTTGATAATTTTGAATTTTACTAAATCAATATTTCTTTTGAACATATTAACATATTTTAGACTGAATAAAACGTAAATGTCAAAAAAGCCGTCATATAAATTATTGTTTAATTTCCGAATAATTAATAGGAGAGCATAGTGAAATGTGGAATTTCCAACAATTTCGAAAAATCCATCAAAACTTTAAGTTAATTGTATTCTGTTACAATAGAGTCCAGGACCCTCAAAATAAGCCAAGCAAATATTCTTAGTACATTTTGAAGCAGGATCAGTTTTCCACTTTACCCTACTGAGAGCAGCCAGCAAGGCTTAAAAAAGGTTATTAATTTTCAATCAATTCGCATAAAAATGTATTTATTTAATGAATCAGTGAATAATTTATAATAATTTTAAATCAATGATATTGAATAAAGCAGTATAATGATTTGGTCTAATTTTTATTTATTCAATTTTGATTCGATTGAATAATTTGTTTTAAGAGATAATTCGCGAAATACAAATCAAATCAGAGCTTTGAAGAATTGATTCAAAAATAATTATTTTCATTAAGAAAAGCTGATTTATAAATTCGAAAACAAAAAAAATTTAAAGATATTTCGCACGAATTATTTTTATATTTTTTTATTCGCGAATTACTGTTAATTTTTTCATTCGTTTGTAGGACTCTATTTCAATTCAAAACATTGATTTATTAAGAAAAAATTTAATTTTGTATTTAAAGTTATTATTAAATCAATGAAATTAATGAAACTTTATTTCTTACAGATACATTATTGACTAAAGTTAATTCGGAAATCATAAAAAAAAACAATTTTATATCCGGAATAAAAAAAATTGTAATTCACGCGAATAAAAAAAAATCAACATATAATTCGCGAATCAAAAATAATTTGTATTACTGATAATTAAATTATTTTTTTTAAAGGTCTGAATCATTTTTAGTTGAAATGAATCAATTCATTTGATTCTGTGAAAAGATTCAACAAAAATCAAATTGATTCTTTGAATTATATATTGATTGAATAAAGTAGGCAAATACAATCAATTGAAATGAGTTTTGCGAATCGATTCTTACAAAATTTAATCAGATTTATAAATGGAATTAAGGAGTTATGTCTTTAAAGGTCTGTAAGCCAGTAATGAAGAACTAATTACACTATGGAACATTTTTGGGATTATTGTCTGGGGGGTGAGAAATTCCAAGTCAGGGTGATGGTACTAGGTCAGTATAGTAAAACCCTCAAAGGGTTTGGCGTTCGTATGTGTCATTTTTTTTATGACCTTTTAAATTTTTTCCTTATCTTGATGTTTTTTCGCTTAGTTGTAACATTTTGGCAAAAACGTAGTTTAACATAACTGGAGAACCACTTGTCCGATTTTGATGAAACAAATTTAGAAAAATTTAGAATTACTATTTCTCTAATCTGTTTCTATACCGTTTTCCTATATGTGCAACACTTTCGAAGTTAAAAATGAATGTATGAAGGGAAAAAAGTATTTTTTGCCTAAAAATTTAAATATTTTTTTTTAAAAATTCATAAAAAATCCAAAATGGAAATAAGTGCCAAAACTAATTACTTTCGCGTAAAGTCACATAACTCATGAGCAAAAAAAGGCATAGATCATGAAAATCGATGCACGCGTTTCTCATTTATTCACAATTAGGTAAATGTATGAATTTCAAAAATTTGCTCCAGATATGCACAACATTATTTGGAGAAAACATTGACACTCACAAGCCGAACTCTCTCATATTTTTCTACTGTACTAAAAGAGAAATATTGATGTGGCAACACTGTTTCTGTAATGTTCACATAAAACATGCATTGTCATTATACTTCTTCTCTTTCTCACACTGGTTCTGTGATTTTTGTCATTCAATAAGTGCCGACGAACGCGAACAGTAAAAGTGATTTTTCTCCAGTTTTTTAAAAGTGAACAAAAGAGAACAGAATATGGAACTGTGCAAGCCAGATATAAATAGCTTTTGCTACTGCTGTGGTCAATATGTCTCAACACATAAAAAAGGGGAAATTTCAGTACTGATTTTGTTCAAACATACGAGATGTACTTCAACCAAAATGTTATAGTGAACGAAAATTGGGTACCAAATATAGTGTGTAAAAGCTGCTACAACCGTCTAATGGATTGGAAAAATAGAAGACGTGAAAGTATGCCATTCGGTATCCCAATGACTTGGACTAATCCTGGCGAAGGTCACAATCCATTGAATTGCTATGCATGTGCGAATAAAGGAGCCGCAAAAAGGATAAGAAAATCGTATAATTACGTTGGTGTTGCAAGTGCCGCAACACCATTGCCTCATTCGGACCACATTCCTGTGCCAAAAACTTCTAGCCCAGATATTTTCTCTTCTACGACTGCTCCGACATATCATGCACGTGATGATTCCCCATATGAGCCATCAGTATCCAATGAGCCAATTTTAATAAATCAAAATAAGCTTGATTCAATTGTTGCCAAGTTGGAATTAACACAGCATAAATCGGAAGAGCTGGCTTCCATTTTGAAATCAAACAATTTGTTGGCACCCGGTGTGAAAGTCACAGCTTATCGAAGTCGTCAGGCAACACTCCAAAGTTTATTCCTTGTGAATGATGAAAAAACTTCTGCATATTGCCCGGATGTAGGAAAATTGATGGACGCAATGGAAATAAAATATGAAGCAGATGACTGGAGATTATTTATTGACAGTTCAAAACTCAGCTTGAAGGCGGTTTTACTGCAGAAGACCAATAAAAAACCTTCAGTTCCAATCGCCTACAGTACAGAAACGAAAGAAACATATGATGCACTGGAAAATATTTTAAAAATGGTTAACTACGCCAAACATATGTGGCGCATATGCTGCGATTTAAAAGTTGTAGCAATGCTTTGCGGTCTTCAAAGCGGCTATATAAAATATATGTGCTTTTTGTGCGATTGGGACACACGATTTTCCGGTGACCAATATGCATGCCACGGATGGAAACTCAGAGAGCACAGCAGGTTACAAACGGCCAATATTATTCGTGAGCCTCTAGTGCCGAAGGAGAAGATATTGCTGCCTCCACTGCATATTAAACTTGGAATTGTTAAGAATTTTATCAAAACTGTCGCCAAAAGAGATGAAGTTTTCTTGTGTTTGAAACTAAGTAATTTACCCGAGACTCAGCGAAAGTAAAATTAAAGAAGGTAAGTTATAATATCACATTCATTTCCCATGATTTTCCATCTTAACAAATTAATTTTTTCCAATCAGGCGTACTAAATGGTCCAGATATACGAAAGCTGATTAAAAGTGACGCATTCAACAATATTTTGATTGACGCTGAATTGAATGCATGGCAGGCAATCAAAGAAGTAATAGAAGGCTTGTTGGGAAAGCATCGTTCTAACAACTACGATGTTTCTGTCGCAAGGATGTTAAGAGCATTCTCGGAAATTGGTGTCCACATGTCCTTGAAAATCCATTATTTACATCATCATGATGAACAAGGTGAACGCTATCATCAAGTTGCTATGCCATTTGAAATGAGGTAATACTGATTTTTTATTTTTTCAAACTCATTTTAATAAAACAAAAACTTACAGATATAGAGGCAAAAAGTCGCCGAGTGCAATAATTGCGGAAATTTGCTGGTGGAGTAAGTTAGTGTGGCAAGACAAGGATGATCTTGATGATAAAGAATTTTCAGGAGATGCAGAAGGGCCAACAGTGGAGTCACACATTGACATTATGTGTGGTTCAGAAACTGATGATAGCGATGAATGCGATGCCACTAGTCCCGAACAACCACCATCGAAAAAGTCTAGGCAATATTTATTAAAATAAATAAAAATAAATAAAATAAAAATAAAAAATTATAAAAATGTTTACTTAATTTTTTTAGTAGTTTATGGCCAGAAGTCTGGAGTTATTGGGGAAAATTTATGAAAAAGGCGATAAATGACACTTTTTTGAATAAAAACAAATATCAATATTCTTGTCAAAATGGGATACCTTCACTTAATTGTAAATAAAAGCAGAACGCGTTAAATTTTGTTTATAGGTTATGTGACTTTACATGAAATTAATAACACTTGATCCTTTTTCCGTTTTGGATTTTTTATGAATTTAAAAAAAAAAAATTTTAATTTTTAGGCAAAAAAATATTTTTTTTTCTCCACAAATTTATTTTTACCGGCAAAACTGTTGATTATAAAGAAAAACGTTATATGAACGGATTAAAGAAATTGTAATTCTAAATTTTTCTAAATTTGTTTCATCAAAATCGGACAAGTGGTTCGAGTTATGTTAAACTACGTTTTTGCCAAAATGTTACAACTAAGCGAAAAAACATCAAGATAAGGAAAAAAATTAAAAGGTCATAAAAAAAATGACACATACGAACGCCAAACCCTTTGAGGGTTTTACTATACTGACCTAGTACCATCACCCTGACTTGGAATTTCTCACCCCCCAGATTGGCTGTTGTACTGTGTAATTATTGGGACACATTTTTACAAAAAAATGTGAAATTGTAACAAATAAACTACGTAATAGGATTTTTAATTGAAATATAAGGAGTTTTTTGATTGAAGATTTTTTGACGATTTATCATTTAATAAATGACGATTTTGACGATTTTATTCACCAAAAATGACGATTTTCCAACAAAATTGGTTGGCAGCACTGGATGGAGGTTCGGAAACGTAGAGAGAAAATCAATTTTAAACAGAATTACTCTCTATATTTACGTTTTTTATGTATTCATTGCATACGAAAGAGATACAAATTAATGTACGGGGTCTTATATTCTCTTCTTTAACTCTTTAACTCATTGTGGTGTAGTTCTCCCCGATTTGGATAAAATTTTAATATGTGAAAGAGGGGACAGAAAAAATAAAAATAATGACAAAATCTGATCTCAATTATTACTTTTTTTATTTTTATGAATTCCAGAAGAGTTACTGAATTTATTTTTGTTCCTTTTTTAAATAAAATTATTAAAAACACAACAAGTGTCGATCGATTAATTTTAAAATTTTGTTCGATCAACCGGTTAAGAAAAAACCCGAATAGTTATTTTCACGATTAATCGATTAAAAGAAAAAGCCGATTAATTGAATAGCCTAATATATATAGATTAGAGTGGTCCAAAAAAATATGAAAGTTGGAATTCGCGATCTCCACAATGTATTCCTTAATTTTTAAAAACTCTCTGTGCCAAGTTGCAGCTAAATCTGCTTTCATTTAAAGGTAGCAAAAAAAGTTATCTCTTAAGAATTAGTAATTTGTCTCTAGAGTAATTTGTCTCTATACAAAAAGTAGGGTTGATTTGAAATTAAATTATTTCTTAACATGTACGCTATAACAATAACAATTTTTTTTTAATATAGTCTTAATTAACCCTCTAATGCCCAAGGCCGCCAAAAAGCGGTCTTCAGATCTTAAAGAGTTTTTGACTAAATAACAATTTTTTATTAAACAAGTTCTATTATATTGATAGAAAACATAATTACCTACTTTTTTGCCTTTAAACTTTTTTTGTATAAGGAACGATTTTCAAGCGAGAAGAATGTAAATGGAAAATTTCGTAAATTTGAAAAAACGTTACTTTTTAAAACAGGAAAAATTATTTTACGATCTGGCATAAATTACCGATAATAAAAAAGCTACAAAGCTCTACTTGTAAAATTGTTTACAATTTTTTTACTCCATTACTCACAAGGATAACGTCAGGATACGTCTTACGAATATTTCTCTAACTCGAAAACTAGCCGACAGATATTTTTGAAATTCGACACAGATTATAAACTCAGAGTTAGTAATCAAAACTAATTTCGTAAAAATTTATGGATGTTAAGTGGCAAATTCGCCCAATTTCGGAATTTTAAAAAAGCGAAAATCGTCATAACTTCTGAAATAACAACACTAGATCAATAATTTTTGGTACGAAATTTTATTTTACTCATAGTGTTATTTATAGTGAAAGCCGAAATTATTTGACTATTCGATTTCTTGATTCGTCTTCAACATTTATTGTGCTATATCGCCTAAATGAAGCGATTTATTAAAGTCTTAATATTTGTTCCATAGTAGACTTTCAATGCCAAATATATAGTTGAAATATTAACCCCATCAGTAGAAAGAGCATTAGATGTTTAATGTGCAGAAACTGAATATGAAATCAAAACTTAAAAAAAATTAAGTAGTTCGCGTTTTTTTTTTTTTAATTATGCAAAAAATATATATTTTTGTTAAAATTTCCAAATTTTCCGAAAAGATGTAGGTAATTAAAAATTCAACTTGTTTTTGCCTTATATGCGCAAATTTCTCAAATCTGATCATATACTTTTGCAATTTACTTACCAAGGACTTTCATTATATACACGCAGATTAAAGATATGGTTGCAATATGATCACGGCTACAAAACTATGATCCCTACTGCCATACATGGTTGTTGCAATCATATTATTAATGTATTAATCATACTTTACAAGGTATATGGTCGTCTGTAATCATTTTAGAGTTAAAATCTCTCCTTTTTTCGCTACAATCATATATTATCCGGACAACCATATTCCTCTCTTCGAATTACAATCATATTATTATTTGTACTGAAAGATATCATATTCACAATCGTTGGTATGGTTTCGGCAACTATAAGATGGTCAGTATATCTTTTTATGAGCGTCATTCTTGTTTCAGATTTTGTGAAAAGAAGTTCTAAGACGCAATCAAAGAAAATAATACATAATAAACAAAAAAAAACAAAAAATAGAAAACAACTTACTGATATTCATTTTAATAGTGACATTGTTTGTAGAAGAAAGAATTCGGTCTAACCAGGAACCTTCAAATTACTTTGAAGTGCTGAGTGTTATAAAATAAGTAAAAAGTGATAAAAAAAAGTGTTTTATTTTTATTTTTTGTACTCATGTAGAAAAATTATTGTTGAAGAGCGTCCATAATAAGGAGTGTTACAGCTTTTAGTTTTGTACGAAAATCAAATTGAAGAAATGTACACAATTGAAGAAAATGTAAAGAGTGCACGAAAATAATCATAATATGTTCCTAGTGATCATAATATGATTCTAAGTGATAACTAATTTTTCGATAGGACAATAATATGATCACTGGGAAAATATTATGATCACTGGGAAAATATTATGATCATCAAGAAAATATTATGATGATTTTTGGATGTATCGTGAAATTTAAATCCATTATAGGACAATAATATGATAATATGCAGGACTATAATATAATAATATTGGGAGAATTTTACAATCATAGTGTGATAATTTATTGACCATATTATCATAAAAATGAGGTAAGAGTATAATCGTGCCAACTATGTAATAACATGATTGTCACAATCATAAACCCAAAAATATATGATGCTCTTAGAATATGATCATCCCAACCATTTTTTTTTTCTTTGCGTGTATGACACTGATTTTAATTTTAAAAAGGATAATAGATATCCTTGCAAATTAACTTAAAATTTGACGTTTTCTTTAACATTTCGCAATTATTTACTTAGTCGATTGTCGACCGACGACAGCAAAAGTCGTCGCGATTAATTTAAATTCAGCGACAATCGACCGTCGACATTTGTTGACGTTTAGAAAAAAATCTAAAGCAAAACAAGAATATGGTTGTATTTGTTTCGCCACAATTCTTCATCAAATCAATTGGTTGGCAAACCAATTGTTGTCTTATTGTTTTACATTTTATTGTATTTAATTTTGCTTTTTTGCGATAAATTATGTATTTTTATTTTCAATTATATTTCTTCTGTCAAAAGAAATAAATTTTTTGTAAACAAAGTACGAATTTTTGCAACTCTAATACGAATTTCTATAACTCTGTTCTAATGGCAACCATTAATTAGTTCAAAATATGGCAACAATTTGACAAATATTTTGAGTGTGTGTTAGTGTGTCGTCTTGAAAATATATTAGATTTTATTACGACGACGACAAATCGTCGGACGACATGGCGACATTTTTGTCGGTGTCGACCCAGTTGTGACTAATCTCATAGATATACATTAGACCGACTCACGAAAAAAAGTAAAAAAATAAACCTTGGTTTGTTTTATGATGCTTCCCAAAATATTTTGGGTCTAGCAATGAGATCTCAGGAGCTGGTCCATTTTTAAAAAAGGTATATTTTTTAGTTTTAGTAAGAAATTTGCATCTTAGCTAAAGACAACATAATCAATATGGGTATCATATAAAAGTTTTTTTAGAGGCGCGTCCAGTGGTATATATAAGATGTTCAAGCATATCCTGACATGTCCTATTTTCAAGGATATTCTATAAAAAACAAATTTTTGTCTCTTTTGTACGGCGATATTTGTAAATGAAATGTCAAACTTACATATCATAATCTATAGTCCATTTTTTTGAGATTCGTGATTTTCCGCGTTTTATCAGAAATTCAATGTGGTGGAAACAATATGTTCTAAATAGGGCAATATGGATACCAAAACTTTGCTTTTGACAAGTAAGTCATCGCTGAGTGGATATAGTTTAGAATTTTGCATATTTAATACGTTTTTCAGGGTGCTCTGGACCATGGTCCCTACAAATCGGCCCACCCTAGTGTACAATACTAACTTTTGTATTGTGTTCATTGTTAACAAATTAATATTTTAAATAAATTTATCATTTATCAAGCAACTTTGTTATTTAGAAGGTCATATTTGAATTATATTCATAACGTTCTCTATAATTTGCCAAACAATAATTTGCTTTTAATATGTTTGCTATTACATGTATTATAGTTGTTAAGTTGTTGTTGCATTTTTTCTTTTTATACTCACTATTACATACTTTTTATATATATATATATATATATATATATATATATATATATATATATTTTTACTAAAAAGGCAATGACAATAAGACAAGGAATTCTCTGTTTTTTTTTTTTTTATTTTAGTCTCAATGACGCCTGTTTGTCCTTTGAAGGACAACTAAACAAGAAAAAAAAGTTATTATTTATAAGAAAAATATGTTTTTCTTATAATAGGGAAAACTTAAAACACTTAATTGCTTGTAATACTTGATTATCTACCTTTCAAATTTAGAATCCAAATTAATTCTAACAATTAGTAATCATGCATGATCTGGAATTGCCAAACAAATACACCACAAAAAGTGTATACTGTGAGCGTCCAAAGAAACTGTACAGCTTGGTGCATCAATTGTAATAAAAAATTTTAATTGTAAAAAATCACCGTTATTTTTAGTGATTTGTTTTATAATCACTAGTGCAAGGAATTTCATACACTTAAAAAATTAAAATATGCGCTTAAAAAATGCAGCTAGACAATAAAAACATGCGCTAAAAACATTCGAATTCTGCATTTAAAATGGTTGTTTGTGCAAAAAAAACATTTTACTAAAAAAGTAGCTTTTATTAAAAAAAAGTAGCTTTTGCTAAAAAAGTACCTTTTATTAAAAAAGTACATTTTATTAGAAAAGTAGGTACCTTTTATAAAAAAAGTATATTTTATTAAAAAAAAGTACCTCTTATTAAAAAAGTACCTTTAATTTAAACAGTACATTTTATTATATTATAGATTATTTTATATAAAAAAGCAGCTTCTAATAAAATAAAATATTAATAATAACAGAGGATAAAAATAGCATTGTTAAAATTTCGTTGATGTTAGTCTAATTGAGTTGTATTTTGAATAGCTTTTTTGTTTCGCAGTCAATATAAGTAGATCATTATCAATTAAAGGCTAAGGATGGGTCTGTAGCAGAAACCGAAAATCTTGTCCAAGCTTTTCAATTTTCATTCTCTGCAATTTACTTGTATGATCTCAAATCCATCAAAAAAACATTCATTTAAAATATCTTTAATTAAAACAATACCTTCTAACAAAAAAAATTCGTGCAATTCCCTAGGAAGAGATTGCCAACCATACAAAGAAAATAATATTGATTAGCCAGTTTTTTCCGCAAATCCCATCCAAGATTTTAAAGGATCACTTGAGTTAAATTTTCCCTCAAAGTATATGAGAGAGATCTTGGCTTCTTTTTTCTAAAGTTACGAGTACATTTAAGATTTTATTTCTATTAAACAAACAGTTGTTAAAATAAAGGATTTTTCAACAGCGACGCTACAAAAATAAAAAGACAGGGACAGCAAACGACGCCATATTTCTTGCCGCTCTTTTGACATTTCTCTTCAGTAAGGTTTGCCATTTCATAATGGAAAGATATACGAGCCAACAACGAGTCGAAATTATTAAAATTTACTACCCAAATTTGAAGTCAGTGGCCTCAACGTTAAGAGCGCTACGTCTAATTTATGGTCGTCATAATCGTCCTAGCAGATCAACAATTTAACATCTAATAGAAAAATTTGAATCCACAGGTACAGTACAAAATGTTCCCGTGCCAGTGAGACAA
This sequence comes from Leucophora obtusa, assembly GCA_949987735.1. Classification (NCBI taxonomy): domain Eukaryota; kingdom Metazoa; phylum Arthropoda; class Insecta; order Diptera; family Anthomyiidae; genus Leucophora; species Leucophora obtusa. The sequence goes on from OX465297.1 coordinate 116,339,337, forward strand.
AGAAGTGCCCGTAGTGTCGAGAATATTGCTGCCGCTGAGGCTTCAGTTGAAGAAAGCCCAAATGTGTCTCTCACACGTCGTTCTCAAGCGTTGGGCATCTCTGTGACGTCGTTGTGTCGAATTTTGCGAAAAGATCTTGGCCTACATCCTTAGAAGATCAAATTGACGCAACAACTGAAGCCGCTTGACCACCAGAAGCGTCGTATGTTCGTGAATTGGGCTGAGCAACAACTTGAAAATGATTCGGATTTTCATCGAAAAATCATCTTCAGCGATGAGGCTCATTTCTGGCTGAATGGCTTCGTCAATAAACAAAATATGCGTTATTGGTCAGATAGCAATCCACACGTACTCCATGAGTCATCCCGAAAAAATTACGGTTTGGTGCGGTTTATGGGCCGGCGGCGTCATTGGGCCGTACTTCTTCCGTGATGATCAAGACCGGCACGTTACTGTGAATGGGAATCGCTACCGTTCAATGATAACCGAATATTTTTGTCCCCAATTGGATGATATGGACTTGGAGGACATGTGGTTCCAACAGGACGGCGCCACAAGCCACACAGCGAATGTCACAATCAATTTATTGCAAACCAAGTTTGGAGAACGTGTTATCTCACGAAATGGTCCAGTCGATTGGCCGCCTCGGTCGTGCGATTTGACGCCGTTGGACTATTTCCTGTGGGGCCACGTCAAATCTATGGTATATGCCAACTAGCCAGCGACGATTGATGAACTTCGTACGAATATCGAACGTGAAATTGCAGCAGTATCGGCCGATTTATGCTTGAAAACCGTCGAAAATTGGGTTCAGCGTCTGGACTTCTGCAAGCGTGCCCGTGGTGGCCATGCAAAAGAGATCGATTTCCATACATAATGGCATCGAACGTACTTTCACAGGAATAAAGAATTTCATTGATATCCAAAACCGTTTTTGTTTTATTAAAAAAACCTTTTGTAGCGCTCTTATTGAAAAACCCTATATAACTATTTCAACCATCCTACTTAATGTTCTGCTGCATAGTAACAAAAATTTAATAATTTGTTACACATATAGGGAACGAAAAGAAAGTCTACTGATTAATGTCTTAAAATAAAATCATGTAAAGTTAATCAAACGACAAATGAATTTGATAAAAATAATTTATCTAACAAATTACTGAAAATACAAAAATCCCCAATCTTATTTAACAAGTTATGAAAAATAATCCGTTGAAGGCATGTGCCTATCCAGATTTAATTCTTGCCTAAGGAAATCATCAGCGGACGATGTTTTAGAATTTCTAGAAATATTTTTTAGGTAAAATTACAAACTCAAGAAGAGAATTTCTTGTTCTCGTCTAAAAGCGTTATTCAACATTTAAAATATCATATAAATAGCAAAAACAACAACAAATTGTTAACCACAATTTGCTTTGTCATATTTCACAATACTATTCTGTTGTTTTGACAGATCTAGCAATGTAGTGACATCTATTTTTGTATAACCAACAATAGCATAATTAAATCCTAGGCTTTCAGGGCCAAACCCGAAACTAATGCATAATCAAATGATTAAAAACTTGATTTTACACCTAATACAAAAATTTCCGTATGCACGCGTTCCTTTGTTTATTCCTAAATGTGTGTGTGTGTATGTGTGTGTGTGTGTGTGTGTGTGTGTGTGTGTGTGTGTGTGTACGGTACGAATGACAAATGAAATGTAATTCATCAACAACAATGAATGAGATTTCAGTGAAAACAAGCTGCATGTAGTATGCAGGCATTGTGTTAAAACAACTAAATAATCAAAAAAAAAAAATAATAATAAAAGTACATAAAACAAACAAAAACGCCTTCGCCTTTACCTTGTCATTGAGAAGAAAAAAATTAAATGAAATATTTACAACCGATAACTTGTGTTACCTTCAGTTAAATTTTACATACAAGTATACTACGTAATACCCGTATATATGTAAACATAACCCAGTAAATTTTCCATGACTAAAGAAAGTGTTGGTGCATGATTCCTAAGGGAAATTTATACCAAATATAGAGTTAGGCATTAGCGTTCATTTAGTTCACCAATTGGTTGAATTTTTACAGGACTTTTTTGATTTTCGTTAATTTTATTCTGAACTATTAAGCAAATCACACAGAACAGTATAATCTTATGAATAATTGAAAGGAATTGGAGAGAGAAAACAGATTCGTTGTGACAACCTAACTTGAGTCATAATTTGGTAATAAACTTCTGTTATACTACCCGAGTTTGTGTTGCCACAAACAGCTGGCAAGATATTCGGTTGTGATAGTGAATTTGTTTTCTCTGTGCAAGCGCCACAGTTTCGATCCCTTTGTATAAAAGGGATCCGTAAGTTTATTTGGCGTTGTCATACACTAAGAGAATTATTTTCATTAAATGTGCTAATAAATTTTTGTAGTATTATATCAATGAAGTTTCTTTGCAACTTGGCCACTAGAACTTTTCATCAAATGTATGCAATTTCTTTTATTTATTTATATAAATTTTTGAAAAAATGTCCATCCTTTTACACTACAGCGTACCGATCTTTAAATTATAATATAATTAATTAGTATTCTATACTTAAAATAATTACTCGATATTTTCAGAGTTATATTTTGGACAGAAAAATTAACAAAAATGTGACTCCGCTAAACAATTAAGCATAAAATTCTTTCCGGTAAAGAAATAATTTTACATTTTTTTCTCCTTTATCACCTTTTAAAAATTGATACTGAGTTAATTGGTAAACTATTAGGTGCCTCTAATATGTAATTATAATTGTTCAGGGATCATAGTATGATATTTATGACTATAATATGATAATATTGGCATGAGTTTGCCATCATAGTGTCATAATTAAAGGCCAATATTATGATAAATAAAAGGCAAGAGTATGATTGTCATAACTACCCAGTGTAGAAACGGTAATGACATATCATTATTTTTTGGACTACCAGTAATGACACCCACTTACCTTCTGCATTATTTTAAAACATATACTAATGAGTTCCTGATAATCACTTATTTGTATCATTATTTCAAATAGAAAATAATTTTCTAGATTTTTTTGAAAATTTTTTGAAATCTATTTTTAGACTTAATATTTTTTAAACACTGGTAAGGATATATGTAACCACATATTTTTTGATATTTGTATGTTGGCGAGTTAGCTTACTTGTGTGCAGCAGGTCAATTATATTTTTATCTATTAAATATTACGATCGATATAGCTCAAATGGTAGAGCTATTGACTGGCAATCTGTGGACCCAGGTTCCATTCCCGCACCAGCAAATTTTATTTAAAAAAAAATACAATAAAAAATATTTTTTTTATATAATTTATTTTTTTGAAAATCTATTTTTAGACTCATTATTTTTGTCAGTACTCGTAAGCAGATAGGTAATGATATATTTTTTTATTTTTTGTATGCTGGTGTTTAACCATAACTCATTATTTTTCGCGACATCGAAAAGAAATGTAATAACAAAAGTAACTAGTTACCATTACCAAGTATGTAGTTACATAACCACATACCTGGTAATGATTTTCTACACTGGGTATTTCATAATATGATGGTCGCAATCATAAACCCAAAAATAATGCTCTTCGAATATGGTCATCTTCTGTTTCACTGTGAAATATTGTGTGGCCAATATTGAGTACGGTTATTCGTTATTAGAAGATTTCACTGCATTTAGTAAGTTCCAGATCATAAAGCTTACTTCCAGCAATGTGTGCTGGTCTACCGACACATACATATGTATGTATTAACATACCTACAGTTGCGTGCAAATTTTATTGTCATTTGTGACAATTGTTACAACTTTTTGTTTATATCTTTCTCCCTTTACGATTGTTAAACCGATATTGTTGTACTAAATAGTATATTCATTATAATTTTCCCTTGTGAGTTTCGGATTTAGTATTTTGTAAACAGTTACTCAATTTAATGAGTTTGTCTTTGTTTTTGATTTTATTTTGAGATTATACACTGGATATTAATTACAAGGTTTAGGCTTTAAATAGTAATATGGAATTTGCAAGAGAAAAATATATAAATACAGAGCTATGTATGGTAACTACCTGTGAAACATACTAGAAAATGCTGCATCGGTACACTTTGAGAGTTGTCTTCATGATTTGAATAAATTGTTTCATAAAATTTATTAATTCTTATACATATAAGGGATGAACCATATGAAATGAATACAAAAAAGTGTCGTTTCGAATTTACCATTTAATGAAATTCGCCATCGTACACTACAAGAGGTCAATGCAACATTCGGAGTCCAGACTGTTTTGGTTTCCGAAATAAGAAGTCATGAAAAATTGCAACAAAATTTTACTAAAATATGGTTGCCTTAAAACTCTTTAACTACACAAGATACCCAGCAAAAAAAGTGAGGAAAAAAGTAGTTAAAGCACTGCAACTTTTGAATAGGGAGTTGTTCTTTTTCGGGGTTTTCACCGATGAATTTAACATTGGCTTGTCATAGGAAGGAAGTTGTTCTTTTTAAAAACAAATGATGTACATTTGAACCAATGATAAGGAAGTTCTTTTTCACTTCTTTTTATTTTAATTTAATTAAAAAAAGAAAATCATCATGCACCATGTAGGGTTTGAATCCACACTTGTTGGCATTTCAAGCAGACGCTCTACCCACTATGCTATCGCTTGCTATAAATGATAGCTGACCTTTATTAGTCTTGTTCAGTACAATGTTATCTTCATTTCTGTCATTTTTTGTTAACAAAAAATAGTTTTTTTAAAATCTTATTTTTTTATAAAAGAATAATACACTCATAGAAAGAAATAAAGCTGTAAAAATAGGAGAAAAAGCTAATAAAAATTAATCAAAAATGACCTCGCAGAAAATACTGCTGATATTTGTAGATTTTTTTCCTAAATACTAGTAAAATAGGTACAGGAAAAATAAAACTGTTAAATTTACAAAAATGTAGTTAACTTTTAGTTAATTAAAAAAAAAAAACAAATTACCTTGACAAAATCCGCAAAACATTCTGAAGCATATTAGTAGACAAAAAATAGTATTTTATGCAATGTAATTTTTAACTTATTTTTAGTAGTTCTAACTAAAATGTTTACAGGATTTTTTCTTTTTCTGTTAGTGTAATAATAAATATATTTGTTCAAAATGGAATTTTTAAATTACAATTTTTTAAATACAAACAAAATTGTAATAATTGGTATTTTAACAAAAAATATTTGGAGAATTAAATTTTTATTTAGAATTTTTATATTTATGGAAACTCCATTAAAAATTAATAGAAAATTAAAAAAAAAATTTAAATCGTTTTAAAAATTAATTGAGTGTACAAAAATAAAAAAAATAAAAATTTTACAGTGTATGGGGTTCCCCATACAAACATTTTTTCATGTAAAATGCCAAAAATAGTGGGGAACGCCCCAGGGGGGTTCCAGGGGGTGTGCCCTGGCATGGATGGGTCGGCCCTCCAAAGTTAGTGGGGGTCGGTCATACATTTGGACTCGATTGGGGCCCTCTAAATGGGTCAAAGTGGGATTTTTCAAAATTTGGGACATTCAAAAGTCGGGGATTCAGAATTCGTTTTAGAGGTATGGTTCCTCGGGCAAAGTTTCTTATTTTGATTCCTAAAATACGATTTTCCTTGTCACTTGAGCGATTTTTTTGCCTCCCTACAAATCGACCCGCCCTAATAGTCACATATAACCTGAAGTCCTAATATTGAATCCCAGCCCAAAAATAAAAAAAGTTTGAACTTTTTTTTAACTCTATTTAATTTACTTGTAAATATTGTTTTACAGATCTTAAAAAAATTAGCCTATTTTCTGCCAGCAGCACCTGAAATTTATGTTTACTACAACTTGGGATTAATAATATTTTAATATGTAATTATATATTGCCAGATATAACCACACACATAATTACATATGCTGAGGTCCTATTATCGAATTCCAGCTCGGGCACAAAAAACATTTACTTTTTAACTTAATTTGATTTACTTATAAATATTTTTTTACAGATCTTAAAAAGATTAAACCATTTTGTGTCGAAAGCATCGGCAAATTATGTTCCCAAGTAAAAAAAATGATATGGAGCCATATGAAGTTATATTTCATTATATATAATCTTTTATGTAATTAGATATAATTATATCCGAAAAATGAGAACATCTTATTGTATCTTATTGTATCGAATTGTATACAATTGTATACAATTTGGTACAATTTGATACAATTTTATGCAATTCGATACAATTGTATCCGAATTTTGTCCTCATCCAATTACATTAAATTATATCTTTTTGTATAAAATTATATAAAATGTTATAAAAGTGGACATAGTTTGATACAATTATATCTAAATATTGACCTTATACATTTGATCATATTATATAAGACCACATCTAACAATATACAAAAATTATTTTTTTAAATAAAAAAGATATGCAATATCTGGAGATCAGACCTGGGGGATTTCAATTACAATTGCAAATAAATGTAATTGAAATTAAAAAAAACACAATTACATTTCATGTAACTATAATTGAAAATTTTCAATTACAAGTAATTGTAATTGAAAGTGATATCAATTACAAATTTCAATTACATTTAGAATTAAAGTGTTTTTTGTTAAAATTTTGTAGAAAAAACTGACTGGGATAGGTTGGATAGGCGTGGATAAGTATAAAAAGAATACGTCATGTTGGGCTGACCCCTCACTTGTGCTTTTTGTCATTATTTCTTTTCCGAAAAAATGTAATTGTAATTGAAATTTTTTCAATTACAATTATATGTAATGTATAATTGCAAATTTTCAATTACAAATTACTTGTAATTGTTTTTTTTTTAATTACAATTACAAATAATATGTAATTGTAATTGATTTTTTTTCAATTACAATTACATGTAATTGTGTAATTGCATATGTAATTAATTTCCAAATATAATGATTAACCCAAATGTCTGCTGGAAATCCTATAATTTCGATAAATCTTCCATTATTTTTATCCAGATTTACCATGACAGTGCATTAAACATGAACAAAATTTTCTTTATTTTTAGTAATTTTAAAATAAAGTTAACAAGACTGAAATTTTAAAGTTAATAGGATCATGTTATACAACCAAGATATAAGAAAAATAGTAAAAAAATAGTAAAATATTACAAAATAGTAAAAATTACTAAAAATATATGATGCAAAAAATAAACTCACACACGAATCATGCACGGGTTATATATTCTTATTCACGCTCACGCACGACTCACTTGAGTAATATAATACGGTTTTATATGGACCTTATATATTTATACCCTACACCACTACGTGGTCAGGGTATTATAAGTTTGTGCTGATGTTTGTAACACCAAAAAATATTGGTCCTAGACCCACCTTATAGTACACCGATCGGCTTAGAATTTTTTTTTATTTCGATTTAACGATGTCCGTCTGTCCGTCTGTCTGTCTGGCTGTCTGTCTGGCTGTCTGTTGTTCTTGTCCGCACTCTACAGGTCGCAAATATTAAGATATTTTGATGAAATTTGGTACACAGACCTCTGTTGGCCCAAGGACGAAGCCAATTGATTTTGGTGAACATCGGTCCATGTTTAGACCTAGTGCCCATATAAGGGTCCTACCAAAATTATATTTTTTATACGCTGCAGGTCGCAAATATTAAGATATTTTGATGAAATTTGGTATACCGACCTATATCAGCCCAAGGACGACGTCTATTGATTTTGGTTATAATCGGTCCATGTTTAGACCTAGTGCCCCCCAAAATTATATTGTTTATACGCTGCAGTTCGCAAATATTAAGATATTTTGATGAAATTCGGTACATAGACCTATGTTGGCCCAAGGACGAAGCCTATTGATTTTGGTGAACATCAGTCCATGCTTAGACCTAGTGCCCATATAAGGGTCCCCCCAAAATTGGCTTGGTTACAAACTGCAGATCGCAAATATTAAGATATTTTAATGAAATTTGGTGCGCTGACTCACATTATAGAAAATTTTGACACAAGCCCCATTTTAACCCATTCGAATTTCGGATCCAAACATTAGTTGGCTTTTACCCAGACTGGTGTAGAGTATTGAATAGTCGGCATGCCCGACTTTAACCTTTTTACTCGTTTTATATAAAATCACTTTGAAATAATTGCTTATGTGGGATGATATATAACAAGGGTGGGCACGGATTTTTCACCGAGAGCCATATTGTGGTTTTTCATAAATTATAAAGGGCCGCACTATAAATTAAAAAAAGTAAAACTACAAATCTTTACCTTAAATGAAAGCGGACGGAACTAATGTTTTATTTTATTTTTCATGTAAAAAAAAAATCTGTTCTCAAATCAAAACTGGTTCCACAAGAACTCATTGCAAACTCAACTTTTTTCAAATTCTGTTTTGATATTTTTTAATTACATAAGTAGAATAAAACATTTTTTTCATAGTTTTTGCATTAAACTGCGGTGTCGCGGAATCGGCCAACGAAAATTTAAAACTCAACGACTTATACAAAACTGAATATTATTCCGACAACAAAAACATGTATAAAGAATTATATCCTTGATTCGGGTTTTAATTTAATAATTTCGTTGCGCACAACAAAAAAACTCTCCACTTTAAAGGAACACTATGCACAAAAGGGTTAATTTAAACGACGATTACAAACTTAAAGATTTAGTCAGTAACTTGAGTACTTTTTGATGAATTAAAACGCCAACTTTTTCACACAGTTCTAAATTTAAGACCAATAGTCAGCACAAAGTACGAATTTTAATAACACTTTGGTAAGAAATTTTCAAACAAATGAAATATAAAACTCGTCCAACAAAAGTCTGAAATGGCTACTGAAAATTTAAATGAAAAACCTCCATCATATTTATAAAAGGCTTCATAAATGTGATGAAAAACAAAACTTAAACTTGCAAAATGTGACAAAGTTTTTTTTTAAATACAAAATTACATGTTTTTTAAATTTGTGACAAAGTAGTTAAAAAATGTCGACAGTAGCGTAAAAGATGTTGAATTTATTTTGTAAGGAATTAATTGCCGGTTTCATAGTCAGAACTAAGATCAATTTTTGTCTTAAATAATTTTTAAGTAAGAAATTTCTAGCTAAACTGGCCCTAAGAATAATATCAATTGTTCCTTTAAATATCTCTTAAGTAAGAAATTTTCAAATCGATCATAGCCCTGGCAATAAAACTGGCCCTAATTTTTTATCTAAAAATTTTCGAAATAAAAAATTTTAAAACATTGCGAAATAAGATATTAAAAAAATTTTTGAAATAAAAAAAATCTAAAGTTAAATTTCAACAAGGGCCGCACAAAAATCAGCAAAGGGCCGTATGCGGCCCACCGTTGATATATAATTATAGATGATTTTATAAAGAACGTTATATTGTTATATATTAAATAAATCATGAAATATTGCAGATATGGAACCATATTAAGTTATATATGGGTTCTTATTCGTCAATATATAATCATATCTAACACAAATTATGAAATATTTCTTATATGGCTCCCCATATAGTTTTATATTATTATGTATAGTGTCATACTAAGTTATATATAAACGTATATGTAATTATATCTGTAATATGTTACTTTATGTACTTATATATAGCATATGCAATTATATGTAGGCCAGTATGTAATAATATAAAATCACATATGTCTCCATATTAAAACCTTTGAGGAAAAAATATCTAACATATGACTATATAAAAGTATATCTGCTTGAATTTAAAAGCATATCTGGTCATATGTAACTATAAGTTACTATATGCAATTACATAAAATAATATATGATTATATCAAAACTTTTTTACTCGGGATTTTCAATTAATAGTATTTTAAATAAATAACCGGAAATAAAAAATAAATAATATCAATAATTTCGTTAAGGTTCTGAATTTGGGTTCTTCCGTGGCGAAAATTATTTTTTTTTTTTTTTTTTTTTTTTTTGTAATATTTCTATATATAATTTTGTTTTTAAGACCAACAAAGTCATGTATATATATATATATAAATTGATATAATTATATATAATGGAATAACACGAACAATATTGTCTCATACAGTCATTCATTTTGTATAGCAGTGTGTGGCTGAGCGAGTTAAGAGACCCATTATAACTGCAACAATCTGTTTTTTTTTTTAATTTTTGCGTTATTTTTTAAATTTTATTAAAATTTAAGTAATTCCCAATATATCATAGGATTTCAAGTCGATTTGCCAAAAGTATAATATTCATTTGTATCTGATTGTAACTTAATATCATGGGATATTTTGGGATCTATCAGGATCTTAATTTAATATTATTGGAGATCCCAATTTTGAGATTTATTTGGCTCTAATTTAATCCTGTAATATATTTGAGGAATCTTATTGGAAATTACTGGATACCCCAATTTTGAGATGAACTTGGATAAGATTAAATGTCGATCTATATCAAATGAGATACAGCTACATTTGCTAGACAAGGTTTTTTTGATCGGGTTGTAAGATAAAGATATATTTATATATTTAAGATACGATGTTATACAATGTTATATAATTTTGCAAGCAATTGCATAAAATATTATAAAACTGTATCGAATTATTTTTACTTGGGTATGGATATTCAACACCACATATTTTAAATTGTGGATTTTAAAAAAAGCATTTTATTTTTATATGAATTTCTTGGCATTAAGTGGTTTTTCAATTTATAAATATTTTCTTTACTTCCTTTTTTTTTGTCAACTTTGTGTGCCCATATTCAATATCATAAAAGTAAATATGTATACTAGACTTAACACAGTCATATGTGTAGAAGATACGAATACAATTTACTTTGGAATGCCATAGAAAAGGACATTTTATATTTTTATATATTTTTATTTCAATTGTTTACATTTCTTAGCTAAAACTGTTGTTGTTCATGTGTATTGTTGTTGTTGTAAAGGATTTATCCACTCACTACTGTCTTTTTATCATTTAAGCCTCTAAATCTGTTTGTGCTGCTGCTAAGTATAGATACGAGTATGTGAAAGTCCTTTTTACTGATTTTTATTATTTTCTTTTTTTGTATTTCTCTTAAGGATTTTTATACCATTTTGCGAAAAACACTTGAAATGAACAAAAATCTTGAAGAGACGATTAAGCCTACATTCGAAATAATAAATCGGTAATAAAATTTGTTAAACGGTTTTTTACTCAATTAAACCCACTAATGCATATTTTGTTTTTAATTAAAACAATTTGTTTGGCATAAAAACTTTTAAAACTTTAGTCAACAATGACAGAAGACATCAAGTAAAATGTTGGGCTCGCGAGCAAAATTTTGTTTGATTTACGTGGATAACGCGTGCGTGTGAGTAAAGTTTTATTTACTCACGTAAACGTGAGTGAGTGTGACTAGAAAAAATTTGTTTGGCAGTGAGTGTGCATGAACAACATTTTTGGGTGAGTGAGTTGAATTTTACCAAATTTGTTTTTTCACGTTTAAATATTAAATAAATTGTTTCTGATGCTAATGATCAGAGTTGAGTAGAACCAGCTGCGGTACTTTGAGAATTAAAGTTCAAAGCAGAAACAGTAATAACAGAGGATAAAAATAGCATTATTAAAATTTCGTTAATGTTAGTCTAATTTGAGTTGTGTTTACAATAGTTTATTTGTTTCACAGTCAATATAAGAAGAGCATTATCACTTATTAAACCATCAAGGCCTGGATACTCAGGATGGATCTGTAGCTGGACCCAAAAATAGGTATTCTATCCTGCTGGCCTTATGGAATTTTTTAAATTTTTGTTCTCTGTAATTCACTTGTATGATCTCAAATCTACCAAAAAAAAAAAAAAAAAAACATTAATTTAAATATTTCACTTAATTATTTGCATACACAGGTACAAATGAATTGCATACAGGGGTACAAATTTTAATATTGTAGTGACGTTCTATTTACAAAATAACTTTGTGTTAAAATACTTGTTTTAAATTTTAAAATTGTTTGTTCATTGAATTTACTTTTATGTTAATAATTTTTGTAATTTTATGGTTGGAGTCAAAAAACGAAAAGGAAGAATAAAAAAACTTTAATAATTGAACTATAAATTGTGCAACTAAATTGGCGATCCTGCACCTTATTACAACAATTTTTATAAATATTTGGATCCGATTAATGACTACTGGTTTCTGATTTGAATTGTTCCTGAAAATTTTGAGATTTCTCAATATTATCATCATTGAGATCAGATTAAAGTATGTGAAGATCAATTAACATTCTGTTATCCATTATTTTACTAAACTTATTGTCACACAATTTCAATGTGGGCGCTGTGGTGTAGTGGTTAGCGCGTTGGACTGTTACACGTGAGGTTGCAGGTTCGAGCCCCAACCAAGGCAACATCAATTTATGAAAAATAGTAATATGTATGAGTTTTTTCTATCCCTCATACATATGGCAGCGTCCTCCTTCGGTGTTCCCATAGCACTTAACCCCACCGAAGTAAAATAATATAATAGGGCTATGAACTAAAAAGCTTCAACAAAGTTCGCCAACTCACCATCAGATGGCGCGCGACAACTGTTCTAAAATTCAACATCTCGCGCAATTACAGTGTTGCCATATTTGAAGCCCTTCATCTTTCACCACCTTTCACTTCTTCTCTATCCCCTTTCCAAAGGAAGCAACACGTTAATTAATAGGAAGAATTTCCTGAGTGTTGCTTCTCCTTTAAAAAAAAAAAAAAAAAAAAAAAAAAAAATTGGATACTGTTTCTCATAATTCTACAACCTTTTTTTTTAATATTCCGTTATTTTATCATACCGGATTTAAAGCATTTAATTATCTTCATTTGCAATCTTATATTTTTGTTCATCAATCAAATTTAATGCAGAAAATCAACATCCGCAAGTAAATCTGCGCAAACATATTTTTTTTTCAAGAATTGCTTCAAGAATTTTGTATTGCTTCAAGATACTTATTTATATAATTTTTCAACATTAAAGAATTTTTCAAACGAGAAGAAATAAAGAAAACCAGCATCCAAGGATTTAAACGATAAGTTTTTCTAATAATTTATAAAATATTTTTATTTTCATAGATTTAAGTTTTGTTGTTCGCGGAATACATTTTTTTTATTTCAATATTAAAAACGTCATTACAAATTTCATTATGAGTCCCTCCCCGGTTCGACCAACGGGTTCTCCACCCAATAATAATGGAAGTAATTCGGATACTTCAATAATTAACACCAATACTGGTTATTTACAATTAGAAGTTTGTGCTACATCGGTAAAATTACCTTCGTTTTTGGTAGATCATCCAGAAGCATGGTTTATTCATGTTGAAACCCAGTTTAGTGCTAAAGGTATTTCGCGGGATAACACTAAGTATGAACATCTTATAGTGTCTCTTCCCCAATAAGTTATTATGTCCGTTATTGACGTAGTTCAGAATCCACCATTAGATAATCGTTATGTAAACCTAAAGAATAAGCTTTTGGACACTCGCTTAGTGAACATAAAGAATTAGATAGACTTCTTTCAGATTCCGAAATTGAAGATAGAAAACCATCCGAGTTTTACAGATCTCTAGTGCATTTAGCAGGGAACAATATTAATTCAGATTATATCAAAAGTTTGTGGCTTAGAAAGTTGCCAAGAACTCTTAATATTGCATTAGTTGGGTCAAATGTTATGAATATTGATGACCTTTTCAAATTAGCGGACAATATTTGGGAGGTTTCAAACAAATCAGATCTGTGTTCTATTGAATCTAGAACTTCTAACCAGAGTTCCTCAGATTTAACTACAGTGGTTAGTAATTTGATGAAAGTTACAACAGCATTGTGTGAGCTATTTGATAAATTGTCAATTGAAATTTCTGAAGTGAAACAGTCTTATGGAACTGCGCGTTCAAGAACACCTTTTAGAAATAGAAGTCGTTCTAGAGGTCGGTCGGTGAATCGTAATTGGCTTTGCCGTTATCACTATCGGTTCGGTAGTAAGACTAGAAGATGCGAACAACCTTGTGCATATGTACCACAAAATCAGGAAAACTAAATACCCCTGTTATTGCGACGACTGATAATAGGCCAAATTTTTCAACACGTCGTCTTTTTGTGTATGATCGTAAAAATAAGTTACAATATTTAATTGATAGTGGCGCTGAAATTTCAGTTTTACCCTCTTCCAAATTTAAGGAATTCAAACGTACATCCGACATTGTATTAACTGCAGCCAATGGTAGTTGTATTAGAACTTATGGAACAAAAATCATGAATGTTAATTTAGGTCTTAGAAGGGAGTTTCCATTTATATTTACAATAGCTAATATTTCAAAACCAATTATTGGCGCGGATTTTCTTTCAAAATACGATATATTGATTGATCTTAAGAATAAAACACTCATTGATCCACTGACAAATTTATCAGTCAATACTATCGAAGCTTTTAGCAACATTTCTCTTCCGAAGATATTTATAGTTGACAACAAATATACAGATTTTTTAAAAGAATTTCCTTCAATTACGTCCTCACTAGGGATGCCGAACGGGACTGGTTTTTACAAATCCCGGGATTCGGGATTTTGAAAATTGAAATCCCGGGATCCCGGGATTTTTCGGGATCCCGGGATTTATCGGGATCCCGGGATTTTTCGGGATTTCGGGATTTTTCGGGGTTTCGGGATTTTTTTGTTTCATCATATTTTTAATTTTAAAAATAAATAGCTGAAATAAATCCTACAAATTAAAATAATTCATTTAAAATGTACTTATTATTTCTTGTAGTATGAAGAAATAAACAAATTAAGCCGGATTCACAATGCTGGAGTACTCCACGCTGCAGAGTGCAGTGTGTAAAATAGAGATAAAAAATATGTAAGTGCAAAAAAAAAGGAACAAAATCCACTCAGAGTGGAGTACTACAGCATGTGAATCTGGCTTTAAACAGAAACTACACTCATAGAAATAAGTATGTGAAAATAGCAGAAAAAGCTACTAAAAATAAGCAAAAAAGTTCCGCGATTAAAACTATACTTATGAGTTAAATTTAAGCAAATTGCAAATTACAATTTACCTCTGAAGAAACTTTAAAACTAAAAGTTTTTACTAAAACACTGCAAATTTTTAGTTATATTTGGCTAAAATTAATTGAATGCAAATACAAACTACTCTGCTGAAATCATCAGAAATATTTAGTGACTATTAGTTTTTTTAAATCAACTAACATAAAATATTAAGCACATACCTCTGCTGATTTCAGAAAGGCAGATTGCTGGATTTTTCTAATTTAACAAGAATTTGCTGTTTTTAGTCGGCAAAATTATTTTGCATGAAGTTATGATTTTAGCAAATCATCAATAAAATAAATAAAAACATGTCCGTTAAGAGATTAAATAAACCTGAATTATGATTTTCAAAAGTTTCACAGCTGAATAAAATTTTTAAATTATTAATGTGTTTATTCAGATTTATTTAATCTGTAATCTATTATTTGAATGATTCAATTGCCAAATCGATTAACTCCATATAGAAAAATAAATAAGTATTATAGAAAAAAATATTATATACTGTTTTTTAAAATTCCCGTTAAATTATAGACTTTGTAATTTAGTAGTGTTAATATTTCTTATCAGAGAAATTTGTTTTGAATATTTCACAGTTAGTCAATAAAGGGGTTTGAAACAGAGAACGGTTTGAGTGCCTTATTTTATGCTTTTGAATGCAATCACAAAAAATGTGTATATTGTTGTCAATACACATCATTTCAGTAAAGCAATACAGACACAATTGAAAAAAGTGAGTATGATGAAAGCCATGCATTGCACGGCATGTCTTCTGTTAATCTTACCTAACACTCACAAAAGCAACGAATATAAAATGATTGGTATGAAAACAAACCGATTGTTACGAAAGGTCTCAATGTTGGTTGTATAAAAATTGAAAATTTTTTTCGGTCAAATATTTTAGTATATTTTTGGTGGTTATTTTTTTCACTTAAACATTAACAAAATGAGAAAATATATACATATTTCATATTTAATTTCAAAAAATGGAAATTTCTTCACACTGCATTTTTCAAAATACTGCAACAGGTCAACGAATACTAAATGAATGTTGTGATTGATTTTATTTTTTTAATGCGTCATCTCTTCATTTCGTTGCTTGATATGTAGTGGCATTATAAAAATAATGCGTAAAAACCACTCATCAAAAACAATGAATGTATATATTAGCAATAGCATTAGTTATTGTTGTTGCATGAATACATGGCAAAAGCAATTAATGGTATGACTGCACGATAAAAACGAATGTACTCAAACCGTTCTCTGGTTTGAAATTAAAATTTTATAAAGTTCAGAAAATGGAGTTAATCGATTTGCCAAGTGAAGCATTCATTTATAAATAGAAAAAATTAGTTCTTTAATAACATTTAATAAGATTTTACATTTTTGTGATTTAGGTCGAATATAACAATAAAAAAAATACAAAAAGAGATAAAATATGGCAAATAATGAAATCGGAAATCCCGGGATTTTTTCAAGATCAATCCCGGGATTTCGGGATTTCTAAATCCCGAAAATCCCGGGATTTTCGGGATCGGGATTTCGGGATCGGTATCCCTAGTCCTCACCAGATTATAACAAGGAAATTAAACATTCTACAGTTCATAGAATAGAAACAAAAGGGCAACTTCCGTTCTCAAAACCACGTCGCTTAGATGTAAATAAGTATAAAATAGCAAAAAACGAATTTGATTTGTTGGTTAATTCTGGTATTTGGAGGCCATCTAATTCACATGCAGCTTCTCCACTACATCTTGTCCCAAAAAAAGAACCAAACGACTGGCGTCCTTGTGGAGACTACCGGAGGTTAAACTGCGTCACAATTCCAGACAGATATCCAATTCCGCACATTCACGATATTAATATAGATATGAGGAACAAAACTATATTTTCCAAATTAGATTTAGTTAGAGCATATCACCAAATACCGGTTGCAGAATGTGATATTCATAAGACTGCGATCACCACCCCTTTTGGATTATTTGAATTTGTTCGAATGCCTTTTGGTCTTAGAAATGCAGCACAGACATTTCAGAGGTTTATCAATGAGGTGTTTTCTGGTCTAGAGTTTGTTTTTGTCTATTTAGATGACGTGTTAGTAGCAAGTAAAGATGAGGAAGAACATTTGCTTCACTTACGTTTAGTATTTGACTTAATATTAAAACTTGTAAATGCGTGTTCGGTGTAGCAGATATTGATTTTTTAAGCTATAATATATCGCATAAGGGGGTTAGACCATCTGACAGTAAGATAAAAGCTATTCGTGATTATGATAAACCTAGATCTGTGAAACAATTGCAGAAATTTGTTGGAATGGTAAATTACTATCATAGATACATTCCATATAGCTGGGTTACTCAGTCCGATTCATAACATTGTTAATGATGCGGTTAAGAGAAAAGGAAAAACTTTAATTTGGTCAGGTGAGGTTGATGTTTCATTTGAAAAAGTTAAGGAGAGCTTTGCTTCAAATATTTTACTAAATCATTTTCACCCAAATGCGTTTTTATCATTAACAGTCGATGCCTCGAACATAGCCATTGGGGGTGTTTTACATCAACAGGTCAATAATTATCTTGAACCATTAGCTTTTTACTCAAGAAAACTTACGGCTTCTGAAATAAAATATAGTTCATTTGGTAGAGAACTGTTGGCAATATATTTAAATATTAAACACTTTAGAGATTTTTTAGAAGGAAGATCGTTTATTGTATACATGGATCATAAGCCACTTACGAACGTGTTGAATTCTCGTGTTGAGCGTAGTCACACGTCACCTTGAATATATTGCACAATTTACGAATGACATAAGGTATATTAGAGGTGAATCGAATATTGTTGCCGATGCACTTTCAAGAACACCTGAAATTGATTTAGTTTCAAATGGTAATTTTAATCCATTAGAGTTGGCGGAAGAACAGGAGAAAGATGTGTCATTGAAAGATATGCTGCAGAAAAAGGACTGTCCATATAAGTTTAGAGAAGTTAAAATGCCCTTTAATCAATCTGAAATATTTATCTGGTGTGAATAATCTAAGGGCAAATTTCGTCCATATCTGCCTCAGAGCTTGCGGAAAAAGGTTTTTAATAAAATGCATAATATCTCACACCCAGGAACTAGAGCCTCAAGGCGTTTGATAGTTTCACGTTATTTTTGGCCAGTTATGAAAAAAACATCAATGAATGGGTAACTAGTTGTTTACACTGCCAAAAGTCGAAAATTACCAAACACACAAAATCTAAAGTAGAGAAGATAAATATTCCAAAGGGACGGTTTGAACACGTACATATTGATATTGTGGGTCCATTGCCAATATTAAATGGATATCGTTATATACTAACCGTAATTGACAGAACTACTCGGTGGCCCGAGGCATATCCGTTAAGAAATATTACGGCTAAATCGGTATCTTCAATATTTTTGAAGGAGTATGTTTCTAGATTCGGCGTTCCATACCACGGGACTAGTGACCAAGGCACACAATTTATGTCCTCTGTTTTTAAGGAACTTTCAGAACTACTTGGTATTGACAGAATTGTAACTACAGCTTACCACCCCCAGTCGAATGGTTTAGTTGAAAGATTTCATCGGCAAATAAAGGCTTCAATTCTAGCTCGCGGAAATCCTCTTAATTGGTCAGAAGAACTACCAATTATTTTGTTAGGGTTACGTTCGGTTTTCAAGGAAGATCTTAAGGCAACGGCGGCCGAATTGGTTTATGGTCAAGCTTTGCGGTTGCCTGGCGAATTACTGGTGGAATCTGAACAAACATTCAGTAACTCTGAATTTTTAAATAAAATTAAGGAACATTTTAGCAATTTTCGAACAAAAATTGTTCATCATAGCAATATGATGAAGGTATACATACCTAAACATATCGGAGAATGTCAATATGTTTTTGTTCGAAATGATTCTGGAAAATTGGGTTTATGTTACCCTTATCAGGGACCATTTGAAGTTTTACAGAAAAACCCAAACTATTTTAAATTTAAAATGAATAACCTTGTTAAAAATGTTTCAATCGATAGAATTAAACCAGCTTTTGTTGAAAAAGAACAGTTGCCTATCAACACCAAGAAGAAGAAAACTGTATCTTTTGATTTGAATGAAATTTTGGTAAAAGGGGGGTAATGTAGTGACGTTCTATTTACAAAATAACTTTGTGTTAAAATACTTGTTTTAAATTTTAAAATTGTTTGTTCATTGAATTTACTTTTATGTTAATAATTTTTGTAATTTTCTGGTTGGAGTCAAAAAACGAAAAGGAAGAATAAAAAAACATTAATAATTGAACTATAAATTGTGCAACTAAAATATGTTGTATTATAATATAATTATGTCTTATTTGAGAAGTTCCTATATAAGACTTTATACAATTCGATCTGATCGGAGATTTGTCCATATCCCGAACATCAAATTATATATAATTCGATATAAATATAACCACTTTTATATAATTTTATCCGATAATAGGTAGGCAAGAAGCTATGTTTAACAGCTACGAAGCTGGTATACTCACAGAAATAAATCTGTAAAAATCCCAAAGGATGATCAAGAAACTTTTGATCGATATATCGGAATAAAAACAATATTTGATAATAATTTTTAAATTTAAAAACTTTTGTTTTATTTATTTAAAAAATTTTTCAAAAGCAGAAAAAGTAAATAAAAATTAGTTAAAAATTATGTTGCAGAAAAAACTGCTTAAATTAGCAGATTTTTTTTTTGCTAAATACTAGTAAAATAAGAACAGCAAAAATAAAACTGTTAAATTTATAGAATTTTAGTTATATTTAAGGTATTGTTATTTCCTGAAGATGCTACACAATGGAGTAGCGAAATATTGAAAATAAACGACTTTTTCTATATAAAAAACAAAACTTAAGCTCAGAGAAATTGTGGAGTTAAAAATAGAAAAAGAAGGTTAAATAAACGACAAGAATTTACAAATATTAAAAACAAAATTAAATTAATTAAAAAAAATTTTAAAAAAACATTGGTCGCGCTGGGAATCAAACCCGATATCATCTGTTTGGAAATACCAAATGATACCAAAATCACTTTTTAGGATCACTTTAAGAGCAATTGTGCTTTAGAAGCAATGCTTAAGTGATTTTTTGGAAGTTGTTCAGAAGTAATTCTAAAAACGCTGTAAAAATATACTAATGGATACTTTGGAAGTAATGAAAGAAGTGTTTTTTGTAGTTGTTCAGCATTACTTCTAAAAAAGCATTAAAAATACACTAACGGAGTTCTTGTTAAGTAGTGAAGGAAGTAGTTTTTAAAGCATTAATTCTAATTTTTTTTTTGCTGGGTTGTAGAATTGTAAATGTTTTATGTTAAGTTACTTTGATTTTATTTAAATTGTTTAATGAATACGCAAATAGTTAAAGATAATCTTCCGCAAAAATAAAATCGTTTTAATAAATATTTCATAACTCATTTGTTTTTATTTTTGTCAAGTCATTTCATTTTATTTTGTGAAGAAATTTATCCAAAATTAATGCGTATTTGTTGAAATCTGTACATAGAAATACTCAAATATTACAAAAAGGGTATTCACTTTGGAAGTTGCTGGCTTTAAAAATGAAAAAAGGCAAAACTAAATAACAAGAGATTTAATCTATATCAAATTAACCTAAATAAGAATATACAAATTTAATTACACAGGAAAATTTTTTAAAATAGCCAATTCTTTTAAAAGGTTTACCGTATATTTTTTGAAGAAGACCCGAAAGTCTGAAATACATTTGTACACTCACAATATTTTTTCTTTAAAAGCTAACTAGCCAAACTAGCTTCAGAACCCTTTCCATGGACCTTAAAGATAAGACATAATTAATAGAGAACCAGTTCTACAACTAGTTTTGGAACTGATTCTAGAGGAACTGCTTTTAATTTGGAGTTATAGAAGCGGTTGCTTTTGGTACAATTAGACATTAGAAGGCTAACCGAGCCAGGGACAAAGAAGGCTTCCTTCAACCAAATCATTCAGTTGACTAAAAATTCAGTGGTCCAATAAATCTATTTTATCTGTATTGAAACAGCCCTAGTAAAAATTATTTTTATATAATCAGATATGATTTTTATATAATCATTTATGATTTTATACAATTATAACTTGTCGAGTATTGTGAAACATATATTTTTATATGATTATATCAAAAGATATTTAATTATATAAAATTATATTAACCAGATCCACCATTTTTCGGATCAAATCATGTATGGGTTAATATAATTATATAAAAAATATATTATTTGATCCGAAAAATGGTGGATCTGGTTAATATAATTTTATATAATTAAATATCTTTTGATATAATCATATAAAAATATATGTTTCACAATACTCGACAAGTTATAATTGTATAAATTCATAAATGATTATATAAAAATCATATCTGATTATATAAAAATCATTTTTACTAGGGAGATTATTTTGCCATTGTTTACATTTTGATTTTAATATTTTTTCGGCAAATTTTTTTAATACGAATAGAATACCCTTAATGAAAACCTTATTAAGGCCAAAATAATTTAACATTTCTTCTGTTAATTTTGTTATATTGTCATTGCTAAAGAAAATATTTCTTATTCGATTTGAAAATATGCCTGACTATGCAGTTAATCAGGGTTGATTAAATGTTTACAGATGATTAGGCAATTTTCGTAAGATCACGTACACAAATCTGAATGTAAGCAAGCATAGGCATAATTTAAGATAAATTTGTACTTGTGAATTGTAAAATGAGACAAAAAAAAAACAAGAACTTAAAATATGGCATCAATTATATAATGAAATCACTGAAGTTATTAAAAATATGGAAAGGAATATTAAAATAGGAACATGTATTGCTTTATGTAATGAAAATAATATTCGTAAACTGTGTGTGGCTCTTTGGGAAAGTTATCTAAATACTAGTAAAATAAGAACAGAAAAACTAAAGCTGTTAAATTTACAGAATTTTAATTAAATTTAAACTAACTTTTAGTTAATCGAAAATAACAAATTGTACTGTAAAATCTGCAGAAAATTTTGATAAATATTAATATACTAAAAATAGTAAAAATAAACTGTTATATCTATAAAATTTTTGCTATTTTTAAGCTGAATGCAAATAGCAATATTTTTTGCTGATTTTAGCAATATTTTTTGCTGACTTTAGCAATATTTTTTGCTTATTTTAACAGGTTAATTTGCTGTTTTCCATTAACAAAAAATTTAACTCAAATATAACTAAAAGTCTGTAACACATCGGCTGAAAAGTCCGTAGGATGACACATAGGTGACGCCACTAATGAAAAATCCATGATTTTTTTTGGAACTATCAACCTTCAGATGATATCTGTCAAAGTTTATTGAGAATTCGTTCATTAGTGAACAAGTTACAACGGTTTTAGTGACGCTGCTTTTGTGATTTTGAAAACAATGGATTCAAAGCAATTTCGGCTGAAAAGTCCGTAGGATAACCAATAAAACAACAATTTTTTGATTGGTTATGTGATTAGTCTCACAGTTAGTGCGTTGATAAATCATCTTAAATCAAAACTCTAGGGTCAGTTTTACAGTCAGAGCTACGAGTAAGAACGATTTTTGTGTTAGATATTTCTAAAGTTAGAAATTTTGTTTGAAAATTTCTGACTTAGGAAATATTTAAAACAAAAATCGTTCTTAATTCTGACTACAAATGATACTTAGATTTAATATTAGTGAATTTCAATTAAGAAAAAAGAACATTTGCGTAAAAAGAAGCGAGCAGGTAGTCCCTTAGGTGTATAACGCTTTCGTTTTCTGAGTGTTATTATTTAACAACTTGTAAACACTGCTTGTTAGCGTATAACGGCGTATTTTGATAACTACCTATTTTAGTACAGTGTTGTTTAACGTCATAAAGAGAGTTGCAATTATTAATATTGTAATTAATATGCATTTTATCAATTTTAATTTCGCAAGTTTGTATATTTTTGTAATGTAACACACAATTTGTGGGTGGTTTTTCATGCAGCGAATATGTACAACTACACTAATAGCAAAAAGTCCGTAAAAAATTTAGTTAAAACTACTAAAAATTAGTTAAAAATGATGCTGCAGAAAAAAACTGCTACATTAGCAGATTATTTTTGCTATATATTAGTAATATAGGAACAGCAAAAAGAAAACTGCTAAATATATAGAATTTTAGTTATATTTGAGCTAAATTTTTGTAAATAGAGAATAGCAAATTAACCGGCTAAAATCTGCAAAAAATTTTGCTAAATAATTTGTAGGCTAAAAAATCACCAACAAATTTAAAATTTTCAAAGTTTATTTTTCGATTTTTTTTTTTAAATGCAAATAAAAATCGAGCCTTTTGAAAACAGCAGTTTACAATTTTTTAGCAAATATTTCTGCTGATTTTAGCAGAACAGACTGCTATTTGCATAAAACAAAATTTTTTAGTCTACTAATATTTAGCAAAATTTTCTGCAGATTCTACAGTACAATTTGTTATTTTCAATTAACTAAAAGTTAACAGTTTTAATTTTGCTGTTTTTATTTTACTAGTGTTTAGCAAAAAAATCTGCTAATTTCAGCAGTTTTTTCTGCAGCATTATTTTTAACTAATTTTTAGTAACTTTTTCTGCTATTTTTACAGATTTATTTCTATGAGTGTACTTACAAAAATGATGTTGTCCAATAAAAAGTATTTTAACATCAATATTATTTGGATATTAGTAATGACCACACATCACTGAGGTTTTGCTGGGGAGATATGGCAATAAAAATTTAGAATCAAAAGTCGATAATAAACATTTTGAAATTGCCATATCTCCACTATTCTTAAGCCGATTTTGTTAAATCTTTTTTGAATAACGTAGAATTCTTTAAAAACCGTCATATCTCTTAAAATATTCCAACGATTTTTAAATAGTTTTATTAAAAAGGGGGACTAAGATTATTCAAAACCCTTTACTTATATTTTGTGAAAATTTTTTTATTTTTTTTTCACAGTTCATGTTTACGGACCACGTTTGACTGTTACCCCTGAACATCTTTCTACCAAATGTCGTCCGCAGCGAGTTAATGGGCAGTAATCGTGCATTATTTTGGTTTTTTGTTTTTAACGATTTGCTTTTACAAAATTTAAAAAATGTACATTAGAATATTATGGAAAAAATGTACTCACATTGACTATAAATGTTATGACGAATTCTCTAAAAGAGATAATAAATCATTAAAGTTACCTGAAATTAAACAGAAAATTATATTATTAGTACCACAAACAATTTTTAATAAAAAGGATTTAAGAAATATATTTGTTTTCATTTGTTTTTTTTTTTTTGTTGTTGTCCCAGCAAAAACAAAGATGAAAAATCAGTAGAAAGAGTATAATTGCAGTATAGTCAAAAAAAATGTATGAACTAAAATTAAGTTTTCACTTTACTAAAACAATGTATATGAGTTATAATAAAAAAAAGTTAAATTTCTTTCCAATAAGTAAAATTGCTTTTAAATAATACAAATTTTATTTGATTTTAGTTTATTAAAAATTCTCAAAAATAATAAAACGTTTTCCTTAAATTAATTTTCTTGAATTAGGTTAAAATTTCTTAAAACTGTTGAAAAATGTATTTATTTTTAGTTAAAAATCTTAAATATTAAGAATTTAAATTTAAATAACGAACTTCCTTAAATTTAGTTTAAACATTTTAACTTCTTTAAACCAAGTATACTAAACTTCTTAAATTCAAGTAAATATTTTTTGTCATATCCCTAAAAATATTTTGTAACCTAAAGAATTCATATATAAGTATTTTAATCTTGTGAAGAAAACTTAAGTAATAAATTTCACACTAATACATTTATATTAACAAAAAAAGTTAAATTTTTGCGTTTAGTTAACCTTCTTTTTTTAATTTTTAACTCCACAATTTCCTTGAGCTTAAGGTTTGTTTTTTTATATATAAAAAGTTTTTTATTTTCGATATTTCGCTACTCCATTGTGTAGCATCTGGAGTAGCGAAATATCGAAAATAAAAAACTTTTTATATATAAAAAACAAACCTTAAGCTCAAGGAAATTGTGGAGTTAAAAATTAAAAAATATTAAAAATTATTTTTGTTAATACCCAGTGTAGAAAATCATTACCAGATATGTGGTTATGTAACTACATACTTGGTAATGGTAACTAGTTACTTTTGTTATTACATTTCTTATTACCTTTATATGGCGATGTCGCGAAAAACCAGTGTTTAAAAAATATTGAGTCTAAAAATAGATTTCAAAAAATTTTAAAAAAATCAAGAAAATTATTTTCTATTTGAAATAATGATAAAAATAAGTCAGTATCAGTAACTCATTATTATATGTTTTAAAATAATGCAGAAGGTAAGTGGGTGTCATTACTGGTAGTTCAAAAAATAATTATATATCATTACCGTTTCCACACTGGGTACTTTCATAAAAAAATTCATGAAATTGATTACTTAGATTTTTAGTAGTGAAACTAAAATACTTATATATTTGAATATTTAATCCTAATGAGAATTAAAAATTAATAAATAATACATGCAAATTTTTTGCTTGTTTGTTTTGGATATTTTTACTTAATACGAGCATAATATATGAACTAAAAATAAGTTTATTCTGCTTTAACACAAGTTCAAAGCGTCTTTAAATTTAAGAACAATTCACTTGTTTTTAAAACATTTTTACTAAATTTAAGAACAAGTTTATACTAAATTTATGTAAAATACATACTAAATTTAAGTAAAATTTTCAGAAAAAATAAGACAGTATTTACTGAATTTAAGAAAAAATTAACTTAATTCAAGGTAATTGTTTTAACTTATTTTTAAGAAAATTGTGTACTCGATTTAAGTTAAAATTTCCTTGGAGCCAAATCATTTCCCAAATTTCTTTAAATTTAGTTCAAGTGACCTAGTATTTGGTAAGCAATTTTTTTCGTGTAGGATTCTAAATTGCGAATATCTGTTGGGAAATAAACCTTATCCAAATCACTTCCTACACTAATAAAAATAAATCTGTAAAAATAGAAGAAAAAGTTACTAAAAATTAGTTAAAAACGAGTAAAAAGGTTAAAGTCGGGCATGCCGACTATAGAATACCCTACACCAGTCTGGGTAAAAGCCAACTAATGTCACCAAAATCAATAGGCTGCTTTTTTGGGCCAATATAGGTCTGTGTACCAAATTTCATCAAAATATCTTAATATTTGCGACCTGCAGCGTATAAACAGTATAATTTTGGTAGGACCCTTATATGGGCACTAGGTCTAAACATGGACCGATGTTCATCAAAATCAATAGGCTTCGTCCGTGGGCCAAAATAGGTCTGTGTACCAAATTTCGTCAAAATATCTTAATATTTACGACGTGCATCGTATAAACAATATAATTTTGGGGGGACCCTTATATGGGCACTAGGTCTAAACATAGACCGATGTTCACCAAAATCAATAGGCTTCGTCCTTCGGCTGCCATAAGTCGGTGTACCAAATTTCATCAAAATATCTTAATATTTGCGACCTGCAGCGTATAAACAATATAATTTTGGTAGGACCCTTATATGGGCACTAGGTCTAAACATGGACCGATGTTCACCAAAATCAATAGGCTTTGTCCTTGGGCCAACGTAGGTCTGTGTACCAAATTTTATCAAAATATCTTAATATTTGCGACCTGCAGCGTATAAACCATATAATTTTAGTAGGACCCTTATATGGGCACTAGGTCTAAACATGGACCGATGTTCACCAAAATCAATAGGCTGCGTTACTGGGCCAATGTAGGTCTGTATACCAAATTTTATCAAAATATCTTAATATTTACGACCTGCAGCGTATAAACAGTATAATTTTGGTAGGACCCTTATATGGGCACTAGGTCTAAACATGGACCGATGTTCACCAAAATCAATAGGCTGCGTTATTGGGCCAATATAGGTCTGTGTACCAAATTTCCTCAAAATATCTTAATATTTACGACCTGCAGCGTATAAACAGTATAATTTTGGTAGGACCCTTATATGGGCACTAGGTCTAAACATGGACCGATGTTCACCAAAATCAATAGGCTGCGTTATTGGGCCAATATAGGTCTGTGTACCAAATTTCATCAAAATATCTTAATATTTACGACCTGCAGCGTATAAACAATATAATTTTGGTAGGACCCTTATATGGGCACTAGGTCTAAACATGGACCGATGTTCAAAAAAATCAAACTTGTTCGTCCTTGGGCCAACATAGGTCTATGTACCAAATTTCATCGAAATATCTTAATAGGTGCGACCTGTAGAGTGCGTACAAGATTGCATGGACAGACAGACAGACGGACGGACGGACGGACGGACAGACGGACATCGTTAAATCGAAATAAAAAAAAATTCTGAACCGATCGGTATACTATAAGGTGGGTCTACGACCAATATTTTTTGGTGTTACAAACATCAGCACAAACTTATAATACCCTGACCACATAGTGGTGTAGGGTATAATGACCACATAGTGGTGTAGGGTATAATGATGCTGCAGAAAAAACTGTTGAAAGTAGCAATTTTTTTTTTTCTAAATACTAGTAAAATAATAACAGCAAAATTTAAGCTGGTAAATATACAGAATTTTAGTTATATTTGAGTTAAATTTTTGTTAACGGAAAATAGCAAATTAACCTGCTAAAATCATTTGTAGCCTAAAAAATTACAAAAAAATTAAAAATTTTTTAAGTTTTTTTTAAATGCAAATAAAAATCGAGCCTTTCGAAAACAGCATTACAATTTTTTTACCAAATATTTCTGCTGATTTTAGTAGTACAGACTGCTATTTGCATTCAACTAAATTTATCTTAAAAATAGCAAAAATCTTGTAGATATAACAGTTTATTTTTGCTGATTTTAGTCTACTAATATTTAGCAAAATTTTCTGCAGATTCTACAGTACAATTTGTTATTTTCAATTAACTAAAAGTTCACTTAAATATAACTAAAATTGTGTAAATTTGACAGTTTTAATTTTGCTGTTCTTATTTTACTAGTATTTAGCAAAAAAAAAATCTGCTAATTTTAGCAGTTTTTTTCTGCAGCATCATTTTTAACTAATTTTTGTTAACTTTTTCTACTATTTTTACAGATTTATTTCTATGAATAACAGAGACGTTACTTAAAATTTAATGCCGACATTAAAATGTCTTTTTAATTTCATTTATTATGTATGAAAATCAGAATTTTTATTGGCCGTAAACACAAATATTAATATTTTATTGTAATATGTATTAAAACAAATCTTTATTAAAAAAGCAAAAACTTTAATAGAAATAAAAAAAAACATTGAAATTGTGTGTAAACAAATCAAAAATTACATGAAAATCAATAGCATTTCGCATGCTTCCTCAATCCCTGCCCTCAAAATGTAAATGAAAATGGAAAAAGAAAAACAAAAATGTAGACAGTTAAACTGCTGCTGTTATGTATTAATGTAAACATTTCAAAAAGCACTTCAAAAAACATCGTTGTAAACTTTTCTGTAAAATCAATAATATGACAGTTTTTTCACTTGTTTCTTGTTCAAAAACAAGTATAGTCGCCATTAACGTTTTTATTGTTTGATTTAACTAAAGAAGACATTCATATCAACAGAACCATCATCCATCGAGCGTACTTAACAGTGATTGTGCGAAATAAAAAAAAAACTGAAGAACTAAATAATGGATAAATAAATGGAATTAAATAAAAATACATAACATTTAATGAATATAACAAATATCACGTGTTTTTGATGTTTATTTGTTTCCTGGTAAATGTGATATTTTTTCATGGCATTTTAACATATTCGCATGGGCTATATTTGTAGAGCAGACTGCCTCATATAGGTTCCTGTGAAAATAGCGATATCATATTCAGTGGATTTCTGACAATGGGGCAGCTTAATTGTGTACCAGAACTTACAACAAAAGAAACCAGGTTTATGTGTGTATGCATGTATGTATGTATGGCATAAGTAGTTGTAAGTGGTAACGATTATGCAAACACACACAAACACATATATATATCCTGCTTTCAGTGCGAGTTACAATGGGCCAAAGAACACATTTTACAAAAAAAAAAAAAAAATAAGGTCTTGAAGAGTAGCTTCAAAACATTTGTTATATATATTTTTAGATTTCTGTTAACTGCCCGAGTAAACATAGGTACATTTGTTCATATATAATATGATGAAATTAAATACACTCATAGAAATAAATCCGTAAAAATGGCAGAAAAGGTTACTAAAAATTAGTTAAAAATGATGCTGCAGAAAAAACTGCTAAAATTAGCAGATTTTTTTCCTAAATACTAATAAAATAAGAACAGCAAAATTAAAATTGTAAAATTTACAGAATTTTTTTAAACTAACTTTTAGTTAATTGAAAATAACAAATTGTACTGTAAAATCTGCAGAAAATTTTTCTAAATATTAATAGACTAAAAATAGCAAAAATAAATTGTTATATCTACAAAATTTTTGCTATTTTTAAGCTAAATTTAGTTGAATGCAAATAGCAGTCTATACTGCTAAAATCAGCAGAAATATTTGATAAAAAAAATTGTAAACTGCTGCTATCGAAAGGCTCGATTTTTATTTGCATTTCAAAGAAATCGAAAAACTTAGAAAATTTAATTTTTTTTATTCGATGTTTTGGGCTATTAATTATTTATGAAAATTTTTTGTGATTTACCATTCACAAAAATTTAACTCAAATATAACTAAAATTCTGTACATTTAACAGTTTTATTTTTGCTGTTCCTATATTACTAACCCAGTGTAGAAACGGTAATGACATATCATTATTTTTTGGAGTAACAGTAATGACACCCACTTACCTTCCGCATTATTTTAAAACCTATAATAATGAGTTACTGATAATAACTTATTTTTATCATTATTTCAAATAGAAAATAATTTTTTAGATTTTTTGAAAATTTTTTGAAATCTATTTTTAGACTCAATATTTTTTAAACACTGGTAAGGATATATGTAATCACATATTTTTTGATTTTTTGTATGTTGGCGAGTAAGCTTACTTGTGTGCAGCGGGTCAATTATGTTTTTATCTATTAAATATTACATGTCGATATAGCTCAGATGGTAGAGCAGTTGACTGGCAATCTGTAGACCCATGTTCGATTCCCGCACCAGCAAATTTTATTTAAAAAAAAAATACAACAAAAAATATTTTTTTTTATATAATTTATTTTTTTGAAAATCTATTTTTAGACTCATTATTTTTGTCAGTACTGGTAAGCTCATAGGTAACGATATATTTTTTGATTTTTCGTATGCTGGTGTGTAACGACAACTCATTATTTTTCGCGACATCGCCATATAAAGGTAATAAGAAATGTTATAACAAAAGTAACTAGTTACCATTACCAAGTATGTAGTTACGTAACCACATATCTGGTAATGATTTTCTACACTGGGAATATCTAGCAAAAATAATCTTCTAATTTTAGCAGTTTTTTCTGCAGCATCATTTTTAACTAATTGTTAGTAGTTTTAACTAAATTTTTTACGGACTTTTTTCTATTAGTATACGAAAAGTCTGGTACTCTTAAATGTGACTGTCTTTCCCATGTATTTGTTGTTGTAAAGTCACAATAAATTATATTTATTAAAATTTTTTTAAAGACCTGGTATCGACACAATCATAACATGGACAAATGGAGTTTGAATTTTGTGAATTTTATTCTTGTCTTGTATGAAAAGTTATTTTCTCTCAGTCTTAAAAATAGCCTTATGACAGTCGAAGTGAGTCACAAGTAGAAATATCCACCTAAATTATATATAAACCGATACAGTAGATATAAATAGATACAAATCAGATACGATTATATGGCGCCATAAGGCCCAATTTTTGGTTTTTTCGTTTTCGTTAATAGTTTGGTTTTTGGTCTCCTTTGCCAGAAACAGTAGTCAGAACCTTGCTATTGTGGAAAAAATATGATTTTGTTATACAGTGTTATCTTCAGATTGGGATTTGGGAAAAAGTATTACAAAATTTAGCAGATCACAAAAATCAGCGAATTTTAGATATGAACATATTTGGCTAAGAACTGGTACACTCATAGAAATAAATCCGTAAAAATAGCAGAAAAAGTTACTAAAAATTAGTTAAAAATGATGCTGCAGAAAAAACTGCTAAAATTAGCAGATTTTTTTACTAAATACTAGTAAAATGAGAACAGCAAAATTAAAACTGCTAAATTTACAGAATTTTAGTTATATTTAGGCTAACTTTTAGTTAATTGAAAATAGCAAATTGTACTGTAAAATCTGCAGAAAATTTTGCTAAATATTTGTAGACTAAAAATAGCAAAAATAAACTGTTAAATCTACAAAATTTTTGCTATTTTTAAGCTAAATTTAGTTGAATGCAAATAGCAGTCTATTCTGCTAAAATCAGCAGAAATATTTGCTAAAAAATTGTAAACTGCTGTTTTCAAAAGGCTCGATTTTTATTTGCATTTAAAAAAAAAATCGAAAAAAAAACTTCGAAAATTTTAAATTTTTTGGTGATTTTTTAGGCTACTAATTATTTAGCAAAATTTTTTGCTGATTTTAGCAGGTTAATTTGCTAATCTCCATTTACAAAAATTTAGCTCATATATAACTAAAATTCTGTATATTTAACAGTTTTAGTTTTGCTGTTCCTATATTACTAATATATAGCAAAAATAATCTGCTAATTTAGCAGTTTTTTTCTGCAGCATCATTTTTAACTAATTTTTAGTAGTTTTTACTAAATTTTCTACGGACTTTTTTCTATTAGTGTACCAGTTGTGCAACGAAATTCTACCAGATCTGCTCATAGCTGGCCATAAAAATTCCCCACTTTTCCAGATCACTTTAGATATGATCAGGTCTATGCCCTATCTGACCATATATGATCGGATCTGACATCAGAGCTAACTAGATTTAATCATATTTAATTAGATATAAACACATCTTATTAGTTCTAACCTTTTTTAAATGGGATACTAGAATATATTAGACCTACTTTGATATAATTAGATCTAATTTCAGTGAATAAGATATGGTTATACACAATTTTATCCGGATTTTGTCCTCATCCTTATATATCAAATATAATATATATGATCAAATAGATATAATGGTATATGATACGATACAATTATACATGGCATATGCAAATATACATATATGGGTTAATAAAGAATTGGATTAATTCCTCGATCTATTTTTTTGTTCTTTAGCCCATAGTACAAAGTACTTATTTTTTTGTGTGTTATTATTATTTGTTGTTATACATTTTTTTATATGAAATATAAAAATCGAATAAAATCTCCTCTTAACAAAAAAAGAGCATTCTTTTGTACATTTCATAAAGACATTTTATTTACCCACGTGGAAAAAACACAGTCAACAACAACACTATAGAATTAATCGCAAAAACTTACAATAAATAAGTATGTATCAAAATATATAATACACGCGAGTAGATATCGTGTACGTTATATTAACGACAGAATAACGACCAAATAGCAAAAACCAAGCATGGAAATTATAAATAAAAGTCAACATTTTCCTTTTTGATTAATGATGACCACATAAATAATGTGTATGTTTTTGTTTAATACAAATGTATATGAAAATTTACGATCATTATGATATATAAATTTACAGAAAATACTAAAACCAAAAAAAAAAAAAAAAAAAAAAAAATCCAATAAAAGTTTTACCACAGTACACAAATAATATCAACAAAGTACACATTAGAGAGAGAGGCGTACACATTAGAGAGTTCCGTCTTGGCTTTTTTGCATATAAACGTAGTGCGTCAAAAGAACACCCTAATATAGAAACGGTAATGTGGTATCATTAATTTTTGGACCACCAGTACTACAGTAATAGAAAAACGTTTGTAAAAAGTTTAGTTAAAACTACTAAAAATTAGTTAAAAATGATGCTGCAGAAAAAAACTGTTAAATTAGCAGATTATTTTGCCATATATAAGTAAGATAGGAACAGCAAAAATTAAACTGTTAAATATACAGAATTTTAGTTATATTCAGAGACCCAAAATAACTGTTATATTTCTAAAAAAGTCACCACCCAAATTTATTTAATTATAATATTTCAATAATGCACTATATTTTATAAATCATATTGCACAAAAAAATCACAAAGTTTGGCAAAGATTTTAATTTTTTCAATTTTTATATTTTACTCTATAAATTTCTGTTGTTTTTTGATTTTTATTTTAAAACTTTTTATAAAAGTTACAGAATGATTTTTTTGAAAAAATTAAGCACTAACTTTTTTATTTGATAATAAAATAAAAATTAAAAATTGACCTAAATTGAATGCCGGAAGTTGCTGGAATATACATATTTACTCCCTTTAAATCACTGTTCAATCTTTTATTAACACTAGTTGACATCATCAGGATATTATAATTGGTGAAGTCATTGGTTCCATGGCTTTTGATTTATATTCTTAATTGTTATTTTTTGATAAAGAAAAAAAATCACAAAATAACTTTTATTATTTTTGAAAAAATAAAAATCGTGTTTGGATTGTTTTTGTTTGAATTAAAAATATAAATCAAACAGAGCAAATAAACAGAAAATTAAAAATACTCAAACAGGAAATAATTGTAAAACAATCACTTTTTTGAATAAAAGTTATAACTGTTACGTCCCTGGTTATATTTGAGTTAAATTTTAGTTAATGGAAAATAATAAATTAACCTGTCAAATGAGCAAAAAACTTTGCTAAATCATTAGTACCCTAAAAATTTAAAATTTTCGAAGTTTTTTTTCGATTTTTTTTAAATGCAAATAAAAATCGATCCTTTTGAAAACAGTAGTTCACAATTTTTTTAGCTAATATTTCTGCTGATTTTAGCAGGATATACTGCTATTTGCATTCAACTAAATTTAGCTTAAAAATAGCAAAAAATTTGTAAATATAACAGTTTATTTTTGCTATTTTTAGTCTACTAGTATTTAGCAAAATTTTATGCAGATTCTAAAGTACAATTTGTTATTTTCAATTAACTAAAAGTTAACTTAAATTTAACTAAAATTCTGTACATTTAACAGTTTTAATTTTGCTGTTTTTATTTTACTAGTATTTAGCAAAAAAAATTTGCTACTTTCATGAGTTTCTTCTGCAGCATCATTTTTAATTAATTTTTAATAACTGTTTCTGCTATTTTTACAGATTTATTTCTATGAGTGTATAATTCAAAATTAGGTAAAACACCATTGCATTATTATTCTGGCAATTTTTCATAAAATATGACTTTTTTGCCTTTTGTTTAATAACTTTTAAAATACTGGTCAAAATGTTTAATTCAAAATTTTATTAAAAACTAGACTTCATATAAGTAACGATTTTTGGGAGAATGAAAATTCCCCAGTGAAATAGTTGCATGAAAAAATTTTGATAAAAATTTATATTTGTAAAATTTCTTATCAGCGATATCGCGAAAACCGTTCCTCTATTTCATATTCGTAATTATCGCCAAAATATTTAATATATTTGATGTATCGCGTTCTATAGTGATAAATTTGATTTGTTTTTTTTTTATTTGAAAATTTTACATTTTTAGTCGCCTATAGCCGAAACTGTATCGCTATTTACGGACCTTAAGATAAAAACTTTCTTAACTTTCTCTTAATTATGTAAACTTCTAAAAGGTAGTCGCATTGATGGGGCCTTGAGGAGCTGCACAATTCGAACGTTTTGCAATTTTAAAAACCCTAATATACACTCATAAAAAAACCCATACAAATAGTTAACACACTCTCAGAACAATTCCATTGTGGTAACCGAATTTTTTGCCAACCGAATTACGAGGTTGCAGCAACTGAATCAATTCGGTTGGCAAAAAATTCGGTTACCACAACGGAATTGTTTTGAGAGTGCACGTACAATAAATTCTTACATAGCCTATAATAAGAATGCTGTTAACAATGATTTAAGATATTTATCGATTCTAATACGGTCCAACTAATTTTGAACAAAAAAAGATGTATTTAAAAAAACTACAATATTTCCGAAAATTATTGTTAAAATTTAAACTATATCTGATAATTTTGCTGCCATCTCTGTCTATCAGTGTTATAAATCACAGAAATTTAGAGACATTTTAAACATATATATATATTACATAGTATCTCTCTGTATTTCACGGCGTTCGAAAATTATAACCTTATAAAGTTTTAAATGCCCATTAATCATTGAAAGGTGTCACATTCAAGGCAAGCAAAACTTGTACAATATAAACAAATAAATAATGTGTATTTTAAGTGTATGGAAAATACAACAAATCATAGATAATTACAGACACATGAATAAAACCTAGACCGCGCACACACACACACACTTATAATAAACAAATCAAAGAAAAACCAATAAATATACTCGTATATAATTGATTCATTCAGTAATTGGGCTTTATAGTATTCAGTTTGTATATAGCCCCTAAAAGTATACATTACATTTACGAAAATATTTAATGCTAAAAGTATGCAAAACATTTTAAAATTTATTTAATTCGTAATTTAAAAAAAAAATAGTATTTAAATTATTTCAAAGAAAATATTTCCACAAAATTTTGAAAACCATATTTTCGTTTCAAACTTTAACAAAAAAAAATCCACTTCAAACTAAAATAATTAAAATACAATACAAAATAATGTTAGGTTA
This sequence comes from Leucophora obtusa, assembly GCA_949987735.1. NCBI lineage: Eukaryota > Metazoa > Arthropoda > Insecta > Diptera > Anthomyiidae > Leucophora > Leucophora obtusa. Next base: position 116,375,141 of record OX465297.1, read on the forward strand.
TTCACAAGGAGTGAGCTATCTGTTGAATTGTTGTGTTGTCCTAATAAAAGACAGTATTGTTAAAATTTAATTTGAAAATATACAACAGCAGATGATAGGACGATACAACATTGTACCTAAGTATGTTTAATGTTCTTTGTTTATGTATACTAGGGTGGATCTTATTTTTCAAATGCCGTATTTAAGGACGTACCCTCCAAGAAATGTTCGTTTAAGTACAAAAATTAACCCTTATAGGCACATGGGGTCAAAATGACCCCAAATTTTTAAAATGTAAAAAAGTGCCATTTGACATGAAAATCGAAATAAAAAGCATTTTCCAGAAAAAAAATCAAAATTAAACTGCTTGAGAGCATGGTATCAAATTAACCCATTTTTATGTTAAATAATGCTGGTTGGCTGAAAAATTTATGAAGAAACCATAAAAAAAATCGAAATTAACTCCTTTTTCACATTTTTAAAACAACAGAAAATTGTTGTTAAAGTAAAATAAAAATTTTAGCAACTCTGTTTTTTAATAGGACAATACAACACTCAGCACACCTTCTGTAAATTTCCTGGAGGGTCTTTTTTTTGTGAAAAGTGAGAACATTAACCCTATATGGATCTTGTTACTCAAAATAATAATTTTTATGTGATATTTTTCCGAAAATTATGAAAGCTGTTATTCTGTAAATTTCCTAGTGGGTCGTTTTTGACCAAAAGTATAACAATTAACCCCATATGGATCACGTTACATAAAACAATTATTTTTATCCAGTTGAGATTTTTTTTTATCAATTTAATGGCTTTACAATCTCGTAGTCATGATTAATATTAAGTTTCATGGGTCTTTTCTGACCGCAGGCCACTAAGGGTTAACGATTTTTTAAACAAATGTAAAGATAATTATAATCTTAACACTCACAATACTTTTTCCTTAAAATCAACCGAATATATACATTAAAACAATAGAAAATAAGTTAAAAAAGAAAATAAGTTTAATTGTTATTTTATTAACTGGCAAAGTCGGTAAAAATAATAGATTTATCGTTTATTTTAAAATTAATTGTATTCTAAAAACTGATTGTTTTTAACAGAAAATTTTGATTGAATACTTTAACTTCTACCGAAAGTCCGTATTTTGTGTATTTTATTTCTTGAATGACTGATAGAAAAAGTTAAAAAATATATTTCTTTGCAATTTAACTACTTATTCAATTAAAACAACTTTACTGATTTACTTTTTAAACAACTGTTGAACTTTTACGGTAAAGTTATTGTGAGTGAACATATTTAATCGATACTTTTCCGAAAACTATGTAAACTTTGATGAAAACATTAAAAATTTTTAAATTTCTGACAAAATGAGCAATTTTTGTAAAATGTCCTGGAAATCAGTCGCTCCAAACACAAACTCAAATTATCATTTTTCCAATTTTTTTTTCTTTAGTATCAACTATTATGTGGTACAAATAGCAATCGATATCTCCAAATTAGGCATTTTAAAAAATCTTTAAAATTAATTTTTAAAAAAAACACGTTTTTGCATTTTTATCAAATTTGTGAGTCATTTTGGATTCCAGGCTAAAGTGGGTTAATGATATTCGATGAAGTCAAAATTCCATTTCTGAATCATTTTGACTATATTAAATGAATAAATGGAATAAAAAATAATTTTTTCGAATTTTCGAATTTTGGGAATTTTTAATAGTAATACACTTTTGTTCCAAAATGGGCCATTTTCGTCCAACTTTCGGCACGGGTTAACGTTTTCCAAAAAAAAATCGATTTCTTCTATTTGGGACCATTTCCAATAAAACTGGGGGATGTAATGACAAATCTCACTCTAGAGAGCATACTTGTGCGCAGCAGGTCAATTGCGTTTTTATCTATCACAAATAAATGGTACAGCTATTGGCTGGCAATCTCAAGTCCCAGGTTCGATTCTCGGAATCGAAAATTATACAATAAAAAAATATGTTTTTATAGAAAATTATTTCGTTGTCAGAGTTGTCAAATAACATTATGGCGTTGTCTGACAAGGTCATAATTTTCTGTCCGATGCCCGGCCCGATGTGCGATCCGATAGCGATTGTATCTGTTAGCAGGGGGTTTCCATCAGCTTGGTTTAAAAATTCTTTATGAGCCAAAAAATTTCACGCCAGAAACAGAGGAATAACAGAAGGAATATGAAGAAAACTAAAAGCGAATGAGATAAAGTGAAGAAATTCGGGAAAACAAAAAAATAATAAAATCGTTTTTACAACAAAAAAAAAACAAAAGTTAAAAGCAAAAAAATATATTTAAATTAATTAATTATTATTTATTTCCTTATTAAATATTAACTTTTTCACTTTTCTTTTGTTTTTCTCATTCTTCACTGAAATTAACAGACCAGAACATCCATACAAATAATTGAGCACGAGTTAACATAATTTCTTGGGAAGAAAACTCTTTCCTTTAGATCCTCATTGCTGTTAGTTAGATCAGAGCTTTGAAGAATTAATTCCTTTTTGAATGAATTCACTACCAATCGAATTCAATTTTCTCTAGAACTGAATGAATTCCTTTTCTTAAGTAATTCACTGAATTCGTTCAACTGAATGCGTTCATTAAACAACAAATTCAAAGAATTAATTCAATTGCAATAGTTCTTTTTATTAAATCAAATGAATTAATTCACCGGTGAACGCGTTCAATATATTCAAATCAATTTTGGTTAACGTCAGTTATTTTCTTAACTAGTCATTTATATGCAAAACTATATATTTTACTTGAATGGATTCTCTATCGGTATTTGATAAATATGGAGCCTAAATAAGCCTAAAACTTAAGTACGAAATTTTAAGTAAATTAAAACTTATCCTATTGAACTCTGATCCAGCCAGCAAAATGTGGATAATTTTTGAGGGTTCTTATTCCATGAGTCAAAACTTACTCAAATAAAACACATTATTTTGAAATTTTCAAATTTTTTTTCAAAAATTGTTTATATTTTGGATGAAAATATGACGCTCCTAAAAAGCCACAAAAATTTGACCCAGCAAACAAAGATGATCATTAATGACTTAGAATTGAGCTCCAAAACCATAAACATTTGTCCACTTTTTCCTATGAAAGTTGTCCGTCCAAAAGAGCGCCCTGTGTACTCAGAAATGACTCCGAAAAAAGAACGTATAAAATCGAAATTTTCGTCATAAATTTAAATAATTTTGAAATCTTCATTGAGTCCGAAAAATGAACCCTCGTTTTGAGACAGCTTTTTAGATTGTAGAGACAACTTTTTGATTGTTTTCTGAGGGTTCATATTTTCTACCAAAAAAAAAAGTGTTTTCAAAAAAACAATAATCATTTCTATGAGCCATTTAAAAATCTTATTTATGAGCGCTCCGGAATTGCTGGCTGGGGAGCCAAATTATTAAATCCAAAAGATGGTTTAGAAATGACTCAGAAATGAAAACAAATTTGAATATTTTGTGAACAATTCAAAAAGGGCTCAAAAAAATTATTAATTTTTGAGCCTTTTAAATTTTTTTAAATCTTTTTTTTTTGAGTCAGTTTTAAATCAAAAAAGAAGGCTCTTATGGATGAATCACTTTCATACAAAAATTTGAATTTTTAATAATATTTTTGTAGCTTTTTTTTGATTCATTTTTGGGCTTGAGCTTAGGCTGGCTGGGTGGAACTTCAGGCATATTGTGTGTGTATGAAATATCCTCAGTTATTTTTTTTTTGTGTAAAGTTGCACTAAATTAAAAACCATAAAAAATATGTAAAAAAAATCAATAATAATTATCCAACATCCCATATACCTTTGGGAAAAATGTTCATTGATATTGCAAGAAAATCAATATATTTGCTCTCTAAACTTTTCGGTAAGACATTAGACATTTTGTATTCTACTGGTGTCTTTATTATACGTTTATGCATTTCATTAAACATAATTTCATAAATTTACAAAATATACAAATAAGAAATAAAAACAAATATTGTAAATTATGTAATAACACAATTTTGGAATAACAAGTTAAAATTATCAGTATTTTAAATTATGGCATTTAATACATATTAAATCACACCCAGTCAGAAAAATACAAACGGGAAAGCGGTGGCAAAGCACTTTAACAGGTGGTACAAGTACTAGCAAAAAGTGCTTTCCCATTCCCAAAATGATAACATCATTAGACAAAAGGACCGGCTGTTCAAAAAGCGCCGGAAAAGAACTGGAGGAACAAAATTTTTAAACGTTGGCAAAACGCTGGCAACACCAATAAATAGGTAGTCTGGAAATATATTTTCCAAAATAAAAGTTAAAAAAAGTTCATATGTATTTTTTTTTTTTTGGTCCTGCCGTGATTTGAACCCAGGCCGTCAGATTGGCAGACGATTTCTCTACCCACTGAGCTAACGAGGCATATAATATTTAATGGCTAAACACATAAATGAGTGATAATAGCTGGACAACTACTGGCTGTGCCAAAATGATAGTACTGGCAAACAATTTTTAGTAACTAGTATGCCAGTGTTTGGAGGGCAAAAAGAAAGTTGGTCTTGAAGGAGCTTTCCCACAAACAAAAAAATTAATTTAATGAAACAAAAAAAATTTTAAATTAAAAAAAATCCAAAAAAATTTTTTTGCTTGCAACCGGATTTGAACTCGGAACCTTCCGACTACAAGCATTTTTTAACGAAGCGTCAGCATTTTTATAAAATCATTGGTTTTCCAGTGAATTGATTTTTGTACGCCTGGTAGCATTGGCTAGGTAGCACTGGATAACCACTGGTTGCAAACCTTGGCATATCACTCTAAGCCAATTCTTTGCCAGTGTTTTTTTTTAAAACCACCGAAATTTTTGTAAAACAAATACTGGTAAAACACTTTTCGCAAACGCTGGCAAAGCGTCCCAAATGAGTGTTCTGCCAGTCATTTATTTTTAATACCGTGGTTTCCCAGTGGTATGCCAGTGCTTGATTTTTTGTACCACTGGCGATTTCTGACTGGGCAGTTTATTTTAATAAGAATTTGAAAGTATTTATTGATGGTATGGAAAACTTTGGAAATACGATTACTTTTTGATACATTTACATGTTAATACTTTTAAAAATTAATAAAATTCTAAATACATAAAGGTTGAAATAACCAAAATCGAACCACTTTGTTTTTTTAAATAAAAGCCCAGCAAAAAAAAAAGAGATGCCGAAGCAGTAGAAAAAGCACTACAATTGATGATCTAGATGTACTTCTTTTTTAACATGAACATCAATGATTTTAACATTGAGTTGTCATAGGAGAGGAGTAATCTCCCACTTCGACATTTATTCAGTACTTTTTGAATGAGTGCAAAGGAATCCCTTTTTCACCAATTAAAATTAAAAAAAAAAATAACTAAAATTCTGTCTGTTTGATCACTTCTGAAAGTATTGATATAGAGACAATCTGACAATAAAAATATAAACAATAATACAATTTAATGGAAAATCACTGATGAAGCCTGTCCATAAAAAAAAGGCAGAAACTGGATCTAGTCTGATTTGCAAATTTAATGTGTTTATAACTTTTGAAGAAAATGTTTATTCTTCTTCTTAACCTCAAACCTACTAAAATTCTGTATATTTAACACTTTTATTTTTGCTTTTCCTATATTTGCTAATATATAGCAAAAATAATCTGCTAATTTTAGCAGTTTTTTCTGCAGCATCTTTTTTTAACTAATTTTTAATTTAACTAAATTTTTTGCGGACTTTTTTCTTATAAAGTATAAGAAATTGTAAATTTCAAAATTACAGTCTACAAGAGGGTTAATCTAAGGTATTATTTACACATAGTGTCCATCCATTAGCTTAATTTTTTTTTCTTTTTCTCTTTATTTTTAATTTATTAATTTTGTTAATGTTTCAACTAAAAAAATCCATAGTAATTTTTTTTTTCAACTTTGGCCTTTTTTATTTTGGTTTCCTGTCTTAGCTCAAAAAAAAATGTTTACCTAAGGGGTTTAAGTATTTTATAAAATGAGCTACAAGACCTTAATATTAACATAATCTACCAGTTTAGGTTTATTTATTCTTTTTATTTCGACCATTTTTCATATGCTCTTGTTATATTATGGATTTCTTTCGTTATGAACTCAGTGGCAGATCTGTAAAAGAACTTTTTATCAGGGTTTTTCAAAGACAACCAAATTTGATTCCATTCTATTTTAAGCATTTACAAGATGGTGGATAGTTTATGGAGTTTTAACGCTCTGAATATGTTATCCCTAATGGCCTTGGTATGTCCATTTTGTTGACTAAATATTGTTGTTGTATACTTACAAGGAAGGTCTACGGTGTGGTTGAGGCTGATTTTTATGAAATTTTGATGTGTTGTAGCGGAGGGGGATAAAAAGATTTTGCTAACCACACACAGTTAGGAACAATTCCATGGAACTAGTTTCGTAACACGGAACTTAAATGTATAGTATAACTAATAGAGAATCAGTTCCAGTACTGCTTCTTGGGGAACCGGTTCTACTTTGGTGCTATGGTAGTGGTTGATTTTGGGCCAATATCGAATAAAAATCATCGGTCTTAGAATTGACAGGCAAGGGGTTACCAAGGAATGTAGTTATTCTACAATCGCTTCTTGGGGAACCGGTTCTACTTTGGTGCTATGGTAGTGGTTGATTTTGGGCCAATATCGAATAAAAATCATCGGTCTTAGAATTGACAGACAAGGGGTTACCAAGGAATGTAGTTATTCTACAATCGATTCTTTTAAATTTTCCTGGAAACTATAGCTAAATTGAGTATCAAATGAAAGGTATTGGAAAGGTTTATCGTTGTCAAAAACTGCATAAAAATTTAAAAATTTTAAAGAGTTATTACAAAAAACCAGAGACCCAAAATAACTGTTATATTTCTAAAAAAGTCACCACCCAAATTTATTTAATTATAATATTTCAATAATGCACTATATTTTATAAATCATATTGCACAAAAAAATCACAAATATTGGCAAAGACTTTAATTTTTTCAATTTTTATATTTTACTCTATAAATTTCTGTTGTTTTTTTGATTTTTATTTTAAAACTTTTTATAAAAGTTACAGAATGATTTTTTTGAAAAAATTAAGCACTAACTTTTTTATTTGATAATAAAATAAAAATTAAAAATTGACCTTAATTGAATGCCGGAAGTTGCTGGAATATACATATTTACTCACTTTAAATCACTGTTTAATCTTTTATTAACACTAGTTGACGTCATCAGGATATTATAATTGTTGAAGTCATTGGTTCTATGGCTTTTGATTTATATTCTTAACTGTTATTTTTTGATAAAGAAAAAAAATCACAAAATAACTTTTATTATTTTTGAAAAAATAAAAATCGTGTTTGGATAGTTTTTGTTTGAATTAAAAATAAAAATCAAACAGAGGAAATAAACAGAAAATTAAAAATACTCAAACAAGAAATAATTGTAAAACAATAAGTTTTTTGAATAAAAGTTATAACTGTTACGTCCCTGCAAAAAACTGATGAAGGTTATGATACTCGTATTCAAAATGTTGCTCGAATTTTTGGGAATTTTTCAGATAATTGTTTATAATATATTAATTTTAAGCAGAAATTCACAAGTACAATTCTTTTCACAAGTACTGTTATTTTTTCTTATTATCTCAAGATCAAATAGTGAAAATTTCAACGCTATTTTTGCAGATTTACATATTTCTATATATTTTGAAATAAAATATTTTTTAGCCATGATATGGATATGATATAACTTTATATATTGTTTTGAATGTAACACATCGGCTGAAAAGTCCGTAGGATGCCACATAGGTGACGCCACTAATGAAAAACCCATATGATTTTTTGGAACTTCATTTCATACCTGTCATGCAATCGAAAATAAATTACTCAAATTCATCCTTCCAAGAATTCATTCTATTTCCAATTCTGATTTGATTTTAATTCGTACTTTAATGAATATTTTTTTTTCTTGTGTTTTCCTTTATTGTAAATTTTTGTTTGTCTTATTTTCCAAACCTTTTCTAGGCCAATGAATGAAAAATATTCTTTGCAATTTATGTGGCTTTTGTAAAATACAAATAGAGTTGTCTTTTCTGCATTGCAACGCTGTGCTGGCAAGATACGTCATGGGTTTTTGAGAAGGACTCCCTTTATATTGGCCTTTCGTGGTGTTTTTAAAATAATTTTTTTAGAAATAGTAAAATTTATATTTTATTAAATTTATCGTAAAAAGTTAAAATAAAGCCGTTTTTTAGTAGTCTCTTATTAACATATGACGTGTTTCACTGGCGCAGCGTCGTTTTACTATGTCAAAATTTATAAAAAAAAAAAATACTTATTTAAATAAGAAAATGAAATGGATACAAAAATAAATAAAACCACGTTTTTACCCGCCTATTTTCCCCACACATTTGGTAGTATTTTGGTGAATAAGTTATCTATGGGGGTGAGATTGCCGCTTTTAATTCATGGCCTACTTAAAGGTCAACAACAACAATTTCTTACTAGTACTCATGCAGGGTAGGTTGTTCGACTGACTCACTGACTGGGACTGGCCGACTGCCTGGCCAGTATATATTTGCATTTCTTTGTCAGTATTACGAACTGACATTGTCCAATGACACTATGACCAAGACAGTTAAATGATTGTAACTAACTATATTTATAGTAAAAACTTAAATGCTACTTGATGACATTGAAATACCAAAATGGTATTTAAGGTTAAGCAATCGTTATAATAATGGGTTTTATCTATAATAGTGTACATTAGGGTGGCAATGAAAAGTCAAATTTGGATATTTGCTGATACTCGGGCAAAATATTGTACCACTTGATCTAAAACTAGTGTCTCCAGTTATTCAACCTGAGGGATAACCGATTAATGCATAATTCGAAAAATCCCTAAAAGTGGTTAACCCCTCGTTCGGGTCGGTTAGTCGCTAAAATTGGGGATTAATCGATTAATTGTTTAATGCAAATAAAGTTCATTTCAACCATAAGAACAAAACAACTGCATTAAAAGTCACTATCATAGAAATAATCCTGTAGTTCAACAAAATCAGTAGAAAAAATTAGTAGTCGCTACTAAATTTTAGCAAAATTTTTGTAAACTGCAATTCTAAATCGATTTGCTAAAATCAGATAAAAAAATTTACTAAATATCAATAATTTTAGTACAATGAAATTAGTATAAATAATTAGTTGCAGCTACTAAATTTCAGTAAATTGTTGTAAACTACAATTTAAAAACAATCTGCTGAAATTAGCAAAAAAGTGTACTAAAAAATAAAAAAAAACTGTAAAATCTAAAAAAAAATTAAAATAAAACTTAATAGAAAAAAATATTTTTTTTTTTTCAATTGTAAAAAATGTATTATTACTTCAACATACTTGAAATTTGGTACAAAAATTGCAAACAGTTCTCCAGTTATTACCTTTTTATGCATTGGAGATACAATAAAATTTTCTGAGTGTTATTTTCAAACTAAGAATATATCAATAGTAACAAATATAAACTAAACAAGAATTGTAAAAAATCAACGAATTCTTGTGAATAAAAAGTTTTAAATTCGTATATTTTTCTGCTATATTTAGCACTTGGTTTTGAAAATTTAGTAAAATGTTTTAATTAAAAAAAATCAAAAAAAAATTTTTGAATCCAATTAGATTTGAACTCGGAACCTTCTGACTACAAACCTTTTATAACAAAGCGTCATAATTTTTATAAAATCATTGCTCTACTAGTTAACTGATTTATGTACCGATGGCAATTTCTGACTAGGTAGCACTGGATAACCACTGGTTGCAAACGTTGGCATAGCATTCTAAGCCCATTTCTTGACAGTGGTATCTCAAATGAATGTTCTGTCAGTCATTTATTTTGAACACGGGGGTTACCCAGTAGTATGCCAGTGCTTGATTTTTTGTATCACTGGAAATTTCTAACTTCTTTTATAGTAAGAGCCTGTGATTTTTCTATTATTTAGTTATCTTTATTAATGAATTCGAATTGGTTTTTCATTAAACAAAAATAATCAGTATCGACAATGCCTCCGGTCGTACACTACTAGAAAGTGCTAAAATATTAATCATGCAAAGTATGCTTCTCATATCCCTATTCATTTTCATCATGGTCGTTAGAGTGGGCCGAAACTGAAAAAATTTCAATTCTAAAGTTATGATAAAAAAAGTTGTTAGAAAACACAGTAGTACACTAATAGAAAAGAGTCCGGAAAATTTTTAGTTAAAACCACTAAAAATTTGTTAAAAATGACGTTGCAGAAAACCTTTCGAAATTAGCAAACAGTTTTGCTACAAATTAGTAAGATAAGAACAGCAAAAATAATATCTTAAAAATAAATTTAGAAAAACTAATATGCAAGTGCTTGGGCAAATTTAAATGTTACTGACACTTTAGAAAACATTGTTTTCTATTGTTGTTTCTACATAAATGGATGTCACTACATTGCTAGATCTGTCAAAACAACAAAGTAGTATATTGGAAGATGACAAAGCAAATTGTAGTAGATTTTCGTTGTTGTCTTTCCTTTGATATTTTAATGTTTAATAACGCTCCTAGACAAGAACAAGAAATTCTCATTGAGTTTGTAATTTAACTTAACAAATATTTCCAGAAATTCTAAAAACGTCGTCCCCTGACGATTTCCTTAGGCAAGAATGAAATCCGGATAGGGATGTCCCTAACAACGGGTTATTTTTCACAATATGTTAAATACGTTTGGGATTTTAGAACATTTAATACCTTTAATGCAAAATTTGCATTAATTAATTGCAATTAATTGCTATTTTATTTATTTGAAAGTAATTTTATTTATTTTGAGTAAAAACTAAATTATATTGTTTTAGTTAGTAAGGTTAGAACTTAATTTTAGTTTATATATTTTTTGAGTGAGCGTACCAACATTAAAAATTTGGGTGATTTTTCCAAAATAGTAAACTTTGATCGCTTACCGGAAATGTAAGACATAAACCGATTTTAAAATTTTTGTTGTTCCCCGATTTTCCCACAACTTTTCCGCAGTCATAGCAAATTCAAAATTGAAAATTTGTTAAGTTCGGCCCACTCTAATGCTCACACTTCATCAACACCAAAGTAATAAGTATTTTTCTTTTTTACCTTAAAGGTAAGTGAATTTATTATTATTGCGCGAAATTGTTTAAAAACATTTGTCTTCAGGACCCACATGTTATCTACACTTTTACAAGGAAAAATTACACCCACATAAAAACACTCAGACACATACTGTGACATTTAAATAAATATTAAATTAATTTTGTTTTCTCGGTGACAAAATTTTAGACGCCATATTTGGTTATTATTTTTTTTCTCTTTCACGTAAATTATTATCAAGGTAGAAAATATTGTACATTGCTGACATTTGAAAAAATAAATTAGCTTTAAATTAGTTTGAATGTTTGTCTCTTTTTATGTCTATTTGGTTGTCTGAGTGTTTGTGAATTTGTTTTTTTTTTCAACAAATTGAAAAAGTTTTGGTTCGTACTAATTAATATACACAAAGATATAAAGAAATTATTTAAATTGTTTATGACATTATTAATGTGCTGTCATTCAGAGTTGGGAGTTATTAACAGCATTGTAATTATGATTAATTACTAGGACTCGGATTTTTATGCATTTAAAATCTTGTTTTATGTACATAAAATATGTATTAACAATTTTAAAAATATAACATTAAAACTGAAGAAATATGCATTTATTATTGATTATTTAAATATAGCAGAAAACAGCAAAAATAATTGAGTCTCGTTAAAGTGTTCGTATAAAACTTAATTTAAAGCTTTATTTATGTAAAAAAATATTTTTTTTTTTAATTCTTGTAGTTTATTTAACCTTCCTTTTTTATTCTAACTGCACAATTTTCTTGAGCTTAAGGTTTTGTTTTTTATGTATAAAAAGTTTTTTTATTTCAATATTTCGCTACTCCAATGTGTAGCATCTTCAGGAAATAACAATTAAATTAAAAAATTAACAACAATTTTTTTTTGTTAAATTTTCAAAAGAAAAACGCTGATAACAAATCGTCAGCGATTTTCTTAAAAAGTTTTTATAGTTAAAGCTACATTTTAAAGCTACTAATTCCTTTGTAGAATATTATTCATTTTCAATTTTACTTTCTTTGCTAGAACTTAAACTACAAATACTAGACATTTGTTTAATTTTATTAAAGCCGTCTTTTTTTGTACAACGTTTTTCTAGTTTAACTTTAATTGTGTCACTTACTTTTCCTTCTCACGCGCAAATTTTTTTCACGGCATAATCGACTAATTTCAAATGCAATAAAAAATGCCATAAAGTTTGCAGATTTGTAGACACTTGGTAAAGAAAACAAGAAAGAAAAATTGTAGTATGAAGTACATATATATAAAAGCAGTTTTGGAAAAATATGCAAAATTTTTTGGAAATATGCAAAATATGCATATGTGGTGTAATGGTGGGCGCTGTGGTGTAATGGTTGTTGGACTGTTACACGTGAGGTTCCGGGTTCGAGCCCCAACCAAGGCAACATCAATTTATGAAAAATAGTAATATGTATGAGTTTTTTCTATCCCTCATACATATCGCAGCGTCCTCCTTCGGTGTTCCCATAGCACTTAACCCCACCGAATTAAAATAATATAACAGGGCTATGAACGAAAAAGCTTCAACAAAGTTCGCCAACTCACCGTCAGATGGCGCGCAACAACTGTTCTAAAATTTAATATCTCGCGCAATTACAGTGTTGCCATATTTGAAGCCCTTCATCTTTCACCACCTTTCACTTCTTCTCTATCCGCTTTCCAAAGGAAGCAACACGTTAATTAATAGGATGAATTTCCTGAGTGTTGCTTCTCTTTATAAAAAAAATAAATTAAAAAAAAGAGTAAGATTGCAATCTAATTAAAGGTTTTTAAGAACCAAACTACAAAATTTCTATTTCACAATCATGCATTCTGAAGTTACTTTCTAAGGTTATCAAGGTGATAATAATAATTTGTAACACGACTACTTTTTTATTAGGCTGGAATCCTTGAGTAGTAGTGATTCGTTCAGTTTTGTAAAAAGTAAAGCAAAAGAGAAAAAAAAATTAAAAATTATATGTCTCATAACCTCGTTTTTTTTTTTTTAAATCCCCTTCAAAAAATCTGAAAAAATTCGCAGTCATATATGTACTCAGATTGTTTTCTAGTTTACTGTTTGTAGTTTAATAAAAAAGTTTTCAGTTTAGTTTAAAAAAAAATACAAAAAACAAAGTCGCGCCCTCTAGTGGTGGTATAAGTAATTCAAATTGAAACTTTGATGCTCTATTCGCACTTAAATGCTTAATATTTTTTCAAAAATTAAATTTTTATATTTTCATAATACAAATTTCTGTGAAAAAATTTCAAGAAACTTAAATTAATTCTAATTTAGTAGGTTTGAGGTTAAGAAGAAGAATAAACATTTTTTCAAAAGTTATAAACACATTATTAATTTGCAAATCAGACTAGATCTAGTTATCTGCCAGTTTTATTTTTGCTGTTTTTTTTTACTAGTATTTAGGAAAAAATTTGCTAATTTCAGCAGTTTTTTCTGCCAAGATAATTTTTAACTAACTTTTAGTAGCCTTTTCTGTTATTTTTAAAGGTTTATTTCAAAGAGTGTCACATTGTGTATAAATGTGCGATAGGGTATCTGAACATCAAACAACTACTTTATAATCACTAGAAATTTTTTGAAAATCTAGAAATTTCTCTAAATATTAGCATCACCAAAAGCCATTTTATAATGGAGATAGTCAAGTTTTATGCCTCTTAGCTTGTTTCCTATTAAAATAGGGTGCGTACATACAAAATATTCTGAATCCCCTGTGTGCGTTTAGTGCTAAATTTATTCCAAAATCAAGTGGATGTTTAAATCAATTAAAACTTTTCATTAGCCTTGACTATAAATTCTGACTTCTCTATTTAAGTTTAATAAATAACACATGTTCTCTATAGAGGAATAAAACTTAAATTCAAATTCAACTAACTAAAATCCAATTATTGAAATTTATTCACTACAACAAGAATACCATAGTTATACTAAAAATATGTATAAACTATATAGATAGAAACTACATAAATTTTACTCCTTTCAGAACAACACCATTTCAAAATTGTTAATAATAATAACAAATTGTATAAATAAAACTTAAAAAAAATTTAAAAAATACAACAGTGGCTAAAAAATATTAATCTATCTCCTGACGATGTATGTCATATATCGCTGAATAGTCAAACGTACCCAGCAAAAAAAGAGATGCCAAAGCAGTAGAAAAATCACTAGAATTAATGATCTAGATGTACTTCTTTTTTAACAGAAACACTAATGATTTTAACATTGAGTTGTCACAGGAGAGAATTACTCCTACTGCAAAATTTTTTCAGTAATTTTTTAACGTGTGCAAAAAACTCATTCATCTGTTGAAAGTTTAAAAAAAAATGTTACGCAGAAAAAATTATATTTTTTATTGAGTGTTATTTTTGTTCGGTTTTAAGATCAAATATGGCAAATTCCAAATGGAATTCACAATTTATTTTACAACAAATAGAGAAAAAACTTATGAAAAAAACTTTCCTAGAACCAATGTTTGACAATTAATTAGGGTTTATGTCCCGGGAATTCCCGGGACGGGATTCCCGGGAATCCCGCCCTTTTTTCAATCCCGCAATTTCGGGAATTTAGTGCGGGATTTCCCGGGATTTTTTTTATTCTTTTACAGAAGTTTTAGTTAGTAAATTAAAATTTTGGAAGATTTATTTCAATTAGAAACATTGATTGTTTTAAAAATAATTTAAATAAAAAATATTTAAAATTAAAAAATGCGATTTAAAATTTAATAATATAATATATAATGTAAAAAAATATTATTTAGGCCCAATTTTTTGGGTTTAGTTACACCGAAAACAAATTTTATTAGACATTATTAAGTTGAAATACCAACAAAAATACTCGTACCTCGGAAATTTTATATTTTTTAATGATGGTCTTTGTTCAAATAAGGCAATATACATACACAACATTTCAAGATCAGTATTTCAGCTCCAAATACCTCCAAAAATACTCGGCATTAAAATTAAAAAAAAATATATAATATTTTCGTATTCTCAATTGATGTAAGTGTTTTGAGTTTTTATTACCTACTTCAAATAATTTCATTTAAATTTCAATTGCTATTCCTTTATTTCAGTTGTATTTTTCAAATTTTATGTTTTTGTTGGATTAAATATTGTTGACATTTGGTGTTGTTATATTTTTAGTATTGTTTGGCTTTAGGTCATAAATTTTTAAAAAATAAAAATCCAAATATTTTGTATTTGATTTTTCAATATTTTATTTTTTAATTTTCTTCCGATATTTCGATTTGCATCGCAAATCATCCTTCTTCAAATAATTTCATTTAAATTTCAATTTCTATTCCTTTATTTCAGTTGATTTATCAAATTTTATAATTTTGTTAGATTAAATATTGTTGACATTTGGTGTTGTTATATTTTTAGTATTGTTTGGCTTTAGATCATAGATTTTTAAAAAAATAAAAATCCAAAAATTTGTATTTTATTTTTCAATATTTTATTTTTTAATTTTCATCCGATATTTCGATTTGCATCGCAAATCATCCCCTGGGATATTTCAAAAATACAATATTTTAAAAAATATATTTTTGAACGGGACTGAGTTGAAAATTTCTCGCTGCACTTAAAGCTTACTATTATTTTTAAAATAATGCATCAGATGCTTTTTCAAATTATTTTGGATTTTTTATATGTTAATTTAAAAAAAAATGCAACAATGAAAATTAAATAATTTTTTTTAAATAGTTGTGCCATAAAAAATTTCTATTCAAAAAATACCAATTAAAGTTATAAAACTATTTAATAATATTTTTGTGTCTATTTTTATAAAAAGATTTAGACGATTTACCTAAAAATTTGTGTGAAAAATACTCACTTTTAAACTTTTTAATAAAAATGGACGAATACTTCTGAAAATCTGCATAGAAACAAAATATATAGAAAGAAATTTTTGGATTCCATATTTAATCAAAAAATTGATCTTAGTTCTGATTCTAAAGCTGGTCCGATACAAATTTGCACCCATTAACAATTTCATTATATCCTGAAAGAATTTATGATTCAATTTGTTTAACCGTTTAAACCGCGAATTAATATTTAATTAATGTATTTCTAAGAGTTGTTTTAAAATTAAGACGGCCTTCCATACAAATACATATATTACCTGCATATTAATTAGTTCGCTATTTAAACTGTTATACGAATTGATCTCGAAAAAGTAGAAGATATGGATATTTTATATTAAGCCCTTATTTCAGAATATAGTAAGTAGATTTTCTCATGACTGCAACCAAAAGATGAACTTTGTCGTAAGTTTTTTTTAATAGATATCGAGTTTTTCAAGTAAACATACGCCGGATATATTCATTTTCTAACGAGCGGGAATTCCCGGGATCCCGGGAAATTCACAAAAAAATCCCGCTGTCCCGGGAAATGAAAAAGTCCGGGAAAAGAAAAACCCTACAATTAATACATTTTCAAGTGTTACCAAGCACTATCATCAGAGTATCTTTATGGGGTTCTCTCTAGGTTATAACGTAGTTTTTATTTAGTTAAAAACATTTAGAGAAGTAAACTCAAACATTTTTACTTACTTATTTCATATTACAACGAAAGACAATAAGCGTTTTTTAATCACCTGGATTTAGAAATTTTCATACAAAAAGTGGATTTATTAAATCCAAAAAAAATCTGGATTTATTTGTCTGGGTTTACATATAACAATAAAATCACAAATATATGAAACAGCCTATTAATTTAATGTCAGAAAAAAATACGAATGGAAATTAAAAGAGAAACAAAAAAATTGAAAAACAAATAAAAGATTTTTATTAAATTTTTTTTTTTATGAAATATGTTTAGAAAAAAAAATGCACCTTACCAAATACATATTTTCCATCTTGGATATGGAGAAATAGCTGAAATAAAAATGGAAAGTTTTCACTCTACTGTGAGTAATTTAATTAAATCCATTTAGTGAAAATTAAATATTGCAGTGGAATATATCAATTTTGTTAAAATATAAATTGAAGTGATAACACGGAAAAGGCAGACTGTTTATCGCTATTTTATATAAAATATAATTTAAAAAAATTAAAAGTTAAAGTAAAAGCATTCATCATCAAATTCGGTATTAAAATTAGGCTGAAAGAAGTGTCAGACAGAAAATTCTTTTTAAAATAGGAAGAATCTAACCCCATCTGTTGAGCACTTTTAAAACTACTTTTTGGATTTATTAAATCCAAATCATTAGAAAAAGCGGCTAATGTGATGATAGTGCTTGGTAACACTTGAAAATGTATTATATATATATTTACTATGTCCTATGGTTCCATTAGGAACAAAGGGCCACAAAGAACTCTCTCCATTCGCTTAGGTTGACTTTGTTCTCGAGTTGACGACGCCAAGTGTGCGATGGTCGGCCAATTCTTCGAGTGCAGAAATTGTATTAATTTGTTTCTATTAACTATATTTCATACCATTTTTTTTTTTATTTCACTTGAAAATAAAATCAGTTTTGGTAATTCTTCCGCACTTTCTAAGTATACTATTTTTCGGTATTTTTTTCAGTACTATTTTCACAAGTTCATAAAAATCAATTTTTCATAATTTTTATTTTATATATTTTTAAAAATTTAAAAATAAAAAAAAAATATTGAATTTAAACAAATTAAATGTAAATATAAAAAAATAAAAAAAATTTGAATAAAATAAAAAAATATTGATCACGCCAGGATTCGAACCCTTGATAATATTTTTGAAAATAAACTGTATCAAAATCACTTTATACGATCACTATTAGAGCAATAAGGATCACTATTAGAGCAATATTTAAGTGATTTTTTCGATTTTGTTCAGGATACTTTGGAAGCAATAAAAGAAGTGACTTTTTTGAAGTTGTTCAGAATTACTTCTAACATAGAAGTAAAAATCCACCAACGGGTAAATATTAGTAGACTAAAAATAGCCAAAAACCAAACTGTTAAATCTATAAAATTTTGCATTAAAGGAATTAAATATGCGAAAATTCCAAACGTAATTTACAAGTTGTGAAAAATAATCTGTTGGAGGCATGTCCCTATCCCGATTTCATTCTTGCCTAAGGAACTCGTCAGGGGACGATGTTTTTAGAACTTCTGGAAATATTTTTTAAGTTAAATTACAAACTCAATGAGAATTCCTTGTTCTCGTCTAGGAGCGTTATTAAACATTCAAAGAAAAAACAAAAACAACAACAAAGAATTTACCACAATTTGCTTTGTCACCTTCCAATATACTACTGTGTTGTTTTGACAGATCTAGCAATGTAGTTTTTTTTGTTTTTTTTTTTAATAAATTGTCTCGAACTTTTCCGATTAATCAATTAGTGGTTTTAGATATGTCTAAAATAGGGTTTCAAGGTCAAACGTTTTTTAAATGTAAATAAAAGAATATTTATTTCATTTATTTTTTATCCGACGTTTCGCTAGGCATTTTCCAGCATCTTCAGGGATAATTTTTATTCAATAAATAATAACTTAATTACATTTGTATTAAATATATTAAAAGTTTTAACCCTCATCGGTCCCTCGAGAAATACATCTAATCGATCCCATTGTATGCGCGCACATACACAAGGACCGATTAGTAACTATAACTGCACAGGCAAATACATTAAGGGTACAAATTCAAAAATGGCTTTTTTTGGTTGTTCAGGCAAAATAATTCTACTTTGCAAAATACAAGATCATTCCGCTGAACCGTTTTTATTTTGTTCAAGGTTAAAGATCAAAATTGTATGCGTGCGCATACGGGGGACCGATGAGGGTTAATACGTGACATAAACGGCACGACACAAAAACACAGATTTAATAAATAAAATTGCAAATATAAATAAAATATTACAGATGTAAAATTTTTTCCTTGACGCTAAGTATCACAGTTTGAATACAACCCAACAAAAATGTGGAAGCAGTAAAAACGATTACTGCTTCCTTACTGCTACTTTTACCGTTTCTAAAAATGTATAGCTTCGTAAACAGCACTAATGAAAGGCCTAAGTTGATTAATTGTTTACATCGCTTTTTGCTTTGCTTTTCAAAAAGGCATGAAATGAGCAATACATTTTGATTGCTTAAATATGTTTGCGGTTCTTTTATCAAATTTTTTTTTTTAATAAGAGGCATTTTCTTTTCACGGAAAAATATGCAGGAGCATTGTGCTTTTGAGAAGGCATGAATTATCGACATTTTAAAAGAAAAACAGGAGCACTAATTAAAAGCGGTGAATTCATGCCTTTTCGAATCTCGAAACAAGTGCTTTCACGCGAGCTATCTCGAACAAAAGTCAGGCATGATATTATCAATAATGCAATCGCTTCACTGCTCAACTTTCCCTGACAAAACTGCTTCCAAGCAAGCAGTAATTTCTGCTGGGAACTTACTTACAACTTTTGTTTTTTTTTTATCCACAGAAATAGTTGCTAAAAAAAATAAAAAAATAGTATACTGCTTATTTCAGAAGGCTGCTTGCATTAAAATCAAAAATCTTTGAAAATTTTCAATTTCTTTCTAAGTTTTTGGTCTACTATTTAGCAAAATTTTTTGATGATTTTAGCAGATAAATTGGTTATTTTCTATTAATTAAAATTTAACTCAAATACAACTAAAATGCTGTATATCTAACAGTTTTGTTTTTTCCTATCTTACTAAAATTTAATAAAAATCATCTGCTAACTTCAGAAGTTTTTTTCTGCAAGATCATTTTTAACTAATTTTTAGTAATTTTAACTAAAATTTTTACTGACTTTTTTCTATCAGTGTAACAATAGATAGATAAAATTGAAGTGTAGTTCGCTATACGGTTGGTTTTTGGCGACTTACATTTGTACTTTTTT
This sequence comes from Leucophora obtusa, assembly GCA_949987735.1. Lineage (NCBI taxonomy): Eukaryota > Metazoa > Arthropoda > Insecta > Diptera > Anthomyiidae > Leucophora > Leucophora obtusa. The sequence continues at coordinate 116,395,125 of OX465297.1, forward strand.
AAGGAAAATTCCGACCTGTCAAAACTTCACCGTAAATGGTGTTGCATATTTATATTTATCCTATAATATATTTTATGGAATCTATCGATTTTATTGATATATCTTTTTTCAATTCATTGTTGTTTAATTTTAATATACAAGAGTTTAAGTTAAAAGTTTTCTTTTTATGTCTTTACAAAAAGATTAATCATTAAATTTTATGTTAACAAAAAAATTACAAAAAAAATTGTTTTTTGTGGGTTTGGTTATTTTATTGGGGGTAATATTTACACTATATATTTTTCTGACATGCTATAATATAATAAAAAACAATACAAAAAATATATAGAAAGCATAAAACTACGTATTTGTTTTGTTAGTTATACGTACTGGTTTATTAATTCAAGGACTTTAAATTTTTTGTGTAGTTTATGATAAAAAAACAAAAAGTTGGTGAAAAAGCTAAATTTAATAAAAAAGGTAATATAACATTCTAACCCCCAAATTCATAAACGCTTTACAAAGTTATAGGAGGTTTATTGAACAAATTTTGTATGAAAAATTTGTTTCGTAAACCTCCTATATCTTTACAAAGTGTTTATGAATTGAGAGGTAAATGTTTAATCGTTTTTTTAGGAGAAATAAAAACGTCAGTATTAGGAATTCAAAATTGAATTTCTAAAATGGTAACTAAAGCTTATTCTAAACAAATTGTTTTCACCTACATACACTGAAAATATTATTACAGTAACTGACTGTAGTTTATTTAAAAAGTTATCCGTACTTTTATTTTTAAATGATGATTCAGTTAAAATAAAAATAAATTACATATAAATACGGATTTTCTGTTACAGTTAATATTTCAAATATTTTGTTAAAAAAAGAATTCCTTTTCGATTTCTAGGTCAGTTAAAAAAACGAAATAAACTAAATATCATTTATTCTTACGCATTTTGTAGATAATTTTTTGAAATTTAAAAAAACGAAATAAATGAAAAATCATTATTTTTAAGGATTTTGTAGTTTATTTATTGACATTTAAAAATAATTGAAAATTTCTTTTGATTTAAATGAAAAGTCAGTAGACCGGTTTTCAAGTGATTTTTCATTTATTTTAAATTACATTTTCAGTTAATTTAAACTACAAACTATTTTGAGTGTACAAATTGGATTTTTAGTACGAATTTGAAAACCATTAAATAAATAAATGTACCTGAAAATATTAATTTTTTTTAATTCCATATCGTTAGCTTATTATTAGTTTGGCCCATTGCCAAAAAGTAGTTATCTAGAAAAGCGATAAAGAAGTTTTACAGTTTTTAATTTTTGTATGCAATGTTGGCAGGTACATCAAAGTAGATACTGGATATCTCAGATATGATACAAAATATTGAAAAACTGGTTTCAGGATAAGAAAGACAATAGTAACATTATATGTAATCCATTTCTAACTCAATTTTCTTAAAATGGTCAGTAGGTCAAACTAATAATAAGCTGGCGATATTTGAAAATTCTTTTCATCGGTTAGAGTTTGTTACCTAAAATTTGTTAATTTTTTTTAGTCAGTTCAATATGTGAGATAAGTGTAAAATTTGCTAAAATCAGCAAAAATTTTTGCTAAATAATTAGTAGTCTAAAAAAATCACCAAAAAAATTTTAAATTTTCGAAGTTTTTTTTTTGATTTTTTTAATGCAAATAAAAATCGAGCATTTTGAAAACAGCAGTTTACCATTTTTTTAGCAAATATTTCTGCTGGTTTTAGCAGAATAGACTGCTATTAGCATTCAAATAAATTTAGCTTAAAAATAGCTTAGATATAACAGTTTATTTTTGCTATTTTTAGTCTACAAATATTTAGCAAAATTTTCTGCAGATTTTACAGTACAATTTGCTATTTTCAATTAACTAAAAGTTAGCCTAAATATAACTAAAATTCTGTGAATTTAGCAGCTTCAATTTTGCTGTCCCATTTTACTAGTATTTAGTAAAAAAAAATCTGCTAATTTTAGCAGTTTTTTCTGCAGCATCATTTTTAACTAATTTTTTGTAACTTTTTCTGCTATTTTTACAGATTTATTTCTATGAGTGTAAAGAACGACAGAATTGAAAAACTCAAGAATTGAGTATTTAACTCCGTCGATATGTAGTGTGCTATTTTTGTTTATATTAATTTTATATTCACTATTCTTAAAAATTGTCAATTAAATTTTAGAATTTTCAATTATTTAGTAGTTGTCATATAAAAAAAAAGATCAAGTGGAATATGGTACAAAATAAGGATGATAAAAGGAAATTAAAATGCCAATTTTTGAAAAATGTTTTTGTGCCAGAGCTGGTATTCGATAGTAGGGTCTCTTAGGTTATATGTGACTATATATAATTATATATTAAACACATAGAAAATATTATTGACGTGGGACCGTATATATTAACATATCTCAAATGATATTGTTAATCTTGCACCATATATAGAATCATATATAATTATATCTTATAGCATTTAATATAATATATAATCATATATAAAAATATCTTACATCATACATACACCCAACAAATATTTATAAGAAGCCATATATTATTATATCTCAATATATATGGCTTATATGCCACCATATGTGATCATATATTATGTTATATATGATAATTTATAATTATATATGGCAATAGATCTGTCATATCTCACTATGTATAGCACATATGGTTAATATCTAATTTTATAAAAGACAATATATAAAAAAATATAGTTATATAAGGTACCACATAAGAAATATATAATTTTATATGGCTATTCATGACAACATATTACAAGACAAGATATTACTATATATGACTATATATAAACTTTTTTGATTGCGTTCACAAAAAAATAAAAATATTCCCCCATTCATCATAAAAATATTTAGAAATTGAAATTGAAAAATCGGCCGTGACAGATTTGTGCGGAACTTTGTAAGTTCAAATACAAAAAAATTGGAAAATCGGTTAAGAATTGTGGCCTGAAATGTTATTTGCTCAAAAAAGTGTTTTTCGTTACACTGTGCCCTGGTATATTATTTAATATAAAATTTCGTATCGATTAATCGATAATATTAAAATTTTATTCGATTAACTGATTAATAAAAACAAACACGAATAATTATTTGAGAGATTAGTCGGTTGAAATAAATTGAATTTTGGGGCATCGCGAACAAAACCAATTTAGTCAGTTACTCACTTGGTAATTTCTCGTTTTGCTGGGTATTTTCTACACCGCGTATCTACAAAAAGTATAACAATAAACAGAACCATAAGAAAAAATGGTCAAAGTTTACCTTGAAGTATCTTAACAAAAAGTTATGCTACGTGGAATACCAAATAATATAACGTTATCCTTTTTGGCTTCTTCTGCTAACTTCTTTTAAATTTCAAAAGTATTTCCCCCACAAGAATAAAACAACACGAGTAAAGTAGAAAAAAGAAATATGTTTCACAAACTGTATAATACAAAGATTAAAAAAATTTTAAACTTTAAATTATTTAAGAAAATATTATATATTTTTTGAACACTTCAACTAACAAGAAAAAATTCCTTTTCTTTAACAAACAAGGAAGATTTCTCCAAGTGGATCTACAAATTTAGAATGCATATAAGGAGTAGAAAAAACTAATGAATATACTAGCAGAAAAAGTCTGTAAAAAGGTCTGGTAAAGTTACAAAAACTTAGTTGAAAAAATTTGTTAAATAACTGTGAGGTAAGAACAGAAAAAATGAAACCGTTATATAAACAAAATTTTAATTATGTTTTTGTTAATTAATAATAAGAATTTATCCTGCTAAAAACAGCAAAAAATTTAGCTGAACAATAGTAGATTTGTTTAGGATTTTTTGATTTTTTAACGCGATTAAAAATCTATCATTCTGAAATGAGCAGTCTGCTATTTAGCAAATATATCTGTTGATTTTAGCAGGAGAGGCCGTTATTTGAATTTAACTTAACTAAACAAAAATTTTGTAGATTCAACAGTTTGTTTTCTACTAGTATTTAGGAAAATTTGTTTAACTAAAATTTAAATCAAATACAACTAAAATTTTCCCGTGTAAAAAAAGTTTTTGATATGATCATGTAAGACTATATAAAATTATATCCAAAATGTTAGTATGGTCAATTATATTAAAGTCCATATAAGCATATTTGTATATAACCATATGTATGTTTATAAGTATATAACATCATATATATATATTTATATATAAATATGTAGCTGAAATTTTGTATATAATTTCAGCTATATATTTGAATTTCTATGAATTTCTCGTATATAAATGGATGGCCTAAAATTTCGGATATAATTATGTATGGTCTTTAGGATGTCCCTTAAAATACGATTTTTCGATTTTCATTCATTACACCCCACAGTTTTGTTCTAGTTTGTTTCAAATTAATAAATTCTATTTTTTTTAACGTTACCCGTTCTGAATCGCGGCCGAATATTACCCATTTTTGGAAAATAGCATTTTTATTAAAAATTGCCTGACCCGTGAAAAAAAGTTTAGATCTGATCAGATCTTTATGGATATAAATAGATATGATTGAATCTAATTAGATCCTGTACCAGATCTCATCAAATATAATCAGATATGGCATATGTGATAAGACCTTATGGCAAGATCTGATCAGATCTAGTGCCAAATATGTTCAAGTCTAAAGTGATCTGGACAATATGCCTAGATCTGGTAAGATCTACTAAGATCTGGCCAGATATGCCTAGACCTGATCAGATCTAATTAGATCTCAAATTTGTCCCCAATTTTGAGATCTAATTAGATCTGGTAAAATCTACTGAGATCTGGCAAGATCTGATCTTTTTACACGGGGAGAATGGGCGAATTTGAAAATTTCTATTTTCCTTTTAGACCAAATGGAATGCAACTGTTGTTAGCACTGAAATTCAATAATTCGCAATTTAAGCGACACCTCAATATACATACCCCTCTAAATGTTTTTGCTATATCGTTGGATAGATCTTTGAACTCCCTTTTATCTGATACTCATTTTTGTATAGTTTCTTTATTTAGAACAAAAGTGAAAAAACGCAAAAAAAGGAAACTGGGCCGTGTTTGACCCCAACTTTTTAACCCTTAAAAGTATGATTGAGAAGATAAAGAACTGCGTATGTTTATTAGTTTAGTTCCCTCTACCACATATCTTAATTTAAATAATTAAAATCTGAAAGTTCGCCTGAAAGAATTTATCATAGTAACTGCCCAGCAAAAATACGGAAGCAGTAAAAACGATTACTGCTTCCTTACTGCTACTTTTACCGCTTCTAAAAATGTATAGCTTCGTCAACAGAACTAATGAAAGGCCTAAGTTGATTAATTGTTTACATCGCTTTTTGCTTTGCTTTTCAAAAAGGCATGAAATGAGCAATACATTTTGATTGCTTAAATATTTTTGCGGTTCTTTTATAAAATTTTTTTAAAATGCGGAAAAAAGTTATTGTAAATTAAATAAGAGGTTCTACTAAAAATAAGAGGCATTTTCTCTTCACGGAAAAATATTCAGGAATATTGTGCTTTTGAGAAGGCATGATTTTAAATAGTTGAAAAGCTTTATAATATGCACTTCCGAGAAGGCATGAATTATCGACATTTTAAAAGAAAAACAGGAGCACTAATTAAAAGAGGTGAATTCATGTCTTTTAGGATCGCGAAACAAGTGCTTCCACGCGAGCTATCTCGAACAAAAATCAGGCATTATATCAACAATAATGCAATCGCTTCACTGCTCAACTTTCCCTGACAAAACTGCTTCCAAGCTAGCAGTAATTTCTGCTGGGTGTTTTTGTAGTTTTTGACCAAAAGTCGAAACATTAACCCTACAGATCAGATTGAATTAAATTAATAATTTTTATCAAGTGAAACACTTATTTCGAGCTACTGAAAAAGTTACAAACATGTAGTCGTAATAGCCCATACCACTAAGGGTTAAAGATTTTTTAAACAGAAATAAAGTCAGTTATACTCTAATAATAATATTAAATTTAAAAAAAAAAATATTTTTTAAATAAAAATTAAAAACTAATGTTTTGACAACACTCGTAGTATGGAGAAAAAATGTTTTTGCCTCTTGTATTAAGAAAGAAGTAATGTAAAAACAAAATTTGTATTTATTTATACCGATGGTATGAAATATAAAAACAAAAAACTTTCACAATATTTCTATTGTTGGTTATGCTTTGCAGAAGACTTCGAAAACATATTTTATTGTTTGCTCCATTCTCATTTTGTTGATGTAGGAGACTATATTTAATATGATGCTTCAATTTGCATTGCACTACTGCCACCACTTTCTAAAGAAAACTGATGAAGGGGACCTGGAAAATCCCCGAAACGATCGTCTTTTCATTCCTGAAAGTGTAGACGTTTTTGAAAGCAAAAACTCTGTGAAATATTTGTCAGGAGAGTATCCTGATGAAGGAAAATAGCAGTTTTATAAAAAAAAAAATTATGTTAATTCAAAATAAGGAAATTGGCCTCGAACTAAATTAATAAATTTCTACTTAATCAATTAAAAAGGTCGAAAAAAAACAATTTTTGTTTTTTAAATAAAAATTAGAAACCAACATTTAATTGATATTTTTTTGGAAAATTATGCAAAATTTTATGAAAACAGGTAAGTTCTGTACATTGTAACAAAATAATAATTTTTCATAAAATGTCCCGGAAAGGAAATGCTTCACATACTATACCCGAATTAGTTTTTTTTTAATTTTTTTTTTTTTTTTTTTTTTGTATTACAAATATACCCTACGGGAAATTTTAACAAAATGTCACCGAACTGGCCACTTTACATGAAATAGACTGGTCACTTTTACATGGCGTTGTCATAGGAGGGGGAAATTGACCCCTTGTGACATGTCACAGGACAAATCCTAGGACAGGTTACTGAACTCTCATAAAAAACAAAATTCAGGGACCTGTCCTGGGATTTGTCCTGTGACATGTCACAAGGGGTCAATTTCCCCCTCCTATGACAACGCCATGTAAAAGTGACCAGTCTATTTCATATAAAGTGGCCAGTTCGGTGACATTTTGTTAAAATTTCCCGTAGGGTAGCTATTGAAATTTCCTTACCGACAAGGTACTTTTTGGAACTTTGGACAGAAACGTGGTAACTTGGGCAGCCCAACACTCTTTGACTAGAAACCTGAAATTTAAAGAACGAGCGTATTTGGAGCACTAAAATTGAAAATCTATATGGAACCGGAGTGGAACTAAAACACTACACAAGTGGAACGAAATGGAATTGATCGGGGAACGCATAGAATTGAAACTCCAGACAATGAAAATGGAATTTAGCAGGGAACGAAATAGAATCGAATACGCAACGAAATGGAATAGAACGGAGAGCTAATGGTATGGAATAGGGAACGAGTGAAATTGAAACGGAAAGGAAGGGAGCAAGTGCAAAGAAATATAATGGAAAGAGGAACGATTAATATTGAAACACAAGACAGTGGGAACGAAATGAAACGGGGATCGAGTGGAATTGGAATACTTAAATTGGGAAGTGAAATGGAATGTGGGACTAGCGGAATTGAAATACTAGACAATGGGAATGGAATGTGGTGGAATCGTTAAGGAAGTGGAATTGAACTGAGAACGAGTGAAGTTGAAACAATAGATAAGAAAAATGGAATATAACAGGGAAGGAAATGGAATGGAATGTGGAAACGAAATGAAATAGAGCGGAGAGCGTGGCATGGAATTGGGAACGAGTGGAACTGAAACACTAAAGTTGCAAAAATTTAATGAAACGGAGCAAGCGCAAAGAAATGGAACGGAAGGAGGAACGACTGATATTGAAACACAAGGCAGTGGTAACGAAATGGAATAAAACGGGGAACGAGTGGAATTGGAACACTAATATTGGAAAACAATATGGAATGGAACGGGGTACAAGTGGAATTGAAATATTAGAGAACTGAAATGAAATGGAATGGAATTTGAAGGACTCAAACCGCTAAAGTTTGGTACTTAAAATTTTACATACCTCTCACTGAGGCAGGACTATATATTTGTGAATTGTTACGGGGAGAGTCAAAATGAGGTAACAAACTCCCTTAATTGCCTGTGCGAACCCTTTAAGCCAGAAATCTGAAATTTAGCATTGAAACATACTCTAGAAAAGGAATGCAATTTATATATTCCGATATGTAAACCTGCCGGTAATGAAGCATTCGGCTCGCAAGTTATGTATTGATAAAGTGGTGGAAGAAACCGATTCAGTAAACTATCCAACTAGATTTGTGAATTCACTTGAATTGCCAGGTCTACTTCTACATAAACTGGAATTAAATAAAGTTTATTTAATAGCCACAGTAACAACGCCTTACCCGCGGGTTATTTAATAAAAATTCTGTTTTCCCCACAAGAATGGGTAATTTTTGTCCGCGAATGCATTAAATTTTAAAACAGCTAGAACAGAACTGGTGTGTGTAATGAATGAAAACTAAGAAAACGTATTTTAAGGGACATACTAATGGTAATATATGGCCATACAAAAACGTTTTTAAAAGTGTTATATATTTAACAGTGCTTTGCTGCTTTTACCAAAACAAAAAAAAAACAACAAATTTGCTTATTTCAGAAGTTTTTTCTGGGAGCTAATTTTTAACTAATTTTTATTTAGTAGTAGTAGTTATTTTTACAGGTTTACTTTTATGAGTTAATATATTTTAGCTAATATCAAATTCCATTAAAATCTGACATGCCCTAGGAAATCTTCCTTGCAAGTTATTATTTATTATAGTACGCTGTATTGTTTTCAATTTTCATTTAAAAAACATTATTGTTTTTCTTAACAAATTATTTCAGTTGAAAAATAAAGTAAATGTTTTTTTTCTTTCTTTTTGTTCAATTCATATGAGTTAAATTTTTTTGTATTTATTTTTTACTACTGATGCATATTTAAGTATTTATGCAGTTTTTTCTTTGTCTTTATTGCATTAAAGCTGAATTAATATGCAAATATTTTATTAGTAACAATAAAAGAATTTTAAATTTAAATTTGATTGTACATATTGATATTTTATGTAAACAAATTTAATAAATTTTGCTGAAAATTTTTAAATGAAATTATACTCATTCGCGTCATACCAAAACTTTTTAGTTTTGAAAATAACTAATATACATTAAAATATAGTTGAAAGGATTAAATTTCATTCTTTTACACCATGAAAAAAAAAATTCGACAATATATATATAAATTTACGATGATAAAACTTTTTTAAACACAAAAAAATCAGCACAAAATATTAATTCTTTATGAAGAAATGGTAAATTTCAAGGAAATCCATGAATAAGTTATGGCCAATTTCAGAAGATAAAATCGAATATTCGAATGGAACTTCTATATTCTATACTGCCAGTGCAGTTCTAACCTAATAACCCGTTTAGGTACAAAACTTAGTCTCGTAAAAGTCGGACTAACTGCTCAATCAAGCACTAAACAAGTCGATTAAATCCACTCTTAATCTTTTTGTTAAACAGTTGATGCAACTTTTAATGAGGTTACACATCTAAACAACTTTTTATTCATACTACTAATTGTATGCAACGCTGTTTTTTGTTGTTATAATGAAGGTTGGCAACACTGAAAAATACACACTCAACGTCAGATAAAAATTAACGTTAAGACGCTGCCGCAAAAATATATTGGCACTGTCGACAAATATGTAGCTAACGCTGACATTTCATGTTCATTATGTGCCTGAACGCTATAAGCGCCACCTTGGTAATTAACTGACCGAGTTAAACTTTTAACTATCAAGTTAATCTTTTAACTGCCAGAAAATGCATGTGTAACTATGAAGATTAAAAAGTTGGTGTAACTTTAATCAAGTAGATTAATTTCTCTATCTAAACGCACTATAAAGTCTCTTAGCGAGCGGTCGTGTCTAAAATATAAGTTAAGCTATATTGGTTTTTCCCAGAAGGCAATAGCAATTTCTGGTGAATCTATAAAAAATAGAAAAAAATTTATTCAAATTGAAGAATCCAAAAATAACCAGCTTGAAGTATTTTCTGGAATTTTGGAAAGGCAGTGCTGTTGGTCACTTGTTGTTCAAAATTTTTATAAATGATTTAAAAAAATATACAGTTCAAAAGCAAACTATTCATGTATGCTGATATGCTTTGATATTTTGTAATTACACTCATAGAAATAAATGTGTAGAAATAGCAGAAAAAGCAACTAAAGATTAGTTACAATTGACCTTGTAGAAAAAACTTCTGAAATTAACAGATTTTTTGCCAAATACTAGTAAAATAAGTACAGCAAATATAAAACTGCTAAATTTACAGAATTTTAGTTATATTTAAGTTAACTCTTAGTTAATGGAAAATAATAAATTGTACTGCAAAATCTGCGGAAAATTTTGCTAAATATTAGTAGACTAAAAATCGCAAAACAAACTAAGATACCTACAACATGTTTTTGTTATTTTTAAGCTGAATTTAGTTCAATGCAAATAACAATCTATCCTACTAAAATCAGCAGAAATATTTGCTGAAAAAAATTGTAAAATGCTGTTTTCAAAAGGCTCGATTTTTATTGTTTATGTTTACGCGCCAGCTTAGAAAAAAAATAAAAAATATGTCGTTACATATATCCTTACTAGTGTTGGAAAAATATTGAGTCTAAAAATAGATTTCAAACAAATTTACAAAAAAATTAGAACATTACATTTTATTATATTATTATTGGTAACGAATTATTTTTCGTTTTGAAATAATGGAAAAGTAACTAGTTTTTATTAACTCATGATTATATGCTTTCAAATAATGCAGAAAGTAATTCAGTCGGTGTCATTACTGGTAGTCCAAAAAATAATGATATGCCGTTACAGTTTCTACACTAGGATAACAGTTATGTTTTTAGCTGTCAAATATTACATGTAGAGATACCTCAGATGATAGAGCTATAGCTCTAGATATATCTATCTACTGGCAATCTGAAGTCTCAAGCTCGAATCCCAGCATTAGCAAATTTTATTAAAAAAACAATTTTACAATAAAAAAATATTTTTTTATAAAATTTATTTTTTTTAAATCTATTTTTAAACGCATTATTTTTGTGCATACTGGTAAGCATATAAATAACGACATAAATTTTCCGAGTGTAGAAACGGTAATGACATATCATTATTTTATGGACTACCACTTACCTTCTGCATTATTTTAAAACATATAATGAGTTACTGATAATGATTTATTTTTAACATTATTTCAAATAGAAAATAATTTTCTAGATTTTTTTGTAAATTTTTAGAAATCTATTTTTAGACTCAATATTTTTTAAATACTGGTAAGGATATATGTAACCACATATTTTTTGATTTTTTGAATGTTGGCGAGTAAGCTTACTTGTGTGCAGCAGGTCAATTATGTTTTATCTATTAAATATTACATGTCGATATAGCTCAGATGGTAGAGCTGTTGACTGGCAATCTGTAGACCCAGGTTCGATTCCCGCACCAGCAAATTTTATTTAAAAAAAAAAATACAATAAAAAATATTTTTTTTATATAATTTACTTTTTGGAAATCTATTTTTAGACTCATTAATTTTGTCAGTAGGGTAGAGGGGGGATCCTTCGCCACTTTTTTTTTCAAAGCACTCCCAGTCAGAAAAATAAAAACGGGAAAGCGGTGGCAAAGCACTTTAACAGGTGGTACAAGTATTGGCAAAAAGTGCTTTCCCATTCCCAAAATGATAACATCATTAGACAAAAGGACCGGCTGTTCAAAAAGCGCCGGAAAAGCACTGGAGGAACAAAATTTTTAAACGTTGGCAAAACGCTGGCAAAACCAATAAATAGGTGGTCTGGAAATATATTTTCCAAAATAAAATTAAAATAAAGTTCATATGTATTTTTTGACCCTGCCGTGATTTGAACCCAGGCCGTCAGATTGGCAGACGATTGCTCTACCCACTGAGCTAACGAGACATATAATATTTAATGGCTAAACACATAAATGAGTGATAATAGCTGGACAACTACTGGCTGTGCCAAAATGCTAGTACTGGCAAACAATTTTTAGTAACTAGTATGCCAGTGTTTGGAGGGCAAAAAGAAAGTTGGTCTCGAAGGAGCTTTCCCACAAACAAAAAAATTAATTTAATGAAACAAAAAAAATTTTAAATTAAAAAAAATCCAAAAAAAATTTTTTGCTTGCAACCGGATTTGAACTCGGAACCTTCCGACTACAAACATTTTTTAACGAAGCGTCAGCATTTTTATAAAATCATTGGTTTTCCAGTGAATTGATTTTTGTACGCCTGGTAGCATTGGCTAGGTAGCACTGGATAACCACTGGTTGCAAACCTTGGCATATCACTCTAAGCCAATTCTTTGCCAGTGGTTTTTTTTATAAACCACCGAAATTTTTGTAAAAAAAATACTGGTAAAACGCTTTTTGCAAACGCTGGAAAAGCGTCCCAAATGAGTGTTCTGCCAGTCATTTATTTTTAATACCATGGTTACCCAGTGGTATGCCAGTGCTTGATTTTTTGTACCACTGGCGATTTCTGACTGGGCTGTCACTTCTTAACCCCTAATAATTTTTCAAAAATACCTTTCAAATTGAAAATCTACATATCTTGGCTTTAATTTCTATGATTTTTATTCTAATTATTTGCATATTTTCTATTATTTTTTTAATGATTTTCGAAGTAACTCAATTCGGCGTAACTGCCCCAAACCTGGGGTATATTCGCCAAAAGAGCTAGATATAATTTCAACAAAAAAATTTGTTAATACAGCAAAGTCAATCTTTTAATGACTGAAATAAATAATTAATAATAAGTTCTTTAAGATATCTGATTCTTTTCAATCAATAAATCTCCACTACATTAAAAAAAAATAATTTAAAACTATAATATAATGATTTGTCAAAATTTCAAAAAACTGAATAATTAATATAAATTTAAGAATGAACACGATTGTTCTAAATTACTATTAAACATATTTTAAACATATAGAAAAGTCTTATAGAGCATTTTAGGCAGGGATGCACCAACTTCTTGTAGCTCCAGGGGCCATATGGTAATTGTGCCCCAGAGACAGGCACTAACATAAAATTAATATTTTTTCATACTTTTTCAGCATTTATTAAAATCAAATTATTATTTTTCGAAACCTTAGGGTCGTAGGTCTAACATAATGAAAAATTATTTTCTTATCACACGATTTGAGGAAGTTATTGCAAAATGTAGTTGCTTCCTATTATTTTTTTGGACCCCAAAAAAACACAAAAACACGTCTGTCTGCGACCACATGTGATATAAATTCATCAAAGTGGATGTCAAGGAAAGGTAATTGAAAAATGCACAAAATATATTTTTTCCAATTTTTTATCTCCCTTAATAGCGGAGAAAAATGGGATTAGTGTATGTGCCCCACTGGCGAAGGATCCCCCCTCTACCCTACTGGTAAGCACATAGATAACGATATATTTTTTGATTTTCGTATGCTGCTATGTAACCATAACACATTATTTTTCGCGACATCGCCATATAAAGGTAATAAGAAATGTAATAACAAAAGTAACTAGTTACCATTACCAAGTATGTAGTTACATAACCACCTATCTGGTAATAATTTTCTACACTGGGTAGTTTAGTTTTATTTTGTTAATAGTGTTATTTATAGCAAAAAACCGAAATTATTTAGTTATTGGATTTCTTCCCAGCAAAATCTTTCATTACCAAATAAGTGGTTATATATAGGGTTTTTCAATAAGAGCGCTACAAAAGTAAAAAAATTTAAATAAAACAAAAACGGTTTTGGATTATCAATGAAATTCTTTATTCCTGTGAAAGTACGTTCGATGCCATTATGTATGGAAATCGATCCCTTTTGCATGGCGAACACGGCACGCTTGCAGAAGTCCAGACGCTGAACCCAATTTTCGACGGTTTTCAAGCATAAATCGGCCGATACTGCTGCAATTTCACGTTCGATATTCGTACGAAGTTCATCAATCGTCGCTGGCTTGTTGGCATAGAATATAGATTTGACGTAGCCCCACGTTCAATTGTTGATCTGCTGATCTGATGACGACCATAAATTGGACGTAGCGCTCTTAACGTTGAGGCCACTGACTCCGAATTTCGGTAGTAAATTTTAATAATTTCGACTCGTTGTTGGCTCGTATATCTTTCCATCATGAAATGGCGAACCTTACTGAAGAAAAATGTCAAAAGAGCGGCAAGAAATATGGCGTCGTTTGCTGTCCCTGTCTTTCTACTTTTGTAGCGTCCCTGTTGAACAACCCTTTATAATGAAACCAAATTATTTTACTACTTATAATTCGGCGTCAGTACTAGTTATTTTTGTTAGGCGAAGCCGTTTTTATAAGCAGTCTAGCTTACGCGCGACTACTTATTTATTTATAAAGATAATGTGAATTTGGTAACTACTTATTTTTTAACCACTAGTAAGTATATAAGTAAGTCGTATTATTTAACAACTTGTAACCACTTATTTTTTAACTGCGTATAAGCACACGAATAACTACTTATTTTGGTAACTACTTATTTTATATACGTTTGTAATGCAGCGGGTAAGCGGGTGTACAAATTTTGTGCGTTTTTTCATGCAGTGAATATGGATAACTACCCTACGGGAAATTTTAACAAACTGTTACCGAACTGGCCCCTTTATATGAAATAGACTGGTCACTTTTACATGGCGCTGTCATGGGAGGGGGAAATTGACCCCTTGTGACATGTCACAAGACAAATCCTAGGACGGGTTACTGAACTCTCATAAAAAACAAAGTTCAGGGACCTGTCCTGGGATATGTCTTGTGACATGTCACAAGGGGTCAATTTCCCCCTCCTATGACAACGCCATGTAAAAGTGACCAGTCTATTTCACATAAAGGGGCCAGTTCGGTGACAGTTTGTTAAAATTTCCCGTAGGGTACTTACAAAAACGGCCTTATCGAACCAAAATAATGATTGACACCGAATTATAAGCAGTAGACCATAATTCTACTGCTTATTATTTAAGTATTAGTAATGAGCACCCATTACTGAAATTTTGCTGGGATTGAACCTTTATTGTGCTATATCGCCCTGAGTGTTGGTCTATAGTAAAAAAAAAAAAATAAAGCGATATATCCAAATTTATATATTTGTGTCATAGTTAGTTTTCAATGTCAAATATGTGGTATAAATATTTATTATCACTACGAGAAGAAGGAACATTACAGGGCGATAAAACGAAATATTTGAAACACTTTCGTTGTTTTCGTATCAAACACGTAGTTTGAATTTCATTGTAAACAAATAAATGTGCATTAGAGGGTTAAAACATCTTGGAAATGATATTTAATTTGCATACTTACTTAAAAATTTCACCACAATCAGTGGGTGTCCCCAAAAATCATTATTACTTTATGTGTTTTATAAAAATTTTAATTTTCATAAAACACACAAATACAAATCATTAGTAGAGTAGAGTTTTTTTATCCCAGTTTGAAATTGCTTTTAATATTAACAGCTAAAAATCGTTTTTACAAATAATAGCAATGTTCTTTGATGAAATTATATCCGCTAATATTTTTTTTTTTTCAAACATTTTCATCTAACATCAATGGCGTGTTTTATAATTTCCTGTGTGTTTTTGACCACTTTAACGCATTCAATCAATTGGTTTTTATTTGCCTTTCCTTTTCAATCTTTCCTTAGTACTCGTATACTAACACACACATACATGTACCATACATTAGAGCGTTTCACCAAAAAGATTTTTTTGGATTTAAGCAAATCTTAAAGCGGAATATAAATTCTTGTGGCCCAAAAGATTTTGAGAATTTTTTTGGGCTCATACCCTGTACAATGCATCAGTGAAGTAAAGTGTAAAGTAATGCAGGGGCCCCAATGCCTACACATTACTTTATACGTTATTTGTTAATGTGTTGTTTTGCTGGGAGCGAACGCAGATCATGCTTAGGGCCACGTTTTGATCCATAACTAAAAAAAACAACCGATATTCCACTTTGAAATTTCCTCCGAGTGTGGAAGAATGTATTTTTTTAAGAATTTTCAATAATATAGTTTTCTCTTTTCATCGAAAAAATCGATATGCATATAATTTTAAAGCGTACACTTTCATCTTTAAACGGAAATCAAAACCCAAATTATATTTTGCCCAGATCAAAAGTTATAATCGATATTATAAGGATACTTTAGAGAATTTGTAACGTTGTTGCCAATTTTCATGAGTCATATTTTAGACGCGGAAGTTCTAGGATCGGAAAGTTAAAGTTTTGTTGAAGGCTAATAAGGAGCATTTATGGTGACCTTCATTGATGGTTTGATATGGTTTCTCCCAGTTGCAAAAATCAAAAAAAAAATTTTTTTGTGAAACGCCCTAAGATATATACACACTCATACACACTCACTTTCTAGTGCCTAGAAAATATGTACACGTCTTGTTTTTAAGTACTTGCTTTGTTCAATTCAAATATTGTTTGTGTTCAAGGAATAATCATAGATTTTATACACGTACTCATTGGATATTAAATAAAGCTTTCAATTTTGTTTTTCTCATGCAATGCGTCTTTTCTTCTTCTTCTTCATTTTCTTTGTAGTTGGTTTTGTTGCTATTGTAGTCTATGAATGAAAATTACCTTACTCGTATTTCTAAATGTCAGGTTAAATAGGATCAAAACGATTAGAATCAATTGAGTTAAAAATGTTCAAGGTCCAAGTATTTCATATTTTCTTTTATTGTGTGTGTGTGTGTGTGTGTGTGTGTGTTGGTTAGTCTATGTATGTATGTGTTGCAGAGTTATAAGGTAGTACTTATGAGCAATAGAGCGGCAGATTTTTTAACTTTTGGTTTTTATCAATTATTGTTCAGATTATTGTAGCACTAGGTGTAAAATTTATGAGGTGAGAACTTGAGGAAAATCGGAAAACTTAACAATTTGCAACTTTCATCGAACAAAGTTTCAGATTTTTTAAAAATTTTCTTAAATTCCCATAAAAAAAATATATGGTGTGACACATCATTTTTATTACTACCCTACGGGGAAAGGGACTGGTCCCAGATGACACGCAGGATAGGTCCCAAGGGGTCGGAGACCGGTCGTTGATCGGTCTTTTTGTTTGAAAGAGACATATCACTTTAACATGGCGTTGTCATTGGAAATGACCAATTGCCACAGTTTAGACACCTTGTGACATATAAGGTGGTGTGTCTAAAAATAGCTTTTCAAATAAACTAATAAAAAATTAAGAATTAAAAATAATCTACTTGGCGTCGAAGTAGGGCTCGATAACACAACCCGCTGCTTGTAAGGCAAACGCTCTACCGTCGGAGCTAATGTTGCTTCCCTACGGGGAATGAGGAGTCAATTGCCCTCCAAGGACCTATCCCGTGACCGGTCAACCGAAGGCATATTACTAAATTAGTACAAATATTAACCAAAGAGAATTAATTAATTTTCTAAGTATTTTCTGATTCGTTACTTTCACTGTAGCTTTTAAAAAACTTGACCGATACCGAAATAAAAAATAAAATTCCCGGCATATTTTTTAAAATATTTTTTTTTATTTATTTTACTCTTTTATTTATTTTAAACTTTATTTTTTTACGATTTGCTTATTTTAGCTCTTATTTTAAATTTTTATAATTTTTTGCTAAAAAATTTTAAGTTTTGTATTTTCAACGTTTTTTAATATTAAAGCTATTTTAGTTTTAACAATTGGTATTTCATTTAATTTTCTTTTTAACTTAAGGGCAATTTTTTATAATTTTATTTATATTATCAGAGTTTTTGAGGTAATTTTCTAATTTTTAATTGATTTTTTAATTTAATTATGGCCAACGCAAAAAACGAGTCAACTGTGTAGTGTTTGTTTTGACTCCTCATTCCCCGTAGGGTAATTTTGTCATGCTGAACGCGAATAATAAAAAAAAAAATAAATGACACTAACGGTTTTCGAGATATAATGGCGGCTTTTTCCTTTATTCTAGTAGTTTTTTTAAAAATTCTAACAGCTTTCATTTGAGTATAATTATATCTGTGGCATGCACTCGACTGGAATCAACAGGGCCATAAAATCCAGGAAGGCTGCCAGATGATTTTGTTAGTAAATCTCCAGTTTGATGATATTTTTTGAAAAAAATCGTTATATTATTTTTAATTTCACAATTTTCATGAGCGTAAGGTTTGTTTTTTATTTATATGTATATAAAAAAGTTTTTTATTTTCGATATTTCGCTACTCCATTGTGTAGCATCTTCAGGAAATAACAAATTAACCAGGGTTGGCATGCAATACCGCTAAAATACCATTATCGATTCAAAACTCTTTCAACTGACTACCGTTAGCCCTAAAATACCGTTACCGAAATACCCGGAATACCGTTATCCTTAAAATACCGTTACCAAATTAATGAAATACCGTTATCCTTAAAATACAAATACCGAAATATATGAAATATCAATACCCTTAAAATACCGTTACCGAAACAAATGAAATATTGTTATCCCTAAAATACCGTTACCGTTATTTTTAATTTTCTGCTTTTGAAAATTTCACGTGGTTATTGAGTATTTTTTTTACATTAAGTTGATAAATTGGTTCTGTTTTTAATCTTGTTTGTATTTTGTAAAAAAAAATTACGAGTTGCATCGAAATAACTGACTACCGTTACCCTTAAAATACCGTTACCGATATAACTGAAATACCGCTAACCTTATAATACCGTTACCGAAATAACCTAAATATCGTTATCTTTAAAATACCGTTACCGAAATAACTCAAATACCGTTATCCTTAAAATACCGATACCGAAATAAATGAAATAGCGTTACCCTTAAAATACCGTTACCGAAATAACCTAAAATATCGTTACCCTAACGATAACCGCATTCGTTTCGGTTACCATCCATGAAATTAACAAATTATAAACAATTTGAAAGTTTGAAAAATATTGGTCAAATAATTTTTTTATTTGTTATTTCCTGAAGATGCTACACAATGGAGTATCGAAATATCGAAAATAAAAAACTTTTTTATATATAAAAAACAAACCTTACTCTCAAGAAAATTGTGAAATTAAAAATATAAAAATAAGGTTAAATAAACGGCAAGAATCATTATGTTATTTAAAAAAAAATCGTGATAAAATTCAGGCATTCAATTTTACACATTCCAAAGAGCTTTTCGCATGCTGACCACTTCTTGCCATCCACTTTAACTATTTCTCAGTACTTGTGGCATCAATTGTCTAATTTTTATAAAATTTGTTTAAAATTCAATGAAAGCTGGACTTACATATTTAAATAAACTTAATTACCCATCAAAAAAAATTGCAAGTCGCACTTTACAAACCACTTCTTTCATTGCTTAAAAGGTATCCGTTAGTGTATTTTTTACTACTTTTTTAAGAAGTAATTCTGAACAACTTCAAAAAAAATCACTTTTTTCATTGCTTAGTATATTTTTACAGCTTCTTTATTTAATTTTTTTTTTATTAATATTCATAATTTGTTTAAATTCAATATTTTTTTAATTTTTCAATTTTTAAAAATATATAACTACTAAAATGAAAGGTCGTTTTAGGTGCTTTTCAAATAAAAGAAGAAAAACAATTTAAGATTATATATAAAAAAATTTCTAGAATTGAGAAAAAAACTTTATTTTTAATAAAAGTTAAGTAGCAATATCTCAAAAAACCCTAGTCCGATTAAAAAAAAAAAAAATATTCGTTGTCAACATGCCAAAGTTAATTAGAAATGATATGTGGCAAGTTATTTTTTTTGTTAAATCAACTTTAAAATTTTTTTCAGAAACCGAAACAGTAAATGAAAATTTTAGAAAAAAACCTTTTCTTTTCCAAATATAAAAACATTCATAGAAATAAATTAGTAAAAAAAGCAGAAAAAGTAACTAAAAATATATTAAAAATGATGCTGCAGAAAAAACTGCTAAATTAGCAGATTATTTTTGCTATATATTAGTAAGATTGGAACTGCAAAAATAAAACTCTTAAATATAATTAATTTTAGTTATATTTGTAAATGCAAATAAAAATCGAGCTTTTTGAAAACAGCAGTTTACAATTTTTTTTAGCAAATATTTCTGTTAATTTAACAGGATATATTAATTTAACAGGATAACAGGATAAATTTATCTTAAAAATAATAAAATTTTTGTAGATAGTATAACAGTTTGTTTTTGCTATTTTTAGTCTACTAATATTTAGCAAAATTTATGCAGATTTTACGGTACAATTTGTCATTTTCAATTAACTAAAAATTAACTTAGATATAAGTAGAATTCTGTAAATTGAACAGTTTTATTTTTGCTGTTTTTATTTTACTAGTATTTAGGACAAAAAAATTGCTAATTTAACAGTTTTTTCTGCAGCATCATTTTTAACTAATTTTTAGTTACTTTTTATGCTATTTTTATAGATTTATTTCTATGAGTGTAGTTTATACAAATATTTGAGAAAATACGAGTAGTTTATTTACTATTTTATTGTTAAATATTATACAAATTTTGTTTTGAACCCTTTCGCTATATTGTTGCCATATGGAATCATAAACTTAGGGTGGATCTGGCAACCTCCACGATTTAGATTTTAATTGATAATTGT
Source organism: Leucophora obtusa (assembly GCA_949987735.1). Taxonomy (NCBI): domain Eukaryota; kingdom Metazoa; phylum Arthropoda; class Insecta; order Diptera; family Anthomyiidae; genus Leucophora; species Leucophora obtusa. Next base: position 116,415,779 of record OX465297.1, read on the forward strand.
TTTTTAATGTCTTGCAGATCATTTGCAATAAAAAATTCAAAATAATTATCGGCACATGGTTGCCATATTTCCTTCTGAAAAAAGCATTTTTTAGGTTTTTTTTTGCAATTTTTGATCTTTAGTTATTCCAAAATACAAGAAATGCCCATTTTCTAAATTTCTTTGTCTGGTTTTATTAGGACAGCTTCAGGGTTTATAGGAATATTCAGAAATTGTTTGCCCAAAATATATTTTTTCAAAATTTGACCGATCGTTACATGAAGATTTTGTCTATATAAAATGACAAATTTACAGATAATTGTCTGTTTTTTTTTAATTTTGGTATGAAATTTGACATTTTTGCTCTAAAAATAATTCAATTTACTAAAAATATTTATACCAGGGTTGCCATATAAAAATTTTAAGAAGCGGTCCAAAATTGGGATTTTTTCCAAAATTTTTTAAAATTCGCGCTTTAAAGGTTTTCGAAAAGTTCTTTTTATTTTGTATTTTGTAGTTTTGTCGTGGAAATAGTACAAAATTTAAAATTAGAAAAAATCTTAACCCGTTTGGGAGCAGCAGTGTGTTAAAATTTGAATTTTTAGGCAAAATTTCTCCGCTAGGATGCGCGATAAAGCTATAGAAATAAAGCAAAAGTATTTCCTAGGCATAGGTTTATATTTCCACAAACTTTGGTCAAAAACTATTTAGCCAATCAAAATCTGTACCGAAATGGTTAAGTCAAACAACTGCGATTTCAAATTAATTACTTTTATGCAATTACTTTTATGAAAAATAATAATATGTATGAGTTTTTTCTATCCCTAATACATATCGCAGCGTCCTCCTTCGGTGTTCCCATAGCACTTAACCCCACCGAAGTAAAATAATATAACAGGGCTATGAACTAAAAAGCTTCAACAAAGTTCGCCAACTCACCATCAGATGGCGCGCAACAACTGTTCTAAAATTCAACATCTCGCGCAATTACAGTGTTGCCATATTTGAAGCCCTTCATCTTTCACCACCTTTCACTTCTTCTCTATCCCCTTTCCAAAGGAAGCAACACGTTAATTAATAGGAAGAATTTCCTGAGTGTTGGTTCCCTTTAAAAAAAAAAAAAGAAAAAAAATTATTGTAGTTATAATAACACTGTGAGACAAATGGTAGGGGTCAGTGATCGGGAAGGGTTCAAACTACCGGGGAAAGTTATATCGGTAAAAAATAAGTTATACGTGTCCCGGCGTTTCGCTGGGTCACCCCTAGGAATCGAGATATATCGATTTGACCTTTGGTGGTCTTTTTTTTGACATAACTCGAGAACCATTAGTCCGATTTTGCTCAAACAATTTTAAAAAAATTACAATTCCTTTAATCTGTTCATATAACGTTTTTCTATATACTCAACAGTTTTGCCGGTAAAAATAAATGTATGAAGAAAAAAATATTTTTTGCCTAAAATATTAAAATAAAAGTAATAAACAAAAGGTTATTGATTTTTATGGTAGCGGTAACAAACATTTATTTTTACCTGCAAAACTGTTGAGTATATAGAAAAACGTTATATGAACAGATTAAAGGAATTGTAATTTTTAATTTTTTTAAAATTGTTTGAGCAAAATCGGACTAGTGGTTCTCGAGTTATGTCAGAAAAAAAGATATATCTCGATTCCTAGGGGTGACCCAGCGAAACGCCGGGACACGTATAACTTGTTTTTGACCGATATAACATTTCCCGTTGGTTTCATCCCATCCCGATTTTAACTGTCGCATAGTGTAATAAATTAAGTTATTTAAATTGGGATAAAAGGAAAATGTTTAAGATAATTCTAATTAATTTTGTTATGCTGATCACGAAAATGTTTTAAATGGTTTAAATCGGTCGAAGTTGTTTAGAGTTGTTCCTACTTGATGTTCACCAAAATTCGCACTTTTTTTCTAAAGGGTGTTTTTTTAAGCTAGATAGAACTTTAAATTGTAAAAAGTAACACAAAAAATTAAATTTTGATGAAACATTTTTTTTTATTTGTTTCAGTATACTCTGACAAATCATCATGAATAGACTCACGCTTGAACAACGCTACGAAATTATCCAAATTTACTTTGAAAATCAGTCGTCGATTCGCGCAACTTATAGACGCAAAATTGTGTTCAGCGATGAGGCGCATTTTTGGCTTAACGGGTTTGTTAATAAGCAAAATTGCCGCATATGGAGTGAGACCAATCCACAAGAGACCCTACAGACTCCATTACATCCAGAAAAATGCACCGTTTGGTGCGGTTTTCACGCTGGTGGCATCATCGGACCTTATTTCTTCAAAAATGAGGCCGGAGCTCGCGTTACGGTCAATGGAGATCGTTACCGCACCATGATCAATGATTTTTTGTTTGAAAATATGGATGACATTGATCCGGAGGAGATGTGGTTTCAACAGGATGGCGCTAAGTGCCATACGGCGAACGCAACCATCGACTTATTGAAATCAAAATTTGGCGATAAGTTGATTTCGAGAAATGGACCTGTCAATTGGCCTCCAAGGTCGTGCGATTTGACACCTCTCGATTATTTCCTGTGGGGCTACGTGAAGTCACTGGTTTATGCTGATAAACCAGCAACAATTGATGCCTTGGAGGACAGCATTGTTCGTGTTATTCGTGACATACAGCCAGCAGTGCTCGAAAAAGTGGCCCAAAATTGGACGTCCAGAATGCGCTTCGTCAAGAACAGCCGCGGTGCCCATATGCCCGAAATCATTTTCAAATGTTAATGTCACGTATTGATCTTTCCAATAAAAAAAAAATTTTGATTACAATTTAATTTTTTGTGTTATTTTTTACAATTTCAAGTTCTATCGGGCTTAAAAAAACACCTATATGTAGAAAATTTTGAAAGAAAATGTTTTTTTTTTCTTTTTTATTTGTTTAGGTCGCTCAGACAAAGCTTTCACTTGACTATAATTATAGGTACAACTGTTCAAAGATATCTCGTAAATTTTGCACTAAAATTTTTACAAACAAAAATTATACCCAAAATGACATTGTTTTTGAATTTTTTTCTGAATAAAGCCTAAACCAGATAAACGCAGTGTGACGTTTTGTCCATAAAGCAGTTTTTTGCATCTTTCCTTTTAGTCATTGCCGAGGAATTAGAAAAGTTTCTAAATAAACAAGAGCTATTTTTAAACAAAACGCAACAATAAATTTTTAAAAATATTAAATCGTTTGACAGCACTGCCACTGTCCACTGTCCACTGCCACTTTTACTATGTGGTTTGGGCTTAAAGCCCAAATTACTTGAGCGTAAATATAACGTAAATAATCAGCTGATTTAACCTACTTAACCCAGTGTAGAAAATCATTACTTTCCCCCATTAAATTTCTTATTACTTTTTTCCCCGTAGATTTTAAGTTGATCTGAAGATTGTTACAATGAGTGTTATTTTTGTTCAGTTTTAAGATCAAATATGACAAATTCCAAATAGAATTCACAATTTATTTTACAACAAAAAAAGAAAAAAAAATCATGAAAAAAAGCTTTCCTAGAACCAGTGGTTGACAATTAAGACATTAATCAGAACTGGGTCGATAACGACAACGAAATTTTTTCATATATTTTGTATGGGAAGCAAAATTTCGCCATGTCGTCCGGCGATTTGTCGTCGTAATAGAATCTATTCTATTTTCGTGACGACACACTAATACACAATCAAATTATTTGTCAAATAGTTGCCATTATTTTAACAGAGTTGCAGAAATTCGTATTAGAGTTGCAAAAATTCGTACTTTGTTTACAAAAAAATTATTTTTTTGACAGAAGAAATATAATTGAAAATAAAAATGCATAATTTACCGCAAAAAAGCAAAATTAAATAGAAAAAAATGTAAAACAACAAGAATTAATGGAAAACCAATTGAATTGGTGAAGAATTGTGGCGAAAAAAATACAAACATATTCTTGTTTTGCTTTAATTTTTTTCTAAACGTCAACAAATGTCGACGGTCGATTGTCGCTGAATTTAAATTATTCGCGACGACTTTTGCTGTCGTCGGTCGACAATCTACACAGTTGTGATTAACCTCTAATGCATTTTCAAGTACTACCAAACACTATTGTATATATGTAAACTCCCAAGTAAATAACGAATTGAGAAATAAATTCAAACATTTTTACTACACTCAAAAAAAAAGTCAGTAAAGTCAGCAAAAAATGTTGCTGTGTCAGCAAATTTTTAGTCAGGAGCGTGCTTGCAAAAAAGTTGGTAATTTCAGCAAAAGGTTTGCTGAAAATCAGCATGCTGATTTTTACCAAAAAAATAGTAATCTTCAGCAAAAGTTTTGCTAACATTTAGTCGACTGCAAATGAAAAAAAATCCTTGCTAAAATCAATAAAATTTTTGCTGAATATTAGTAGACTGAAAAAAACTCAAAAAATTTGTAGCGAAATTTTACTTTAGTTAATTTATTTGCTGAAAATTTAAATATAAAATACGTGTAGAGTTGTTTTTCTTTTTTTGTCATTTCCGTTTCCAGACAAGCTGCGACATCTACATCTTGTCTATCTGGTTGTCGTCCACGCTATGAATGCGGTTATCAGCACAATTTTTGTAGCAAAATAAATTAGTAAAACATTAGTTCAAAATTAGTTTAGTGCTAAAAAATATAACTAAAATTTTTGCTGAAAACGGAATTTCAGCAAAAAAAATTGCTGAAAACTAGTACACTTGATATACAAGACGTTTTACTAATTTGTCTACTAACTTATTTTTTTGAGTGTAGTTATCTATTTTTTAGCACTAAACTAATTTTGAACTAATGTCTTACTAATTTATTTTGCTACGAAAATTGTGCTGATAACCGCATTCATAGCGTGGACGACAACCAGATAGACAAGATGTAGATGTCGCAGCTTGTCTGGAAACGGAAATGACAAAAGAAGAAAAACAACTCTACACATATTCTATATTTAAATTTTCAGCAAATAAATTAACTAAAGTAAAATTTCGCTACAAGTTTTTTGAGTTTTTTTCAGTCTACTAATATTCAGCAAAAAGTTTGGTGATTTTAGCAAGGATTTTTTTCATTTGCAGTCGACTAAGTGTTAACAAAACTTTTGCTGAAGATTACTATGTTTTTGGTAAAAATCAGCTCGCTGATTTTCAGCAAACCTTTTGCTGAAATTACCAACTTTTTTGCAAGCACGCTGCTGACTAAAAATTTGCTGACACAGCAACATTTTTTGCTGACTTTACTGACTTTTTTTTGAGTGTGCAACGAAAATCACATGTTTTCTACCCTTAAAATATGCAGTAAAAAATACAACATGTGCGCTAAAAGAAGCACTTAGTTGGAAACATAGATGGGCACGAAATACAATAAGTTGTTTTTTTTTTTGAAAATTTAAAAATTTGTTTAGGTGGTGTCAATATTGGTTTATTTTATACCGATTTTTGGATTTCACATTTACGAAACCAGAATAGTCAGTGGCCCAAAAGTCAGTGTGTAGCATTCTGTTTGAGAAGACAAAAAATATATAAAATTTTATTAAATTCGGAGAAGACTTGAAGAAATATTTGATTTTTTGTAGTTGTTTGAACCCATTTTTTTATACTTATTTTTCAGATTTCTCGAAAAAAGAAATAGCTATGGACTTCTCAAACACATATAGTTCCAACTGCGTACTCGGTTTTATTTTGCAAAATTTTAGTAAAACCTAAATATTCTTAAAGATCACTGTGACGAAATAGATTAAGTACATGGACTTACACAATTTTCTAATGAGGTATGTGTAAAAAAGAGCTTTGTATACAATGGCATAATGATTGTTCCATAAAATTGTATAATACTTACATGTATGTGTTCATGTTAGTAAAAAGTTTGTTTTATTTTTTTTTTTTTATTATTTTGTTTATACAATCATATGAAAAACCAAAATGTGTTTTTGACATATTTGTGTTGATGTTTGGCATGAAATTTGAATTAAACTGTCGAGAAAACAAAATTTAAGAACTGTCAATTATACAAATTTCTGCATCATAATATTTTTCTTTATACTCAGTACTTAGAATAAATGGAGTTTTTAATATGCTATATGCAATAGCTTTAAAATAAGGGTATTCACTAGATCTAAGCGACTTTTTTTTGGAATTAAAATTTAGCTTCATTTGAAATCAATGCACTTATAAAATTGTAAAAGTAACTCGCGTATCACAAAAAATACGATAAGTTCTTTAAAAAGAATGATACACTGAAAATATTATTACAGTAACTGACTGTAGTTTATTTAAAAAGTTATCCGTACATTTATTTTTAAATGATTATACAGTTAAAATACAAAGAAATATATTTTTAACTGTTTTTGTTGTTTATTTAAAAAACAAATTACATATAAATACGGATTTTCTGTTACAGTTAATATTTTCATTTAAAATGTTTTGTTAAAAAAGAATTCCCTTTCGATTTCTAGGTCAGTTAGAAAAAACGAAATAAACTAAATATCATTTATTCTTACGGATTTTGTAGTTAATTTTTTGAAATTTAAAAAAACGAAACAAATGAAAAATCATTATTTTCTAAAGATTTTGTAGTTTATTTATTAATATTTAAAAATAAATGAAATGTTCTTTAGATTTAAATGAAAAGTCAGTAGACCGGTTTTCAAGTGATTTTTCATTTATTTTAAATTACATTTTCAGTTAATTTAAACTACAAACTATTTTGAGTGTATCAAAATCATAAGATATAAAATTTATTTTTAACAAAAACCTCAATCTTTTTACTTAAAAAAGAAATACACACTCACAAAAGTTTGTCGGTAGAATCTACTGTAAATGACAGTTAAAACAAAGGTATATGCAGTTAAAAAGGCGACAAAGGTATTTACCTTTAAAATAACTAAAACTTTTGTTATTTTTAACTGTTAAAAAATAACTAACAAATGCATTAAAAATAACTACCAATGTCGTAAAATTAACTGATAAATTTTCACTACAAAAATTTCAAAACAACTGTCAAAATCGGTAAAAAAAAAAAACTACTGTTTTTACAGCCAATTCTTTGTTTTTTTCTTTCGATTACAAAAATATGTGTTGTTACTTTAGCCTATTTAAAATTCGAAGGAAAAATTCCAAACCGTTCTCCAGTTATTATACTTTTATGCATTGTAGATACAATACAAGTTTCTGATTTTTATTTGCAAACTAGAAATATATCAATAATAACAAATATAAACTAAACAAGAATTTTTGTAATTCAAAAAATTCAACGAAATTTTTTATATTTTAAATATCTAGCAAAAATAACAGTTTAGTGTAAAATTACTATTTTGGTAGTTGTTTATTATGATATTAAAAATAACCGCTTTAAACAACTTTTACGAAATTACAGTACTTTTCGTTAGTCGTACTTTTCTTAAATAACCATCATAAAAGTTGTTTTGCATTTTTCTATAGAAAAACAACCGTAATTACTGTTAAAAGCAACAACTACTGATTACTACACAAACAACTGTCATGTAGTAACTGTCAAACTTTTTTGAGTGCATATATAGTTGTTTGCCCGAAGATATTCCAAGATATTTTAACCCTATGCTAATCAAATAAATTTTCGCTACACTCACAGAAATAAACTTGTAAAAGTAGCAGAAAAAGCTACTAAAATTTAGCAGATTTTTTTTCTAAATACTAGTAAAATAAAAAGAGCAAAACTAAAACTGGTTAATTTCCAGAAATTTAGTTGCACCTGAGTTAACTTTTAGTTAGTTGAAAATGACATATTAAACTGCAAAATATTATCTACAAAATGTTAGCTATTTAAGTTAAATATAGTTGAACGCAAATAGTAGCCTATCCTGCTAAAATCAACAGAATTGTTTGCTAAAAAATAGTAAACTGCTGATTTCAGAAGGCTCGATTTTTATTTGCATTAAAAAAATTTTTTAAAAAAACTTTGAAAAATTTTAGAATTTTTTTTTTTATTGTTTAGTATCCCAGCAAAAACAGGGATGCCGAAGCAGTAGAAAAAGCACTACAATTGATGATCTAGATGTACTTCTTTTTTAACATAAACACTAATGATTTTAACATTGAGTTATCATAGGAGAGGAATGCTCCCATTTCAACATTTTTTCAGTACTTTTTACACGAGTGCAAAGGAAGCACTTTTTCACCAATTAAAAGTTTAAAAAAAAATTCTTTACAAAAAAATTATATTTTTTTTATTTTACAAAAGTTTTTTATTTCATAAAGGTTTTTGTAATTTTTTTTTCCTTCCGTTTAATAATGTACATAAATTTCATAAATTAAATAAATATAGAAAAGGAACGAAGTTCCTAAACTAAGTCAAATGTAAATAATATAAATATTATAAGAAATAAATTGAATTGAATTGAAAGTTTTTTAATGCCGCCACCGGGTATCGAACTTGCGACCTCACGATTGCCAGTCTGGCGCTCTACCGCTGAGCTATTCTTTGATATGAAAGTGGACTGGCATAAAAACACCACTTTGTTAATGCGAGATATTGTTCTTTATTCTCTTCAATAAAAGTACTTATTAAACAAGTGTAAAAGGTGAACTCCAATTCAAAATTGTTTTCAGTACTATTTTTACAGGTGCATAAAAAGTAATTTCTCACCATTTTTTTATATATACATATTTATAAAAATTTTAAAATTAAAAAAATATTGAATTTAAAAAAATTAATTATAAATATTAAAAAAAAAATTAAAAAATATTGGTCCCGCCGGGAATCGAACCCGGGAAATGCCAAGTGATACCAAAATCACTTTTTACGATCACTTTTAGAGCAATTACTCTTTAGAAGTAATACTTAAGTGATTTTTTGGATGTGGTTCAGAAGTAATTCTAAAAAAGCTGTAAGAATGTAATAGCGGATACTTTGGAAGCAATGAAAGAAGTTCTTCAGAATAACTTCTAAAAAAGCAGTAAAAATACACTAACGGATACTTGTGAAGCATTGAAAGAAGTAGTTTGTAAAGCATTACTTGCAATTTTTTTTTGCTGGGATACTAATTATTTATCAAAATCGTTTGCTGGTTTTAGCTGATTAAGTTGTTATTTTCTATTAACTAAAATTTAACTCAAATATAGCTAAAAATCTGTACTACGCTTTTCACCTCAATGTGTGATAACTGGCATAGATTCTAAAGTAGTAAAAGAGATAAAGTCGGGCATGCCGACTATATGACTCCCTGACAGTCTGATTGAAAGTCAAATAATTATTGGATATAAAATTTAAATGAATTGAAATAGAAAGTCCATTTCTATTTAATTTGTTTGTTAATTGTTAAAATAAAAAATATGGAAACAGTAAAAAATATAGTCCATATAGGCGCTAATTGCAAAAATGGACCGATTATATTCGAAATCAATAGGCTTTGTCCTTGGCCCCATATGAGTAACGGTGGGTCTCATACTTCAGGTTTAAACTTTAGTTAATAGTTAACCCAAAAATTTGTTGTTGTTTTGTGTACATTTTTTTGACATTTTCTTTTGATTATAGTTCAGTTAAAGTTAAACCTGCAGTATGAGACCTACCGTTAGTGTATTAAATTTCCCCAAAAATACCTTTATATTTGTGACCTGTAGCATACGAATAAGCATATTAACCAATTTTGGTTGGCCTTTATACGGCCCTAGATCTAAACATGTACAGATTCTAAATAAAGTCAACAGGCCCATGCAAATCAATGTACCAAATTTCGTCAAAATATATGAATATTTACGATCTCTAGTGGGCGCACAAGCAAAAGAACCATTATTGGGGGACCTTTATATGGGCGCTAGGTCTAAACATGGACCCATGTTAACCAAAACCAATCGTCCTTGGCCCGAAATAAGTGGGTGTATATTCAAAATATTTTAATATTTACGACCTGTATAGTGCGCACAATAATACATGCACAGAAAGATGGACCGGCGGACAGTCGGATATCGTTTAATCGCATCAAAATGTAATTCTGAATCTAGCTCCAATATTTTTTGACGTTACAAACATCATAAAAAGGAATTTACCATTCAAACCGTTGGTCAAAACTCTTGGTTTAGAAGTTAGACGTCAGGTTTACCACGTCATGTAATCAAATAGTGTTTAGTAATTTGCATAACATATTCAAAGATTTCGCGCATAAATAATATCTGACCTCTCCGAGAAAAGGGACCTAGTGTGTTAAAAAACGGAAACTTGGGAAAATCGATAAAAATGAGGAAGGTTTATTCTTCTTCTTGACCTCAAACCTACTAAATTAGAATTAATAAAAATATATATGAATGACAATATTAATTGTATTTGGTCTATACGACGCGTTTGAAGAAACAACACTTTACTATAAAAAATAAAAATGCCCTGTTGGCTGTCCGTCTCCAATATACACAAATTGCCTGCACTTGTACGTACAAACCATACGTCAATGTGGCAATATTTGTGAAAAGGTGACACGGAGGAAATAAGAAGATAAACAGAGAAAATCTGAAGTAGAATGTTTGTATATGTCTGTTTGATCACTTCTGAAATTATTCATATAGAGACAATCTGACAATAAAAATATAAACAATAATACAATTTAATGGAAGATCACTGATGAAGCCTGTCCATAAAAAGGCAGAAACTAGATCTAGTCTGATTTGCAAATTTAATGTGTTTATAACTTTTGAGGAAGGTTTATTCTACTAAAATAGAGGAAAACATTTGTTTTTCTCATTTTTATCGATTTTCCCAAGTTCGCGTTTTTTGATACACTAGGTCCCTTTTTTCGGAGAAGGTGACATATGTAAGAGTTTTTTCTATCCCTCATGCATATCTCAGCATCCTACTTCGGTGTTCCCATAGCACTTGACCCCACCAAAGTGAAATAATATAACAGGGCTATGAACTAAACAGCTTCAACAAAGTTCGCCAACTCTACATCAAATGGCGTGCAACAACTGTTCTAAGATTTATCATCTCGCTCGATTACAGTGTTGCCATATTTGAAGCCCTTCATCTTAAATTTCCTAAGTGTGCTTCTCTTAAAAAAAAAATATGAGGTTTTTGATCGAGTGATAGATACTAATATTTAGTAAAATTTGCTACAAATTTTAGCAAATAATTTGAAAATCACAGTTTACAGCAATTTTAATAAAATTTTGTAGCGGTTAATAATTTTTTATACTAATTTCATTGTACTACAAATCAGTAGCAGAAATTAAATTAAAATAAAATTAGCAAAAAACATATCGAAGGGCTCAAAACACCAAATTTTCAATAACCATTACAAATTTGTTGTTGTTGAGTGCAAACTCTGCGTGAAACCCCTTAATATTATCTTTATATTGCAACTTTTTACCCTACTTTTACCAATATTAGACAGGTTTTCATTTGCATGTAAACGCCATTATAGTATGTAGGCCACAGTAAATGTAGTACAAAAACATGGTTGCATTTGACATACATTTGTATTAATGACAGCAAACAGTTTAACTTTTGACATTTTAGAAAAACTTACAAAAACACTGTGTAACACTATTTCCGGGTGTGGTTGATGCCTATGCCAAATAAAATATGTATTACGTGGGTATAGTGAAGCCCTCAAAGGGTTTGGCGATGTGTGGGCACTAGAGTGCTGGAAAAAAATTTTTTTGGAGTTTTTGGCCGGGCTACCTAAAATCTTTTAATATGACCTTTGACCTTACACAGGTTAAATTTAATGTATTTATATTTGGCACTAATTTTCAAGATTGAAGTATTTAGTCTTTTGTTGTTATATTTTGGCCAAGACCATGTGGAATTAAAAGAACAAAAAAGATGAACTTGCCTAAAAGCTAAATAAAAAATAGTAGATTTGAAAACAGTGTTTAAGAATTCTGACTTTTTGTCACTAATTTAAAGCGAGTTAGCAAAACACAATAGAAAAAGGTACTTCTTAACTGAGTTTCTTGGAACTTGTAAAATAAATAAATGATTCTGTAGTAGATTATTTCAATAAATTTTAAAATTTGGGCCCGAATTTCTTTATTAAGTGGTCTGCCACACATCAGTTGCCTGGGGAAATTGTAATAACTCGGCTGTTTTTTAACCGATTTAAGTTTTTATTGCTTTACTACAAAGAGAATTCACTCCAAATCACGATTCTTTAATGTTTTTCATTCGAATTAATTTCAAAATATCAATGGTTTCCAGAAAGTGCACAAAAAGTCTTATTTTTCCCTTGTAAGCCGTGTTCCAAACTTCAGGGCCGATGCGGCACGCCTTCTCGATGTCCGATTATCCTAATTTTTTGGGGGACGTAGTTTTACACCCAAATAAATATTTCCAGGGGGTAGCATGATCAAAACCTCAAAAAAAAAAATGTTGGAGCCCCCTAGTGGGCACAGTCAAGTGATATGTTCGCTTAAAGTTTTCATATTTTTGGCCAATAATGTATAAAATAAAACGCAAAAAGCAGTGTAAATTTCTTCTGTACTTAATTCTGTGTTCTGATACCCACAACGAAATTCTGTTAAGGTTTTTTTTTTTGGAATATTTTAACCTTATATCTCCCCTTTTATTGGTAATATTTAGTGTCCGAACGAACAGTTCGGCCAAAAGCGACATTTGTTCGGTTTTTCGGTATTTAGAGGCATTCTTGAGAAATTCTGATACTGGGAAAATGTTTATTGAGCCGGTTTAATGCTTTTTTGAATATCAAATTTTAGGAAAACCCCATAGTTTAGCTGTAAATTTAACTGTTCGGCCGCCGAACTTTTTCCAATTTGGCCGAACTTTAGGCGGCCGAACAGTGAATTCATTGCCTAACTGCGGACTTTTCCCAAATTTTTACACTCAAAATGGATTCCCATCGGCTCAACAAACATTTTTGCATAAAGAAAATTTGTCCATAATGCTTCAACACACCGAATATCGTGCAAATACATTTTGTGGCCGAACTGTTCGGTCGGACTCTAGTAATATTGACAAATACCAAAAAAAACTCCTCTAAAACGATAGTTTTAAGTGTTAAAATATTCCGCGAATATTTTCGGCTGAAAATTTTTATAGGGGTTACTGAAGAAGACAAATTAATTTGAATACGTATCAGTATCGTCTTTCAGAACTATGCGCCAGTTTTTTGGTCACAACTATGTTTTTTTAAGTTCTTACACTCAACAAAAAAGTCTGTAATGGCTATTCCAAATGTTGTGGTATATTTTGCTAATTTTTGCAACGCCTGTCTACTAGAACTGCAAGACTATCGATAGTCGTCCCATTCAATATTGTCGATAGTTTGTGATAAAACTATCGACACTATCGATTAGTGTTCGACCGAACAGTTCGGCCAAAAAGCGACATTTGTTCTATTTTTCGGTATTTATAGCCATTCCTGAGAAATTATGATAATTGGAAAATGTTTATTGAGCGGGTTTAATGCTATTTTGAATGTCCGTAAAAACCCCGTAGTTTAGCTATTAAGTTAACTGTTCGGCCGCCGAACTTTTTCCAATTTGGCCGATCTTTCGGCGGCCGAACAGTGAATTCATTGCTTAACTTCGGAATTTTCCCTAAATTTTACACCCAAAATGGATTCCAATCGGCCCAACAAACATTTTTGCATAAGCAAAATTTGTCCATAACGCTTCAACATACCGAATATCGTGCAAATACATTTTGTGGCCGAACTGTTCGGTCGGGCTCTACTGTCGATAGTATCTGATATTTTGAAGAATCATATAATTGTTAAGCTTTTAAATTTGTTTTGCTGTGGAGACGATATCCATACGTACTCGTACATATGCTCGTGAATAAATGTGTATAAAAATGTAAGAAATGACTGTTGATATCCATAACTTGCAGAACCGTCAACACCAAATAATATCCGCAGGATTTCAAAATACAACGGAACTAATTAGTAGAGTTGTAAAAGTATTGAGTATTCCGGTACCGGGTACTTAATACAGACTATTTTTTCGAGTACTCAATACTAAAACGGTACTGCTCAATACCTCTAAAGATTCATTTTTCAGAAGAAATGGGTTTTTTTCGTATGAAAATACAACCCTGAAAGTAGTACTGTAAAAATACAACTCTATTTGTCAAGAAAAAAAATATTAACGAATTTTTGGAAAATTATTTGTTAGTGATGTTTTTTCGCCGATAGTATCGCTATCGAAAAAAAAAACCATCGATAGTCCATTCAAAATATAACTATCGACACTATCGCTAGTACTATCGATTGTTTTGCAGCTCTAATGGCTACTGTTTTGGAAAAGCAAAAAACTTCAATAACCATTTTGAGAAATTCGTTTATAAAACTGATGGTTTTGATTATAGAACAATTAAAGTTTGTGGAGAAATGTAAATTTTAAATTAGATTTTCAAAATTTTTCTAATTTCAAATCACAAATAAAAAAATTCGGATTTTAATTGAAATTTTTTTAAAATTAACGCCATTATGATTTTAAATATTCCAAATGTATAAGGGTGATATCAAAAAATGTGATAAAAACCATGTAACTACCCAGGTAGAAATTATATGTGGTAACAAAAAAGAAGCACTGGCAAAGCAAAAGTAAACCGTGGTCTTACAAAAAGAAGTACTGGCAAACCATAAAATTTAGACGCTTTACCAACGCTTGAAAGGGGTGACTTCCCAGCGCTTCTTTTCCGAAAACACTATTTTGTTTTTGAAAAGGAAGCTCCAAAAAGAGTGGATATTTAAATAATTTTTGACTCCAAAATACAATAACTCCAAGAATCATCTATTTTAGAGTAATTTAAAATTCTTCAGTGATGAGGGCTCATAATTTGGGTGTCGGGAAAGCACTTTAACTTTTTATTTGGACGTTGGGAAAACATTTCATTTTTATGTTTCTGGGTGCTTTCCCAGGGCTTTGTAAAGCATTGGCACCACCGTGGAACGGTGTTATCATTTGGGCGTTGGGAAAGCACTGTTAACAAGCACTCACACCACCCATTTCCGTGCTGGCCGCTTTGTAATTTTCTACCTGGGTAGCTAAAATCTAATGTATTGATTACATTTTACTTATATACAGTATAACTCGTTTAATACGAACCCGGATAAGACGAATTCTCGGTTAATAGGAACTAATTTAGAAGTCCCGAAGTTTTGGTGCCGACTATATAATACCCTACACCAGTCTGATTTAAAGCCAACTAATGTTTCGATCCGAAAAATTTGACTTGTGTAAAAATTTTCTATAAAATCATAAAAGAAGAGAAAATAGAAAATATAGGCGATAGGTCCAAATATGAACCGATCCTATCTAGAATCAATAGGCTTTTTCCTTGGGACCATGTAAGTCAGCGAACCAAATTTTATTGAAATATCTTCGTATTTGCGACCTGCAGCGTGTAAAATAGACAATTTTGGGGGGTACCTTTATATGGGCACTAGGTCTAAACATTGACCGATATCAACCAAAATCCATGGGCCGACATAAGTCGGTGTACCAAATTTCATCAAAATATTTTAATATTTGCTACCTGTAGAGTGCGCACAAGAATGCATGGACAGACAGACGGACGGGCGGACAGACGGACATCGTTAAATCGAAATAAAAAAAAATCTGAGCCGATCGGTATACTATAAGGTGGGTCTAGGTCCAATATTTTTTGGTGTTACAAACACCAGCACATCTAATTGTATTAAATTAGATCGTATTATGATCATATTAGATCTAATTTGACACAATTAGATCCAATTTGATGTAATAACATATGGTTTGATAAAATTTTATACGGATTTTGTCCTCATCCAAATCTATCAAATATAATATAATCATATCCAACTAGATATATTGGTATATAATGATAGGGCAAAAAATGCAAATTTTTCCAAGACCAGAAAAAAACATAAGACTCTAAATTATGATAGAGTTTTAACTCCGTTATGTCGTCTTCCTATCTAAAGTTGTCTTCTTTTAAAAGTAAACATTTTAAAGGCAAGTTGGCAAAAATGGGTTAAAATAGTTAAAATAGGTTAAAATAGTAAATGGGACTGGTTCTGTGTCAGTTCTTTTTATTTTAGTTGGGTCACATGTCAAAAAATGTGACTCATTCTATGGTGGTTCCTTTTGGGTTAATTCGGTGATATATCCCTTTACGTCAGTTAGATGACATGTCCTTTTGGATTAGTCCTGTGACATGTCAATCGGTGGCAATTGGTCACTTCCAATGACAACGCCATGTTAAAGCGATATGTCACTTTCAAATAAAAAGACCGATCAACGACCTGTCTCTGCCCCCTTGGGACCTATCCTGTGTGTGATCTTGGACCGGTACCTTTCCCCGTAGGGAAAAATGCTTACTACGAAACCGGTAGAAGGATACTAACAAGTTTTGTCAAAAAATCCCACCGAATTCATGCAAGCCTTTACTATCTGTGAAAGAGTGTCGCTAATAAAATCGTTAACCGTTGCGCTATGGAGACGAAAAACGTCCAACAAGTGGTGTCTGGCCAAACCAAGAAGGGTTAAAAAATAAAATTTTTGTGAAATTTAAGAAATAAATTATTTAGATAAGCGTTTTAAAACTTAAAAAAAATTAAAACTTTCCCCCCCCCCCCCTGAGACTTTAGCTGGAGCCGCCACTGACAAGGATATAAAAGCCATAGTTTATTTCCTCTTTTGTTATTTAAAATTGTCTAATAATGTGGAAATGTTGACATTTTTATATTTTACGAAGTTTCCCTAATAATTTTTAATAGAATCACAAAAGTAATTTTTTTAGACTTAAGTTTTCAGCAAATATATTATCAAAAGTATAATTTCTCTAAAAATTTTTTGAGTTTTTTAGTCTAGTACTATTTAGCAAAATATTTTATTGATTTTAGCAAGCATTTTTTCATTTGCAATTTTATTGCAAATTAATAATTTGCTTCTAAAAAATCAGCTCGCTGATTTTCAAAAAAACTGTTTTGCTGTCATTAGCAGTCAGCAAAAATTTTTGTTGACTTTATTGACTTTTTTGTTTGAGTGTACACATACAACATATGAAGACATATCCCTGCAAGCATTTGGAAGATATCTTCCAAGAAGATATTAAAGCGATGTCTTCTATTTTTCATTTGAATGAAAATAATCAAGTAGTATTTTAAAATTGTCTTCCTTTTATTATTTGGAAGATAATTTGGTGATATTTGGAAAAAAATAATTCAAAAATTGGATTTTTTGTCATAAGTTTTTATGATGATATTACGGCAATATTACCTTCTTATCATCCGGAAGATAAAGAAAATTTGTTTGAAATTCTTTGTCATTTTGGAAATAATTAAAACAAAATTTGTATAAAAACGAACAACAAACACATAGGAAAGAAATTCGTCGAAAAAATCAAGATTTAATGCGCGGAAAAAATCGGCTACGATGAAATCAAGATAACTAATGTGTTGGTCAATGGATTATGTATGCAGATGTTCTTTTTCAGGCTTAATTTAATAATGAAAAAATAAAACCTTTATATTGTACCGGGGAGTTTATTTGGCGATATCACCTTTTTATCTTCCAGATGATAACTTAGCGATATCGCCAAATTATCTTCCTGGGGTATTGCTTTCGTGTTACCTGGAAGCTTTCGGGTAACAGTTATTCCCGGCGGATAAAACTTCCGCAATACGAAATTGATATTGCCGACAATTAATGTTTTCTTCCTGGCAATATGATCGGGGAATCTTCTTCGTATTGCCATGCTTGCTGGGATTAAACAAATTATATACATTTGAACCAGCCGATTAATCAAAAAGTATATATGTATGTATATGGTTTGAAAAAAAAAATTACATCCCTTCTAAATAAAATTCATATTTTTAATTTTTTTATGAGAATTTCATTATAAATGTCAAAGATAAACTTTGTGTATTTTAAATTAAAATTAAAAATACAAGAGATAGAGTGAAGTTTTTTGCAAAAGAAATTTTTTTAATTTAAATGCGGTTAGTGTTAGTAACTAAAAGACCTGCCTCTTCAACAAAGTGTTTCCGTTCAATGCATAAACGGACGACTTGGCACATGTCACAGAACTAGTCTACGACAGGATCTTGATCTTTCCTAAAAACACAGTTAATAGATTATATCGTCGCTGCGCCTAAGAAAATAGCTATTTGTCGAAAAACTTTTTTGTGACGAGACTTACAAATCTGCTTCATTTTAGCCTTTTGAGGAACTTTTTAGAAATTATTTTTTTATACACATATATACCAAACTTCAAGCTTTTCATTTATAAAAGAATTACTTCCAAAAAACATGGCCAAGACACAAAATAAAGGCCTAATTTAGGTTTCACATAAATAATTTTTGAAAACAAATAGCTATTTTTGTAGGCGCAGCAACGATATGTCACAAAATTAACCTTGAACATGTCACCGAACTCTTCTTAAAAAACCCTTCGTTGACATGGCCGAGATTAGTTTTTTGACATGTCACAAGAGACCCTTTTCCTTTCATATAAAAACAACAGTTCTGCTATGGAAACGCTTTATATTGATGTTCGCACTGGGCATTTAACTACCCAGCAAAAAAAGACCTACATCTTCTTTGTTAACATAAACACTAATGATTTTAACATTGAGTTGCCATAGGACAGGAGTACTACCACTTCAACAATTTTTCAGTACTTTTTGAGCGAGTGCACCAATTAAAAGTATAAAAAAAATCCTTCACAAGACCAATTATATTTTTTTTATTTGACAAAAATGTTTCATTGCCGCCACCGGATATCGAACTTGCGACCTCATGATTGCTAGTCTAGCTCTCTACCGCTGAGCTATTCTTTGATATGAAAGTTGACTAACATAAAAATACTACTTTTCCATTGCGAGATATTGTACTTTACACCCTTATTCTAAACTTTAAAACAATAACAACATTGTGACAACACTGCGGTGAATGGTCAGTGTTGTCACATCTTTGTCATTGTTATAAAGTTTAGAATAAGGGTGTTAGTCTCTTCAATAAAAGTACTTTCAAATCAAGTGCAAAAGGTGCAATGTAATACAGTATTGTTTTCAGTACTATTTTCATAACCGCATAAAAAACAATTTTTCATCATTTTTGTATATTTTTAAAAATTTTAAATTTAAAAAAATATTGAACTTCAACAAATTAATTATAAATATTAACAAAAATTAAAAAAAAATTAAAAATATTGGTCCCTCCAGGAATAGAACCCACGATCATCTATTTAGAAATACCAAATGATACCAAAATCACTTTTAAAGCAATTATGCCCTAGAAGCAATACTTAAGTGATTTTTTGAAGTTGTTCATAATTACTTCTAAAAAAGCAGTAAAAATACACTAACGGATACTTGTGAAGCATTGAAAGAAGTAGTTTGCATTACTTCCAATTTTTTTTTGCTGGATACAGGTGAGTTGAAAAAAATATTTGAAAAACAATTTTTGGTATTTAAAAAACTGCTGTATTTTAATAGCTTTCACATGTTTAAAGTAACAGTATTAAGTAGTTGTAGTAAAATAAAACTATATTTTAAAATATGTACAAGGATTTTTTATTTTTTGGTCAGCCAAATTAGTGGTTATAAGTGGTCAGCCATATATAGGTTTGTACAATAAGTACTCTGCACAATTGACACTCATATTAAATTTTTAACCTGTTAGCTGATAAATAAATTTTTAAAAACTAAAATTAAAATGTAATCGTGCATATAGTTTATAGTTTTTTCATTTCAGTTAACTGTTTTGTTTTTTTTTTTACTTTTTGAAGTAAGTGTCTGTTATTCGGTTAAAGTTGGTTATTTATAAGCAGGGCAAGGGAGTTCATTACACATGTCAAAGATAGACAATAAGTAAATAGTCTACAGTTAGTGGGTTGATAAATTATCTTAAATCAATGCTTAAGATTCTTATGTTTAATATTAGTGAATTTCATGTGAAAAAGAAAATGTTCACCTCAAAAGAAGCGAGCAGGTGTTCTCGTAGAAGGCAAATGCTTTAGTCTTCTGAGCACCGTAGACTCATTTTCCGGTAGCCTTTTTAAATTATTATTAGAATGTTATGTGATTGGTATGTTTATGCTGAAATTATGCATAGCTTCCTTTACGATTTTAACGTAAAGAAAAGGACAAGGAACTTTTTGTAAAAAACAGGTTTGTGGGCGTTAGCTGGAGTACAATATTGTTAGTATATATTTTCAATATTTGGTTTTAAATGCATTTTTTTTTTTTACATATTTTGCTAAAAATTCTTGTTTAATGCACTTTTTGTTACATTTACTCAAAATTTGTACGTTTGTAATTGCATATTTTACTAAAAAGCATACTTTTATAGCGTAAAACATGATTTTAAGTGGATAAACTTGCCTGCCCTGTTTATCAGTATGTGTTTGCTTGAGCGGTTAAATGTTGTATTATTTATGTATGGTTTTTTTATTAATATTTGCAGTAGTTTATTTTAATTATTTTTTTTATAATTGAGGTGGCTATCAGATTTAACAACAATAACCCAACAGAAACTCAGGCAATAGAGATTACTTCTATTTTCTGCTTCTTTTAGTACTGCTGAAGATTTTTAGCTTGTTAAGAAAGCAATAGATTTAAGTCTACCGCACCTTTTCGCTCTCGAAAGCACAAAGTAAATTGCAGTGACAATAAAATGCACTTCCCAACAGCAATTAATTTATGCCATTGTTAAGAGCTGTAAAAGAAGCGCATTTTAGAGTATCAAAATATGTGCTTTCACGCGAATTATCTGTTCACTTTCCCTGAAGATCCTGCTTCTAAGCTAGCTTTTTGTTTTTTGTCTTTTGCTGGGAAATAAAGCTGAATTAAATTGTTTTCCATGACAGAATAACTACTAAAATAATAATATTCTTTATTCCGTTCTTCTTATAGTTTGAATGTTTTTGTATATATGATATAATAACACGCTATATTACAGTCGCATACATACCAAACAAATAATTCCATGCACTCACACATCAAACACACAATGCACAGTGGGGTGAATTTAAAATATTTTAAAAAGAATTCAGCCATTTCTTGTCGTGTAGTCGGACTGCCATGAAAGCTAACAGCTAATGTAATTCAAAGTATAATTTTAACAAAGTACCCAACAGTAGGGAAACCACAGTCATAGAAATAAACATGTAAAAATAGCAGGGCAAGCAACTAAAAATTAGTTAAAAAAGACCTTGCAGAAAAACTGCTGAAACTAACAGTTTTTTTTTCTTTTTTTTTTTTTTTGAAAAATCCTAGTATAACACTGTGAGACAAATGGTAGGGGTCAGTGATCGGGAAGGGTTCAAACTACCGGGGAAAGTTATATCGGTAAAAAAGAAGTTCTACGTGTCCCGGCGTTTCGCTGGGTCACCATTAGGAATCGATATATATCGATTTGACCTTTGGTGGTATTTTTTTTTGACATAACTCGAGAACCACTAGTCCGATTTTGCTCAAACAATTTTAAAAAAATTAAAAATTACAATTCCTTTAATCTGTTCATAAAACATTTTTCTATATACTCAACAGTTTTGCCGGTAAAAATAAATGTATGAAGAAAAAAATATTTTTTGCATAAAATATTAAAAAAAAGTAATAAACAAAAGGTTATTGATTTTTATGGTAGCGGTAACAAACATTTATTTTTACCGGCAATATATAGAAAAACGTTATATGAACAGATTAAAGGAATTGTAATTTTTAATTTTTTTAAAATTGTTTGAGCAAAATCGAACTAGTGGTTCTCGAGTTATATTAAAAAAAAAAGATATATATAGATTCCTAGAGGTGACCCAGCGAAACGCCGGGACACGTATAACTTGTTTTTGACCGATATAACATTTCCCGTTGGTTTCATCCCATCCCGATTTTAACTGTCGCATAGTGTAATTAGAATAGCCAAAATAAAACTGTTAAATTTACAGGATTTTAGTTATATTTGGGTTAACTTTTAGTTAATTGAAAATGACAAATTACACTATAAAATATGCAGAAAATTAATATTGTAGAATATTATAAATAAATATCAGTTGACTAAAAATAGCAAAAAAAAACTGTTACAACTACATACAATATTTTTGTTGTTTTTAAATTGAGTTTAGTTGAAAGCAAATAGCAGTTTATCCCGCTAAAATCAACAGAAATTTTGATTAACTGCTGATTTTAGAGGGCTAGATTTTTATTGGTTTTAAAAAAATGGGGAAAAAAACTAAAAATTTTGAATTTTTTTTAGCAGGTTAAGTTGTTCTTTTCTATTTACTAAAATTTTACTCAAATACAAATAGAAATTCTGTGTATTTAACAGTTTTATTTTTTCTGTTCCTACCTTACTGATATTTAGCAAAAATAATCTGCTAATTACAGCAGTTTTTTCTGCAAGGTAATTTTTAACTAATATTTAGTAGTTTTAACTAAAATTTTTACAGATTTTTTTATAATATATTAATGTAGGAAATGCGAAAATTAAAAAAAAAAATTGTAAACGAATTTTAAAAAACATAAAATTTTTGAAATCTGCTAGTAACAGCCTAGGCTAAAAATGCTGTTTCTAGTCTCGTAAAGTACGAGTGCGTAAGTTATTCTTATTTGAAAATGAAATTTTTACATTTTGAAAAACTGGATCCGATTTTTTGCCAAATGGCAAAGCCAAATTAAGTCCGGGTTCTTTTAACTGTTGGTCATATGACACGAAAAAGATTATTGAAGTTTAAAGATCGATAGTCTTTATTATTATTTATT
Organism: Leucophora obtusa; assembly: GCA_949987735.1. Taxonomy (NCBI): domain Eukaryota; kingdom Metazoa; phylum Arthropoda; class Insecta; order Diptera; family Anthomyiidae; genus Leucophora; species Leucophora obtusa. The sequence goes on from OX465297.1 coordinate 116,438,439, forward strand.
ATAACAAAAACCAGTTCAACTGTCATTTTCAAAAAATGCTGCATCCATAAGCAATTATTCTAGCAGTAAGTTTTTAAATGTTTCTGTTCGCACCACCGAATGTCATCAGAAAACCTTTGTAAAAAAGGGTGCCACCAAACTTTGAATAGTCAACTGGGAAGAACTACGTGGTCGTTCTAAACTGTAAAATCAAACTTTAAAAAATTCTGGAAAAATATATATTTTAAGGATCTATCTTGGTTATGTAATAGTGTAAAATAATATTTAAAAGACATTTTAATACTACGAATACTGAAAATATTCGAATGACGAATATGTTTTGATTACATCAACATCACTATTTTGTTTGAATTCGTTTTTATTTTAATTGTACACCAATTTGAGAAAATTTGGTAAGAAAAGGCTTAAATGGTGCAATTGATCCAAGTTTTTTTAATTTATTGGCTAACAAATGTTAGATTCTACATATTCTTGAGGGGATGGCCCTTGAAAAAGCCTTTAAATAAATGAAAACTCAATATTTTTGGTTTCAACAGAGATTTTTGTTTTCCAAACTTTATGAAACGCTTTGTTCGTTATTAAACGAATTATGCATACTGCTTTTGCCAAATTAGCTTAAAAACTTTTAATTAAACTGTTTAGGAACTTTATGCATTCGGCTGTAAACCTTTTTGTAATTTTTTTCCAAATTAAGATTAACTGATCAATTGTATTACATTATCCGAATGAATTATTCTTTATTCGAAATGTGGGAATTTTAAATTATTCGAACAATTATTTGAGCAAACAATTATTTGAGCAAACATCCATCCAATACGGATGGATTTTTGGAGATTTTTACGAGTAGGGACAAAAAGATAAAGTCTCCCGCTCAGCGGCCTGCTCAAATCACTGTGACGGAATACCTGAAATTTATTCTAAGTGTTCCATGTATTAAGCGCTAATTTACTGATAAGGTACCTTTTGGAATTTTAGACAGAAACGTAGTAAACAGTGAAAAAAGACACCTCTTAATGGCCTACCCAAATCGATTGAGCTTGGATGTTGAATTTTCGGAAAGCTTTACGGAGGGGCCAAAAATGGTAAAATGTTCCTCTTTAACGGGCTGCCCAAACCGCTGCAGCTAGGAAGTTGGAATTTTGGTACGTATGTTCCTCCTCTGGCGTAGACATCCACTAAGACAAGATTTTTTGCCATATCTAGGGTAGCTGCAAAAAATGGAAAAGTTTACCGCTTGAGGGCTGTCAAAACACCTTTGGCTAGATACCTGAATGTTAACGTAAGTGTTCTGTGAAGTAAAGGGTTTTTCAATAAGAGCGCTACAAAAGTTTTTTTAAATAAAACAAAAACGGTTTTGGATATCAATGAAATTCTTTATTCCTGTGAAAGTACGTTCGATGCCATTATGTATGGAAATCGATCTCTTTTGCATGGCCACCACGGGCACGTTTGCAGAAGTCCAGACACTGAACCCAATTTTCGACGGTTTTCAAGCATAAATCGGCCGATATTCGTACGAAGTTCATCAATCGTCGCTGGCTTGTTGGCAAAGACCATAGATTAGACGTAGCCCCACAGGAAATATTCCAACGGCGTCAAATCGCACGACCGAGGCGGCCAATCGACTGGACCATTTCGTGAGATAACACGTTCTCCAAACTTGGTTTGCAATAAATTGATTGTGACATTTGCTGTGTGGCTTGTTTTTTTTTTTTTTTTTTTTTTTTTTTTGTTGGACCAACACTCAAGGGATGCCCCCTATTAACGCAGTGCATTGTGTTGGTATTAGGAAAATAGGTTATGGGGAGGAGGAAAGAGGGAGTAGTGTTTGTGAATATTTGATTTAAATTTCTCTACATTGTAAGTAACAGGGAAGACTTCTGCGGGGAGTTTATTCCACATACGGCTGGTGCGACTGATAAACGAATTCTCTCTGTAATGCGTTGTGCGATCCACTGGACAATCGACTACAAACGGGTGTGCTCTATTTGATAGGCGAGTATTACGATTAAAAACTCGGGCTCTGGGGATAAGTTCACTTATCTCAGCAGAACACTTCCCATGGTAATATCGATAGAACAGATTCACACAACCCACATTCCGACGATGCTCCAATGAGTCAATAGAGCTGGATACTCTACTGTCATTGATAAGCGCCGACGCCCTCCCCTGCACACGGTCCAGAAGCTGCAAAATAGACTTCGAATCTCCTGCCCATATATGGGAGTTGTATTCCATTTTCGGTCGGATATAGGTGGTATAAATATTGAGTAAATCGGATGGAGTGAAGTACTTCTTGCACCGACGTAGAAAACCTAGACACTTGAATGCTTCTTTCGACACTTGGAAAACATGCTTATTCCAACGGACGTCACATTGAATCTTCATGCCCAGAACATCAAGAGTATCCGATTCCTCAATATCGATATCACCCATTTTTACAGATGGCAGTGTTGACCCCACAGTCCTATGGGTCAACATACAACATTGGGTCTTGCGTGCATTAAAGTCGACCATTCATAATTTTGCCCCCAATCTCCTCAAGGCTTGGCCTACTATTGAAGGAAAATGAATGACAAATGTTGCTGTCATCTGCAAAAGAGTAGATAGGGTTGAAAGTTTGAGCAAGAAGGTCGTTGAGAAAGATAAGAAATAGGGAAGGAGGAAATATGGCGCCATACTGTTGGAACCAAATGTCCTCCAAGTCCATATCATCCAATCGGGGACAAAAATATTCGGTTATCATTGAACGGTAGCGATTCCCATTCACAGTAACGTGCCGGTCTTGATCATCACGGAAGAAGTACGGCCCAATGACGCCGCCGGCCCATAAACCGCACCAAACCGTAATTTTTTCGGGATGCAATGATGACTCATGGAGTACGTGTGGATTGCTGTCTGATCAATAACGCATATTTTGTTTATTGACGAAGCCATTCATTATGACGACCATAAATTAGACGTAGCGCTCTTAACGTTGAGGCCACTGACTCCGAATTTCAGTAGTAAATTTTAATAATTTAGACTCATTGTTGGCTCGTATATCTTTCCATTATGAAATGGCAAACCTTACTGAAGAGAAATGTCAAAAGGGCGGCAAGAAATATGGCGTCGTTTGCTGTCCCTGTCTTTCTACTTTTGTAGCGTCCCTGTTGAAGAACCCTTTATGTGCTAATCAAATTATAGAAACCTTTTGGAATTTCTGCCAGGAACGTAGTAGAGAACAAATTCAAATTCAGTAACAGAAAAAAAATGGAGGTTCAAAGGGAAAAACCTGCCCGTCTTAACAGCGTATCCAATCCGCTGGAGCTAACAAGTTGAAGTTTGATATTCCGTAGACATCCGCTAAGACGGGATATTTGGAAATATCTACGCAGGAGGTAAAAAGAGAAAAAGTAGCCTTTTGATGGGGAATAAAAGTATCCCCTTAACCCAAACCTCTTTGCAAGAAACTCTAAAAACTATCAAAATGTAATATAAATAGGATTTTAGAAAAAAACTGTAGTGACCTGTACCAACCCTTGAAGTTAGAATTCTAAAACATGAAATTGAAACATGGTTTGCAAAAGGGTAAAACATTATGATAGTTTAAGGGCATCATGATGAAACATGTTAAAATTATATGATCATAGTATGATCCTAAATGGTGATAAAATCGTCCTCAGTGACCATAATATGATCAGAGTTAGAATCATATTTATGATCATTAGAATCATACACCTAAAAAACAATGTTGTTGTCCCAACCGAATCATTCAGTTGCTGCCACCGATAATTCAGTTGTCACAACCCTATTTCTGTTGCTCCAACTGAAATGGGGTTGTGGCAACCGAAATAGGGTCGGAAAAACCAAAATAGGGTTAAAATAATAAATAATAAATTTTCGGTTCCAGCAATCGAACGATTCGGTTGGAACCAAATTCGGTTGGGACAACAAAATTTTTTTTTGTAGGTGTACTTTGATAATTTCGTTCCCCCCATCATGTTCAACTACATTTTATCTCTGCGTGTAAAGTCAAGATTTTATGTTTGATGATTTTGAGAGAATCAATACAAAATTTAAAGGTTAACGGTATTTTAAGTTATTTTGTTAGGGTGTTTTAGGGTAAACGATATTTTGAATGATTTTTCTATGGTATTGTAAGGTAGTTTAAAAGCATCATGTCATGATTGCATTGCGTTATGATCATAATATGATTCTAAAGTTTATAATATAAACCTTAGTGATAATAAAATCGTCCTTATTTTATCATAATATAATCAATTTCGATCATGTGTATGATCATTAGAATCATATAATAATTTTGTATCCCCAATCATGTTCATTTAAATTTTTTTCTGTGTGTTGTATTTTAAAGTTAACGATAGTATTTCACAAAGGGTTTAAATCAGTTACGATATTTTTAGGTAGTTCCTGACAACCATGCTTTTAATTAGTAAATCCTATCCGTTGGCCCACAGTTCAAGATGTGTTTTCAAAATATATATTTTTATATTTTACCTTCATTTTATGTATATATTTGTATTATAACAAGTCGTCGTCATACGGCCTTTGTTGTATTTTTTTGTTTGCATTTATATAAATGTTGGTTTTTTATTTCATGTTTTTCATCATTATAATCTAAAAAAATAAGAAAAACACACATTATTTTTAATACACACACGTTTTTATTATTATTATCAATTTCAAGAATTATAAACATTGCGTGCATTTTGCAAATTTACTTTAAAGAACAATATTAAGTACAACAAAAAATCATGTGGAAATTTTTATTTTATGAACAACACAAGAACTCTGAAATGAAAATATTTCAACCTAAAATAATCAGGGAAAAAAACAAAAACCACTCTGTTTTTGGTAGGAAGAAAATCAGCCAACATTTTTGTTTTTGTAGAAAAAAAAACAAAAACGTAAAACGGCATACACGTTTCTAACACCGTCCTACAAAATTCAACTCTTGGCTTTACACATTACACTGTACAACAAGAGAGGCTAAAATGTTACTAGGAAATTTACAAAATAACAGCTTTCATAATTTTTGTAAAAATATCACTTAAATTAATCACAAAAAATTTGTTTCCACTTGATAAAAATTATTATTTTGTAAAACTTGATCCATATAGGGTTAATGTTTAAACTTTTCACTAAAAAATACCCACTAGGAAATTGGCAAAATAACATCTATCAGACTTTTATTAAATTGGGATATGCGATAGAGGGTACAAAACTAACGAACAAGCGCAAATCTAGTCCCAATCTTATTTTTCAATAGTCCCAATCTTCTTTTAAGGGATTAAAAAGGTGGGGTCAAAAGTGTCCGTCCGTCCAATTATTTATTTTTTCTTTAATATCAACTATTATGTGGTACAAATAGCAATCGACATCTCCAAATTAGGCATTTTAAAAAATCTTTAAAATTAATTTTAAAAAAACACGTTTTTGCATTTTTATCAAATTTGTGGGTCATATTGGATTCCAGGCTAAAGTGGGTTAATGATATCCGATGAAGTCAAAATTCCATACCTGAATCATTTTGACTATATTAAATGTATAAATGAAATAAAAAATATTTTTTTTCTAAATTTCAAATTTTGGGAATTTTTAATAATACACTTTTTTCCAAAATGGACCATTTTAGTCCAACTTTCGGGTTCACGTTTTGTAAAAAAAATTTTATTTCTTCCATTTGGGACCATTTCCAATGAAACTGGGGGGTGTAATGAACGAAAATCGACAAATCGTTATTTTAAGGGACATCTTAATATATACTCACTAGGGTGGTTTTAAAAAATCGATGTCGGATTTTTTTTGTTTCATTTTGTTAGATTTTAAGATTGCCAAAGTTTGAGCACAATTGGAAGATGTTAACCCGTGCTTATTTCAGCAGTTTCTCCAACGTCATTTTTATCTAATATTTAGTTGCTTTTTCTGCTATTTTTACAGATTTACTTCTATGAGTGTGTTTAAGGCTATTTTAAGTATTTTCGTTGAGGTATTTTAAGATTAAAAGTATTTAAAATTATGCCGTTAGTGGCCTGTTAACGATAGTCCTTGGAAAGAGTTTTAAATCGGTAATTTTAGGGTTAGTGCTTGCCAACCATGACATTTGACCCTTCTTCCAGAATATATTAGATTTGATCATTGCTGCAAACTGGTGTTGGATGGTGTAATAACCTAGATTTTTGTTTGCACGAATTTTGCTTCAAGTTGTTAAATACTTGTAAAGTTTAATATAAAAACGATATAATAATAAAAATGTAGAAAAATCTTTACAATGAGAGAATTATCTGTATGATATTAATGAATTTTTGCATAAAACCAAAGAAGTTGCACTGCAACTCGTCCATTGAAATTTTTCATTGAATTAGTGGAATTAGTGGAATTGTTAAAAATTTCATTTTAATTATTAAAAGTTTCATAATGAAAAAGTTTCATTAAAACTAGCTTCATAAAATATCATATGAAGCATTTTCATCAAATCTAAGAAATTTTTCAAATTACTTTGTGTAGATAACTTCATTAGTTTACTGAAAAATTTCATTAAAACTCTTCCAACAAAATTCTTTCTGTGTAGAATTTATTTTATTTTTTACAAAATTTCAAATATGTACGTTAAAATGTTAAATGTTTTATAATAAAAGTGAGAAAGATGTTATAAATACTATAATGTTAAGTAATAAGCTTTCCAGGCAAAAATATATTTTTAAATTTCGAAGAGAAATTAAGAAGGAAAAAATGAAACCATATTAAATAAACAAACTACACTGTTTTAAGCCCAAATTAGTCTGGGCCCAGAATAGTAGCCAAGCGGTTTTTCACTAAAAATTTACATTTAAAAATCGGGTACTTTATTATACGATCATCCTGAAAGTTTTTGTAAAATGGCATTTCCGCTTGTAAATTTAATTAGAAATAACCCAGTCAGAAAAATACAAACGGGAAAGCGGTGGCAAAGCACTTTAACAGGTGGTACAAGTACTGGTAAAAAGTGCTTTCCCATTCCCAAAATGATAACATCATTAGACAAAAGGACCGGCTGTTCAAAAAGCGCCGGAAAAGCACTGGAGGAACATAATTTTTAAACGTTGGCAAATCGCTGGCAAAACCAATAAATAGGTGGTCTGAAAATATTTTTTCCAAAATAAAATTTAAAAAAAGTTCATATATATTTTTTTTGGTCCTGCCGTGAGTTGAACCCAGGCACTCAGATTGGCAGACGATTGCTCTACCCACTGAGCTAACGAGACATATTAATATTTGATAGCTAAACACATAAATGAGTGATAATAGCTGGACAACTATGGCTGTGCCAAAATGCTAGTACTGGCAAACAATTTTTTGTAACTAATATGCCAGTGTTGGGAGGGCAAAAAAAAGTTGGTCTTGAAGGAGCTTTCCCACAAACAAAAAATTTATTTTATAAAACAAAAAAAGTTTTTAATTAAAAAAAATCAAAAAAAAATTTTTGCTTGCAACCGGATTTGAACTCGGAACCTCCTGACTACAAACATTTTTTAACGAAGCGTCAGCATTATTATAAAATCATTGGTCTACCAGTGAATTGATTTTTGTACGTCTGGTAGCATTTGCTAGGTAGCACTGGATAACCACTGGTTGCAAACCTTGGCATATCACTCTAAGCCAATTCTTTGCCAGTGGTTTTTTTTATAAACCACCGAAAGTTTTGTAAAACAAATACTGGTAAAACGCTTTTTGCAAACGCTGGCAAAGCGTCCCAAATGAGTGTTCTGCCAGTCATTTATTTTTAACACCGTGGTTACCCAGTGGTATGCCAGTGCTTGATTTTTTGTACCACTGGCGATTTCTGACTGGGTAGCTTCATAAAATATCATATGAAGCATTTTCATCAAATCTAAGAAATTTTCAAATTACTTTTTGTAGATAATTTCATTAGTTTACTGAAAAATTTTATTAAAGCCCTTCCAACAAAATTCTTTCTGTGTAGAATTTATTTTATTTTTTACAAAATTTCAAATATGTACGTTAAAATGTTAACTGTTTTATAATAAAAGTGAGAAAGATGTTATAAATACTATAATGTTAAGTAATAAGTTTTCCAGGCAAAAATATATTTTTAAATTTCGAAGAGAAATTAAGAAGGAAAAAATGAAGCCATATTAAATAAATAAACTACACTATTGTAAGCCCAAATTAGTCTGGGCCCAGAATAGTAGCCAAGCGGTTTTTCACTAAAAATTTACATTTAAAAATCGGGTACTTTATTATACGATCATCCTGAAAGTTTTTGTAAAATGGCATTTTCGCTTGTAAATTTAATTAGAAATAAGTTGTATATGACCTTTGAAATGTTTTTAAATAAAAATGCTGCAGCCCGAGGTCGAGTTTTTTGGTTTAATCTAATATTTCCCGGAAGATGACATTCGAATAATGTCGAAATATCGGCAAATAAATTGATTTTTATAATAAAACTAAACCTCGATCTTGAAAATTTTTATTTACACTCATAGAAATAAACGTGTAGAAACAGAAGAAAAAGCTATTAAAAATTAGTTCAAAATTACCTTCCAGAAAAAAGTGCTGAAATTAGCAGATTTTTATTGCTAAATACTAGTAAAATAAGAACACTAAAAATAAAACTTTTAATTTTTAACTCCACAATTTCCTTGAGCTTAAGGTTTGTTTTTTATATTTGAAAGTTTTTTATTTTCGATATTTCGCTACTCCATTGTGTAGCATCTTCAGGAAATAACAAATTATAAACGATTTGAAAGTTTGAAAAAGTTTGAAAAAATTGTTTATTATTTGTTAATTTGTTATTTCCTGAAGATGCTACACAATGGAGTAGCGAAATATCGAAAATAAAAAACTTTTTATATATAAAAAACAAACCTTAAGCTCAAGGAAATTGTGGAGTTAAAAATTAAAAAAGAAGGTTAAATAAACGGCAAGAATTTATAAAACTTTTAATTTACAGAATTTTTGTTGGATTTGAGTTAACTTTTAGTTAGTTGAAATTGGCAAATTATACTGTTAAATCTGCAGAAAATTTTACTAAATAGTAAAATAGACTGTTACATCTACAAAATTTTTTATATTTTTATGTGAAATTTAGCTGGGTGCAAATAGCAAACAGTCGATCCTGCTAAAATCACCAGAAATATTTGCTAAAACAAATAGTGAACTCCACATTTCAAAAGGCTTGATTTTTAATTGCAATAAAAAATTTCGAAAAAAAATGATTTTTCTTGCGATTTTTTAGTCTACTAATTATTTAAAAAAATTTTTACAGAATTTAGCAGGTTAAGTTGTTATTTTCTTTCTATTAACTAAAATTTAACTGAAATATAACTAAAATTCTGTATTTCTAGCAGTTTTATTTTTGCTGTTTCTATCTTAATAATATCAAAAATAATCTACTAATTTCAGCGGTGTTTTCTGCAAGTCCATTTTTAACTAAATTTTAGTAGTTTTAACTAACATTTTTACAGATTTTTCTCTATTAGTGTAAAAGAAGCTGCTCCCAAAAATGCAGTTAAATGTAGTACTTCGTTTATTTAGAAGCAAACAATTCTAACAAAAATACAACAACATAGAAAACTTCTTTTATTGCATTTTTGGAACTTTTATTTAAAAAATTTCAATAAATCCGTTTATTTTTTAATTTAAATACTTTTTACATTTGTTTAAAGACCCTGTGTGATTTTTATTTTGAATTCAAATATAAACAATTCAAAATATGACCTTTATTTTATAAATAATAATAACATTATGAAATTTACCCTGCGGCAACCCGTTTCCAATATATACGCAAGCTGCCTGCTCTTGCACTTTAAAACCATACGTCAGTATGGCAACATTTGCGAAAAAGGAGGCACGGAGTAGATTGGAAGATAAACAAAAATCTACATATAGAATGTTTGTATGTTATGTTTGGTCACTTCTGAGTAAAAATAATAACAGAAAGGGGAATATAAAAGAAAACTATGAATTAGTTACATTGCATTCAAGGTCTTACTTTGGTGAGATGGCTACTCACAGTGTTATGGATCAGAGATACAAGCCGGTCCATTCTGTCGGCTGGCGGCGGCTAATGGCTAAAATGGTCGGCGGCGATTGATTTTTAGAATTGAGCCGCAAACGCATCGGCGGCGGCTGGCTTAAAAAAAATAGTGTCGGCTGGCGGCGGCTGACCGGCTAAAGTCGGCTGGCTTGTATCTCTGTTATGGATATGGTTAATATGAATCACCAAAAATATCAAAATTTATTTTATATTTATGTTTATTTAGAGATGCAATTTATAAAATATTGATTTGAAAGATGAAGGTACTTTTCTACATTACCACGTTAAATAAATATATTATTTAAAACTTACCAATTTGAAGTATTTACTTCAAATGTTCCAGTTTTAAGCAAATTTTTTTCTAATTATTTCTTTTGTTTATTTCTTTTGAGTTTTTATAAAATGAAATTTCGAAGGTGTTTGGCATTTCGAAAGAAAATAGTGTACGTTCCATTAACCCTTAGGGTACGTTCCATTAACCAATAACAGAAAGCTGAATAGGAAAGAAAACTATGAATTAGCTACACTACATTCAAGGCCTTACTTGGGTTAGATGGCTAAGCTGTCGAATTTTAATATAGTTACGTTTGTAATGTAGGAATGGAAGGGTTCGATTCCTACAGCCGACGGGTTGTTGAAAAATTATCATATAGAGACAATCTGGCAATAAAATATAAACAAAAAAATACAATTTAATGGAAAATCACTGAAGAAGCCTGTCCATTAGACCGTACCTCAAAAAAAAGTCCGCCGTATACCGTCTAATGTGAATTATTTTTGCAAGGAGGTTTCAAGGTTTTCGTTATATCTTTGGCATTTACAGTCGGATCTTAAAGTATGATACATCGATGTTTTTCTCTCGAGGGGACCAATGTTTTGCTCTAAGGACCATTGATTTCAAGTATTCCGTTCTTAGTATTTACCCACCAGATCTCAGTTGCTACAACCCTAATGTAAAATCCTAATGTCCGAAAAATAAAGCTCGCAAAAAATCATTAAACTTTTGCTAAGCAAGTTTTTCGATAAACCCAGCAGAAATATTTTAATTTTTAGTGATTTGATTTTAGTGTGATTTGCAAATTAATGTGATTATAATTTTTAGAGAAAAAGGTTTATTATTCTTAACCTCAAATCTACTAAAATAATAGCAAATATTGTGTGATTTTTTTGATAAATCAAGAACAAACTTTGTACATTTAATAAAATTCTATGGAACATTAAAATGCTGTGGTAAGTGTCCTATGTTTGTTAAGTAGTGATCAGTTCAGATTGAAAAGAGAACGGTTAGCAAATAATAGTGGCCTTTTTAAATTTTTATATTGAAATCAAATGTAAAAATTTGTGATGTGATGGATTGTTTTAAAAGAATCACCAAAAGACTTTTATAAATTAAAAATGCAAATAAATAAAAAATTAAAAATACAAATAAATAAAAAATAAAAAAAGCAAAAGATAAATTTTAAGAATAAAACGAAAAGATTCAAATGTGTGCTAAATCGTTAGGTTTTTGCAGTGAAAATATTTGAAGGCATTAGTTTATTATTTATTTATTAGTTTTCATATACTTAAAATATTTTGCAAATGTAATTTAAAACAAATGAAATTTCACTTAAAAACAGGACTACTAACATTTCATTAAAATCTTATTGCGGACAACTGAAATAATTAAAATTTTCCTAAAATTTTTTATCTGATTTTTTTTGGGAAAAATAACTGGTATTTTGCGACTTTGATTCAAATTATTATTTTTGAAAGTAGTACCATTTAGTTTTATATAATAATCGGGGTTGGCAGACAGTACCGATTAAATATCGCCATCGAATCAAACCCCTTTCAACTGACTATAGTTACCCTTAAAATAAAGTTACCGAAAAAACTGAAATACCGTTATCCTTAAAACAATATTAACGAAATAACTGCAATACCGTTATCCTTAAAATACCGATATTGAAATAAATTAAATTGCATTACAATTAAAATACCGTTACAGAAATAACGGTATTTTAACCTACCGATAACCGCATCGCTTCGGTTCGGTTACCAAACATGAAAATAATTCAATTTCAAAAATATGCACCCTCCCCTCCCTTACACACAAATAAATAATTCCATTGATATTAGTTAGCAAATGTTCTATAATTTCAAAATTAGTTTTACTTTAACATAGCACAAAACTTATTCTTATGAAATCATAAATTAAGCATAACTTTATAGTAATATTTCATTTGAATTATTAATGTTGAGAAGGGCACATTTAAGATTTTTTTTCAATTAGAGTTTTTTCACATTTTGCATGTACACATCTATCCCGATATTGTGTGAGAACAAAGAGCACGTGGTTTGCATTAAATACTTTGAAAAAATGTGATTATCTCAACTGCACAGTCGGAATTAATTTAAGTACATATTTAAATACTGAAACTTAAATTATGGCAAAGGTTTGTCAAAATTATAATTTATTTCTTGTTATTAAGTTGAGATGCTACAAAAGTAGAAAGACAGGGACAGCAAACGACGCCATATTTCTTGCCGCTCTTTTGACATTTCTCTTCAGTAAGGTTTGCCATTTCATGAAAACCGAAAAAATTACGGTTTGGTGCGGTTTATGGGCCGGCGGCGTCATTGGGCCGTACTTCTTCCGTGATGATCAAGACCGGCACGTTACTGTGAATGGGAATCGCTACCGTTCAATGATAACCGAATATTTTTGGCCCAAATTGGATGATATGGACTTGGAGGACATGTGGTTCCAACAGGACGGCGCCACAAGCCACACAGCGAATGTCACAATCAATTTATTGCACACCAAGTTTGGAGAACGTGTTATCTCACGAAATGGTCCAGACGATTGGCCGCCTCGGTCGTGCGATTTGACGCCGTGGGACTATTTCCTGTGGGGCTACGTCAAATCTATGGTCTATGCCAACAAGCCAGCGACGATTGATGAACTTCGTACGAATATCGGCCGATTTATGCTTGAAAACCGTCGAAAATTGGGTTCAGCGTCTGGACTTCTGCAAGCGCGCCCGTGGTGGCCATGCAAAAGAGATCGATTTCCATACATAATGGCATCGAACGTACTTTCACAGGAATAAAGACTTTCATTGATATCCAAAACCGTTTTTGTTTTATTTAAAAAAACTTTTGTAGCGCTCTTATTGAAAAACCCTATATTATTGCAGACACTCAGGGAATTATGTCTGTAACAATCACTTGTAATTGCTTTCAAAAGGGCATATACCGCAATTTAATTCGGAATTAACTGATATTACAGTTACTTTTAACTGTTTAACTAACACACACATTTAAAAAGAACTGCACACTCATAGAAAAAAGTTTGTAGAAAAGTTAGTAAAACTGTTAGTACTTCAACTTAACAAATTTTTAACTAATTTTTAGTTAAAATTGAATTTTTAGTTAATTTTTTTGCTACCTCCACATTACTAACTTACAAACTTTTTTGCTATTTTTTTTTGCTGAATTTAGTTACTAATTTTTAACAATAAATTTGCTAACTTTACAGTATTTTTCTGAATTTTAGTTACTAATTTTTAACAGAAGATTTGCTAATTTTACAAATTTTTTGTAAACTGAACCACCAATTTTGGAGCGCTTATAAACAGAATGTTAAATGACTCATAAAAATTACTGCATATTTTTAACTAGACAAAAATAATGCAAAATTTTAAATAAAGCTAAATTGAAGTGGTTGAAAATTTGTCCTACTCATAAAATATCTAAATTATTAAAATTTATGAGAAAAGTTTCTATTTATCGTAATACATTCATTTTCAAAGATCAAGGTTTATTTTGGACGAACCATTTTAATATGAAAATTGTGATTAAAAGTATCTCTGGGGAGCAAGTGGAGTTTACGGGGATGACCATAGTTTTTTCCCCCAATATTGTACTTTTTAAACTTATTTAAAGAATACGATATTTTTACTCGAGGTGAAAATGGAAACTCAAATAAATTCGGAAGTACATATCCGATCAGCAAACAATGAAAAATCAAAAGAAGGGTCTCTGAAATACATTTTGTTATGGTTAACATATTAGGGGTTTCCATATAAACTCGTAAATGCCTTGTAAACCTTGTATAAATATAACCCATATTTTTTATGTATGGAGTTTGACATTAAACTCATAAACATACCAGGTTACACCGTTTACGAGTAAAATACGAGTTTATATGAAAACCCCTATTATTGTCTTTAAATACACTATGCGACAGTCAAAATCGGGATGGGATGAAACCAACGGGAAATGTTATATCGGTCAAAAACAAGTTATACGTGTCCCTGCGTTTCGCTGGGTCACCCCTAGGAATCGAGATATATCTTTTTTTTGACATAACTCGAGAACCACTAGTCCGATTTTGCTCAAACAATTTTAAAAAAATTAAAAATTACAATTCCTTTAATCTGTTTATATAACGTTTTTCTATATACTCAACAGTTTTGCCGGTAAAAATAAATGTTTGTTACCGCTACCATAAAAATCAATAACCTTTTGTTTATTACTTTTTTTTAATATTTTAGGCAAAAAATATTTTTTTTCTTCATACATTTATTTTTACCGGCAAAACTATTGAGTATATAGAAAAACGTTATATGAACATATTAAAGGAATTGTAATTTTTAATTTTTTTAAAATTGTTTGAGCAAAATCGGACTAGTGGTTCTCGAGTTATGTCAAAAAAAGACCACCAAAGGTCAAATCGATATATCTCGATTTCTAGGGTTGACCCAGCGAAACGTCGGGACACGTATAACTTTTTTTTTACCGATATAACTTTCCCCGGTAGTTTGAACCCTTCCCGATCACTAACCCCTACCATTTGTCTCACAGTGTTATTTTTTATTACTAGGGCAAGGAATTTCATGCACTTAAAAATGGAAAATATGCGCCTAAAATATGCGGTTAAAAAAGAAAAATATGCATTAAAAATATAAGAAATATGCACTAAAAACTATTATTTTTGCAAAAATAATGCACTCTAAAACTTAAAAATGTATTTAAGTTAGTTATTTTACAAACATACACAGAACTCGAAGATTTCCCATAGGTCAATAAGGTTTTAAGAATATTTATTTTAATTGAATCAAAATATGAAAACGTTTCAATTTTTTATATTTTTTTACAAAATAAAAAATTCTCCTAAAAATGAAAAATATGCACAAATATGCATTAAAAAGCACAAAATATGCATTAAAAAGGCACCAAATATGCATTTAAAGTCAAAATATGCAAAAACATGCATTTATGACAAAATATGCAAAAATATGCAACTACAAATCGATGCCATTTTGTTCTAAATTTGATGATTCGGATAAATATTTGGTCCATATTAGTTTTGGACTATCGAGAAAAAACATGCATTTGCATGAAATTCCTTGCCCTATTTATTACTAATTTTAGTAGGTTAAGTTGTTATTTTCTGTTAACTAAAATTTATTCAAATAAAATTTTGTATATGTATTTAAAAGTTTGGTTTTTGCTGTTCTTATTTTACTAATATTTTACAAAAGTAATCTGATAGAATTTTTTTATGCAACGTCGTTTTTAACTAATTCTTAATAGTTTTAACTAAATTTTTTACGTTTTTCTATTGCTGTATGAGCTAGATATAAGAACTCTTTATTTTTTATGAGTTTTTATTTGTTAATTTATAATGATAAAACAATTAAATGAAAAAAATTGTTGGTACTCTAGAGGTCGAAAAAGTACTATTTTTTAAGCTGGTTAGTACTATTTTATAAATCCCATTTATCATCCCTGTGTTGGAAATCTTTGCTATCGATATTCTCTCTCAAATTTTTCGCTATTTTTCAGGGTTGGCAGGCAATACCGCCAAAATACCGTTATCGATTCAAAAACCTTTCAACTGACTGGCGTTACCCCTAAAATACCATTACCGAAATACCCGGAATACCGTTATCCTTAAAATACAGTACCGAAATAACTGAAATATCGTTATCCCTAAAATACCGATACCGAAATAAATGAAATATCGATAACCTTAAAATACCGTTACCGAAATACATAAAATAGCATTATCCTTAAAATACCGTTACCGTTATTTTTAATTCTCTGCTCTTAGACATTGCACGTGATTTTTGAGTATTTCATAAAAATTTTGTCAATTAATTCGTTTTGTTTTTACTTTAGTTTGGTTTTTGCAAAAAAAAAATGCGGTATGCACCGAAATAACTGACTACCGTTACCCTTAAAATACCGTTACCGATATACCTCAAATACCGTTAACCTTAAAATACCGTTACCGAAATAACTCAAATACCGTTATCCTTAAAATACCGATACCGCAATAAATGAAATAGCGTTACCCTTAAAATACCGTTACCGAAATAACCTAAAATATCGTTACCCTAACAATAACCGCATTCGTTTCGGTTACCATCCATGCTATTTTTTGTTTTACTTTATTATATGGTTAACAACACTATGTAGCTTATACAAATTAAAAGTATTTAAGTATCTTTAGCGATTCACGAAGTAATAAGTTTTTTGTGTCTGCTGAACACTTTCAATTAAGCGACATGTGCCCTTATCAAATTTATTTGTTTTCCCCGTAAATCTACGGATATTAATTCAAAACTTAAATATAATTAAAGGAAAATTTAACAATTAAGTTTAAAAATGGCACTTTTGTATAGTTAATATAATAATTTATTACATTTCTTTTTTGATTTATAACAATATTTACTTGTACTTTGCTTCTTCCCATTACCCGAAGCGCAATCAAACTGTGGACAAAATACAAACAAAAAGAGAATAAGGGACTTTATCGTTTTGTGGAAAAAATGCTAAAAATGTCCACAAAGGAAAAAGAAAATAAAGAAAAGAAATTATAATTTATGGACAAAAAACTGCAAAAGCAAACAAATCTTAATGAAAAAATATATAGAAGCTTAAAGCAAAAAAAACCAGAAAACAATAATGTAGTAATAAAACATGGACTAGTTTAATTTTTGTTTTTGCACTTTAATTTTTTGTTTTAAAAACACCAAGAATTCTCTGCGTTAATTGGGGATACACTAATAGAAAAAAGTCTGTAAAACTTGCAGTTAAAACTACTAAAAAATAGTTTAAAAGGATTTTGGAGAAAAAATTGCTGAAATTAGCAGATTATTGTTGCTAAATATTGGTAAGATGTAAACAGCAAAAATAAAACTGTTAAATATACGAAATTTTAGTTAGAGTTAAATTTTAGTTAATAGAAAATAATCATTTAACTTACTAAAATCACGAAAAATTTTTTCGGTTTTTTTTATACATTTTTGTTAGCAAATATTTCTCCTAGTTTTAGCAGTATAGACTGCTATTTGAATTCAACAATGTGCTACAGCTGCACTTTTTTTTCAAATTGAAGAAGCAGAGCAAAACTTCCTGAAAATTATGCTTTGTTGGCACACAATTTACAAAACAAATTTTTTAAATTATCCTCAGTATTGCGACATGTAGTTCGATTAAAGGGATCGTTCATTTACATGGACAGACGGACGGGCGGACATAGCCACCACTCAATATAACCTCTTCCACCGAGTGTTACAGGGTATAAAATTTAATCCGGCAAATAAGCCGCCGAAAAGTTGGTGTCGGCCTGGGACTCTGCTATTCTCTTGTAAATATAGTAGTAACTGTTTTCGTAGTAATGGTAGTTCCCATTATTGCCATACTTTATACAATTGACCTAAATTTGTGTATTTTTTTATCGTGTTTTCTTTTTTATTTTATGTTATGTTGTTTAGAATTTAGAATATTGGCTTTTGTTAGTCTTTGGCTGGCAAAAAAAAATATGAAAAAAAGAGTCAAGACGCCGTTAAAGTCTAGTGATTTTTTTTTATTTTTTTTTTTTTTTTTGGCGTGTGACTTACATTTATTTTTACTCTTGTATATTTATTTATTCCTGTTAAACACAACAAACAGAAACATAAATAAATAGACACATACACATACACAAATATGTACATAAGGACAATGATATAACGTTAGTTATATCTAATGTATGTATGATTTGTTTTTTGTACAATACAGTTAAAAGCTATTTTGTTAGAAATGAATGAAAATGACAAAAAAAACAAACCCAAGCAATAGTTGTGTTCCCGTACTTTTTGGATAAAGTTCGGTAAAATGACAGTAAGCACAAAATCCTCTCATAAAATGGAAATAGTAGTACATAATATCAATTAACACATTAATTGAAAATGGGGAAAAATATGATATTGAAAAAAGTGTGTGTGCGTCATATTTATAGATACATAAGTATTAGGGGTGTCAAATTTTTTGCGGCAAAGGCGCATCGCGATTCTTGTTCTATGGGTCATTCCAAGAAACTTTGCCGAAGAAACAGTAGCTGAAAAAGGAACTTCTAGCGCCCGAATTTTTGAAAATATAAAGGCAAATATTTGTAAATTTTCACATCAATTTCGTCAATTTCCCCAAAAAAACGATAAACTCCAAAAAAAAATGTACGAAGGCGCCCTCTGGCGCAGAGCTTTGAAGAATTAATTCGTTTTTGAATGAATTCGCTACCAATCGAATTCAATTTTCTCTAGAATTGAATGATTTCCTTTTCTTAAGTAATTCACTGAATTCATTCAATTGAATGCGTTCATCAAACAACAAAATCAAAGAATTAATTCAATTGCAATAGTTCTTTTTATTAAATCAAATGAATTAATTCACCGGTGAACGCGTTCAATTTTATAAATCGAACGGAAAAAAAAGTGAATTAATTCCTTACTGAATTAATTCACCACTGAATTCATTCAATTTCATTTTCATTCAGTGAATTAAAAATAAATAAAATTACATTCAGTGAATTAAAAAAAAATAATAAGTTCACTGAATTGAAAAAAAAATAAAATAAGTTCACTGAATTGAAAAAAAATAAAATAAGTTCACTGAATTCAAAGCCTGTTTTCTGCCGTTCAGTAGAAGAAAACAATAATGTATAAATAAAATTTTTAAATAAGCAATTTTACAGTGTGTGCTAGTAACCAATTAGAAACCGGATGCTGTTTATCAACCTACATGATTCAAAAATAATTTTTCAAAATTAATTCAAATCAAACTAGTTATATAGTTATATTTTTTTTCCAAATTTATCTATATCTGTAAAGTTTTTATTTTTAATAGTAAAAGGCTTTATTTTTGAATCATGTAGGTTGATAAACAGCATACGGTTTCTAATTTGTTACTAGCACACACTGTAAAATTGCTTATTTAAAAATTTTATTTATACATTATTGTTTTCTTCTACTGAACGGCAGAAAACAGGCTTTGAATTCAGTGAACTTATTTTATTTTTTTTTAATTCAGTGAACTTATTTTTTTTTTTTTCAATTCAGTGAACTTATTATTTTTTTTTTAATTCACTGAATGTAATTTTATTTTTTTTGAATGTTATTTTAGTTTGACTCAAGATCATAAATTAATATCACTTTCTGTTTAAATTATTTTCAAATCAAAGAAAGATGATACAATTTTTACAAGTAAATTTTTATTTATTTTAATATTTATTTTATTTTTTTTAATTCACTGAATGAAAATGAAATTGAATGAATTCAGTGGTGAATTAATTCAGTAAGGAATTAATTAATTCAGTAAGGAATTAATTCACTTTTTTCCGTTCGATTTATAAAATTGAACGCGTTCACCGGTGAATTAATTCATTTGATTTAATAAAAAGAACTATTGCAATTGAATTAATTCGTAACAAAATAAATCGAACGAAAGCAAATATGAATTAATTCCATTCAATATATGGTGCTTAGTGAATTAATTCATAGAATTTTTAATTCAGAATTGAAAAATTGAATTAAGGAATTAATTCTTCAAAGCTCTGCTCTGGCGGCACTTTTAAATAAAAATCAATGTCAAAAATGGACCCAAAAAACCTATTTGGCTAGAGGGAACAAAATTTTATTTTGCCTCGATTCTTGAATATTTTGAAAAAATACCTACCCACCATATATCTGTTCCTACCACCCAAATGTACGACCCTAATGTTAGAAAATTAAAGCTCGCAAAAAATCATTAAACTTTTCCTAAGGAAGTTTTTCAATAATTCCACCAGAATATTTTTTTATTTTTTTTTTTTTTTGTTGCCGAACGTAGGAGTCGCCTTTTTGAATTTTTTTTATTAAGGTTTTCCTTTATAGCAAAACACTGGTCGAGCCAAAAAAAAAAATCGATATATCACACTTTAAAATCCGACTGTAATTGCCGAAGCTATAACGAAAAGATAAAAAAGGTGACCAATAATTTCGAACGCGTTCGGAAAAAAATCCTAAATTACCTTGCAAAACGAGTAAAAAGGTTAAAGTCGGGCATGCCGACTATAGAATACCCTACACCAGTCTGGGTAAAAGCCAACTAATGTCACCAAAATCAATAGGCTGCGTTATTGGGCCAATATAGGTCTGTGTACCAAATTTCATCAAAATATCTTAATATTTGCGACCTGCAGCGTATAAACAGTATAATTTTGGTAGGACCCTTATATGGGCACTAGGTCTAAACATGGACCGATGTTCACCAAAATCAATATGCTTCGTCCTTCGGCTGCCATAAGTCGGTGTACCAAATTTCATCAAAATATCTTAATATTTGCGACCTGCAGCGTATAAACAATATAATTTTGGTAGGACCCTTATATGGGCACTAGGTCTAAACATGGACCGATGTTCACCAAAATCAATAGGCTTCGTCTTTCGGCTGCCATAAGTCGGTGTACCAAATTTCATCAAAATATCTTAATATTTGCGACCTGCAGCGTATAAACAATATAATTTTGGTAGGACCCTTATATGGGCACTAGGTCTAAACATGGACCGATGTTCACCAAAATCAATAGGCTTTGTCCTTGGGCCAACGTAGGTCTGTGTACCAAATTTTATCAAAATATCTTAATATTTGCGACCTGCAGCGTATAAACCATATAATTTTAGTAGGACCCTTATATTGGCACTAGGTCTAAACATGGACCGATGTTCACCAAAATCAATAGGCTGCGTTACTGGGCCAATGTAGGTCTGTATACCAAATTTTATCAAAATGTCTTAATATTTACGACCTGCAGCGTATAAACAGTATAATTTTGGTAGGACCCTTATATGGGCACTAGGTCTAAACATGGACCGATGTTCACCAAAATCAATAGGCTGCGTTATTGGGCCAATATAGGTCTGTGTACCAAATTTCATCAAAATATCTTAATATTTACGACCTGCAGCGTATAAACAGTATAATTTTGGTAGGACCCTTATATGGGCACTAGGTCTAAACATGGACCGATGTTCACCAAAATCAATAGGCTGCGTTATTGGGCCAATACAGGTCTGTGTACCAAATTTCATCAAAATATCTTAATATTTACGACCTGCAGCGTATAAACAATATAATTTTGGTAGGACCCTTATATGGGCACTAGGTCTAAACATGGACCGATGTTCAAAAAAATCAAACTTGTTCGTCCTTGGGCCAACATAGGTCTATGTACCAAATTTCATCGAAATATCTTAATAGGTGCGACCTGTAGAGTGCGTACAAGATTGCATGGACAGACAGACAGACGGACGGACGGACGGACGGACGGACGGACAGACGGACATCGTTAAATCGAAATAAAAAAAAATTCTGAACCGATCGGTATACTATAAGGTGGGTCTACGACCAATATTTTTTGGTGTTACAAACATCAGCACAAACTTATAATACCCTGACCACATAGTGGTGTAGGGTATAAATACTTTATATTCGAAGGTGTACCGCGCTCTTTTGTTTTCTTTTTTTTTTTTGCCTGTAATGTGGTACGGTCTATTGTACATTTATGTAAGGAACGTAGTTTGTAAATTGTTAATCGGTTAACTGCTTAATTCATTTTTAAAAACAAAACACTGCAATATTTACAATAGCTTCAATGAAGAGTGGAAAATTAAATTGTAATAAAGCTTATTAAACTGGAAATATTTAGCTCAATTAATTTTTTAAAATGCAAAACAATAATCAGAAAACCCACACTAACTTTTAAATTAAGGGTCGGCAATATAGCAACGCAAATAAAAGAGCAACTTTTATATGTACTCAAGAAAGGCATCCAACGGTTTTCAATTTGATGTAAATGTTGTAAAGAGTTAAATAACAATTTTTTAAGGTGTTGTAAAAATACGACGCAAACAGCTAACATGTTAAAAAATATATTTCGACTGATATTCAGTTATAATGTATTTAGACTGGGCAAAAACTAGTAGTTTTTGGCGATTTTTAGTTTTCGAGCCGAAAACTACAAAATTAATATAGTTTTTCCATACAATTTTCATACAAACTGAATACCAGATTCCACCTGGTTTTTGCCAAAAACCAAGTAAAAATATCTGAAATATGCATTTTTGATACACCCGGTATCTATTATAATTAATTTTCGATACACCATGTTACGACGAATATAGGAGTAAAGCAAGTGTCAAAAAAATATTTTTTAATTTTTTAAAAATATTTCTAGTTTAGTTTGAAATTGTGTGTTGTTATTCTTTTTTAAATGTATTAAACATTTTTTTACATTAATTTAACAATAAAAAAAAGAAAAAAAATTGTGTAGTAAAAAAGTGTTGTGACAAAGAAAAACAAAATAATCAGTGTAAATGACTTGGCTTTCGTAATTTAGTTTTGTAAAAAAACCAGCTGGTTTTTGCTTGGTCTAAATTCAGTATTAAATATAAAATTTGTGTCAAGGCGATTAAGTTTTAATGCATGAAATACATGTACGACGCAAACAGATAACTGGTTAAAGTTGATGTCCTTGTGTTCCATGAAAGATTGGCCAAAAAAACATCATTTTCTGACGTTTTTATTTTATAAAAATTCGAGAAACACACGGTTTCCTTCCCGAGTTTTTTTTAATCAAAAAATATGCAAAAAGTGTGTAAGTTTCAATATTTTTATGTTGACTACTATACTTGCAATACAAACCCCCCTTTAAGTACATGTCATATTGTTCCAGTGTTGCCACTTTTTGAATAATTATTCAAAAACGGGACTGTTTACAAATTCGTTGGATAATTTTTGAATAATGACATTTTTGTGTAGTTTTTGTGTAATTTCACTTTTTACAGAAATTTTCGTAAATTTCATTCTAAGTCCAGGTCTAATTAGTCGATATTTAGATAAAATGAGTTTGGCTGCAAAAAGCACTAGAACTGTTAAAGTTTTTATAACAGTTTTAGTGCTTTTAATGTAAAGAGATTTTTTTGTAGTAACATGGCGCCTTATAATTCACTACATGTATGATATTTGTAGGTAAACTGTATTTAAACATCATGTTCCAAATGTCAGCCGAATAGGATAAAATTTAGGGATATCCATTAAAAAAATTTGGAAATTTTTTGTGAAAATGAAAAATCTTTATTTTCACCTACGGAAAAGATTCGTTGGAGTTCGATCAAAACCAATAAATTTATTTGGTAAGAAGTTATTTTGACATTACCTAAATCAATTAATAAATCGGAAATATGGTAATGGGAATTAAAAATAGGGAAAGGAATTAAAAAACAAACCTATTATCCAACTAATGATATTTCCAATGAACTTAAAAATTAAAATACGTTTATATGTTTATATGTTCATTGGAAATTTGAGTTCAAAATGGTTGGAGGGCTCTGGGAAGAGAATAACTAGCAACTGGGAAATATTTATTTATAAAACACATACAAATGAAAGTACCCTTCAAAGAAACTTACATACATAGTTCTGAAAGAAGAAATGTAGACAAAGATTCTTCAAACAATTAATCTTAAAAAAAGGCAAAAATGTAGTTTTTACTTTTAAACTTGTGGCCCGTCCAAACTTTAACTCAAAATTATTTTGGTTCCGACAGTATGAAAGACCAGCCATTAAGAAATGTCTGAATTATTTCCCAAATATTTTGATTCTACTCCAATATGTGCAGGAGAGTTGGTCCAAAGGGCCTCATATTTGTATTTTGTAATTTTTTGTATATAAAATAGCCATTCTTTGAAATAATATAACAAAAAATTTTTAATTATTTTTTGTGTAATTTCCTATGGTTTTGGATAATTTTTGACCTACAACTGTGTAATTTTTTGCTCTACTGGTGGCAACACTGTATTGTTCCCAGCGAAAAACGGGTGCCAAAGCAGTACAATTAATGATCTAGATGTACTTCTTTCTTAACAGAAATAATAAAAATTTTAACCTTGAGTTGCCATAGTAGAGGATTACCTACTACGACTGCAACATTTTTTCAGTACCTGTTGAAAGATTGCAAAGGATACTCTTTTTCATCAACTGAAAGTTTAAAAAAAAATGTTCGCAAAAAAAATTAAATTTTTTATTTTTAAAAATTGTTTTTATTGCCGCCATCGCATTTCGAACATCCCAGGAAAATTTTCTCTTCCAAAGAATCGGTTGTAGAATAGCTACTTTTCATTCACAACCCCTTCTACTGTCGATTCTAACACCCATTCTTTTTGTTTGAAATTGTCCCAAAAGCAACCCCTTCTATAGCTCCAAAGTGGAACCGGTTGCTCTAGAATCAGTTCTGGAACTATTTCTGGAACTGATTCCACGTCACCCACACCTTCCATATAGGATCCCAGGAACGGTTGCAGTGGAACCAGTTGTAGAATGGGTGTGGTTGGCTACCGATTATAAAAAATTTTCCTGGGATGAGACCACAAGGTTGCTTGTCCAGGTCTCTACCGCTGAGCTATTCTTTGGTATGAAAGTTGACTGTCATAACAACACCACTTCTCATTGCTACACTGAAAGAATTATCCATGGAATCGGTTGCAGTGGAACCAGTTGTAGAATGGGTGTGGTTGGCTACCGATTATAAAAAATTTTTATGGGATGAGTCCACAAGGTTGCTTGTCCAGGTCTCTACCGCTGAGCTATTCTTGGATCTGAAAGTTGCCTGTCATAAAAACACCAGTTCTCATTGCTACACTGAAAGAATTATCCTTCATGATATTACTGATACAATTTCATAGATTTTTTTTCGTACATTCACAGAACAATTTCATTATTTATAAAACATTTAATTAATATTATGAAATTTTGCATAACTTTTCTTTCATAAAATTTCACTATTTCATTAAAAAAAAAACTCATTGAATTTCACAAATTGGCTCCTCATAAATTTAATGAAAATGTTTCGTATTATATACGAAATTGTTCAGTAGTATATACTTTTTTTATTTTTTCATTAATTTCTAAAAATGTTCATACATTTTAAATTCTATATTAGACATTTAATTCTCAAATAGTTTTATGTAAACATATTTCTTTTTTTTTTAAATTAATTTTTTATTATTAATTTTGGACTGTGAAATTGTTTTATAAATTATATTAATTTTTTCCAAACATTAATAAGGAATTTCGTTAACTCAATTAAACTTATTATAAAATTTTATGAAGCTTTAATGAATTCTTTCTTTAAATATATTTTATGTATCCGTAAAATATGCTACAACTTTATTAGGCCTTTCGCATTTGCTAAATACTTTTTATTTATCCACTCTAGCTTAGCAGCGACAACAACCAACTATAATAAATAATCATAATTGAAATTGTTTCATGGATTTTATGAAGCTCTTCATTGGCTGAATGATTCATTCATTTGCGGAATGATATATTCATTTTATGAAGAGTTTCATTAATTTTATGAACCCGGCTTCATAGATTCTATGTAAAGATTCAATGGTCGAGTTCCAGTGATAATTTTCATTGAAACTATGAAGAAATTCATAACTGAAGTGAAGATAATTCTCTCAGTTTAGATATTGTGTCTTATTCACTTCAATAAAAGTAACACATCGGCTGAAAAATCCGTAGGATGATACACAGGTGGCGCTACTAATGAAAAATCCATATGATTTTTGGAACTACCAACCTTCAGATGATACCTGTCAAAATTTAATGACAATTCGTTTATTAGTGAACAAGTTACGGCTGTTTTAGTGACGCTACTTTTGCAATTTTGAAAACAATGGATTCAAATCAATTTCGTGTGTTGATTTATCGTTGCTATTCAATGGGAAAAAATACCGTTCAAGCCAAAGCTTGGCTTGATAAGTGTAATTCGGAATCTGTTCCATGGAGAGAAATGGTAGAAAAGTAGTTTGCTGACTTTAAACGTGGTCGTACAAACACCGATGACTCCGAAAGCTCTGGTTGCCCAAAAGAGGTGCTGATACCGGAAAACACCAAAAAAGTTCACAAAATCGTTTTGGCAGACCGTAAAGTAAAGCTGCAGGAGATAGCTGATGCCTTAAAGATATCAAAGGAATGTGGCGGCTTTATTTTGCATGAACATTTGTCCGTCAGGAAGCTGTTTTTGAAATGGGTGCCGCGTTTGCTCACAGTCCACCAAAAACAACAAACGTTTCCATGATTCTGAGAGGTGTTTGGAGGTGTTTGAAGCTGTTTTGGCGAGATAAAAGGGACTTTTTGCGTTGGTATTTAACAATGGACCTGCCACTTCACTTCAGAATCGAATCGGCAGTTAGCTGAGTGGACATCAACTGGCGAACCTCGCCCGAAGAAGCCAAGGTCACAACAGTCAGCTGGTAAAGTTATGGAATCAGTATTTGGGGATGCGGCTGGAATTTTGTACATTGATTACCTTGAAAAAGGCCAGACCATCAATAGGCCTAACTGTTGCGTTTGAAGGAAATCACAAAAAAAAACAGCTCTAAATGAAGAAGAAAAAGGTGCTATTTCACCAAGACAACGCGCCGTGTCACAAGCCGTTGGCTACCATGGCCAAATTGCACGAATTACACTTTCAATTGCTTCCTCATCCACAAAATTGGCTCCCAGCGATTTTTACCTGTTTTCGGAAAATGCTCGCTGGAAAGAGATTTGGTTCGAATGAAGATTGTGATTGCCGAAACAGAGGCCTATTTTGGGGCCAAAGATAAATCATTCTATAAAAAAGGTATCGAAATGTTAGAAAGGAGTTGGAGTGATTGCATCGCTCTTGAAGGAAACTATGTTGATGAATATAGTCGAATTTTGGCAAAAAAAAAATTGTTGTTTTATTGGTTATCCTACGGACTTTTCAGCCGATGTGTTACTTAGTAAACAATTGCAAGAGGTGCTCTGCAATTCAATATTTGTTTCACTACTATTTTAAACAGGTGCATAAAATACTATTTTTCATAATTTTTATTTTTATATTTTAAAAATTAAAAAATTAAAAAAATATTTAATTTAAACAAATTAATTATAAATATAAAAAAAAGTAAATGAATGTTTTTCGTTTGATTTTAGATCATATATATTAATATCTCTTTGTTATATAAATATATTTTTATTTTTTTAAGAAGTCGATAAGGTTAGCAGGACAGAATACGTATTTTCGGCTTTCGCTACAAAGCCATCATCAGTGTCGTTTGCCCCGATGGATTAATCATTGATAATTGTCTACTTATGCTAAAGTTGAAAACAAATATAATAAAAAATAATAAAAAGTTTAATATTGATCCCGCCAGGAATTGGATCTGCAATCATCTGTTTGGAAATAAACTTTATCAAAATCACTTTTAGAGAAATAATGATTTAAAAGCAATACTTAAGTGATTTTTTGAATGTTGTTCAGAATTACTTCCACAAAAGCTGTAAAAAATACTAACGGATGGTTTTTTTAAAGTTGTTCAGAATAACTTCTAAAAAAGCATTAAAAATGCACTAACGGATACTTTTGAAGCAATGAAAGAAGTGATTTGTAAAGCACGAATTCCAATTTTTTGCTGGGTTCTTTAGCTTGTTGGCATTTAATATTGGTGTGTCTTGTTTTTCTCTAACGTTTCTACTTTATTTCGTAGGATTCACTTAGTAGCACTTTAACACTGTAGGCAGAACTTTGAAGGAATGAATGTAATTGAATACATAAGCCTGTCGAATGTAAACTTGGCCATTCTAGTTCGTTTTGATGACCGCTCTTTCTAGTTCAATTTGTTGTGCGGAACTAGTTCGCGTTTTTAGTTCAATGACTCTTTGACAATTACGTTCAATCGTTCATATAACAATTTTTTCGGTCGTTCGCGTGGTAATTTTTTTAACTACCTATTAATATTGCTCGTCTTTTAGTTAAAAAATATATAAAATTTTAGAGAAATTAAGAATTTTAAGTAAAAAGGGCAAAACTGTTTTGTGTAAAATTTTTATTGTAATTAATTAAAAAGAAATAAAATTATCCGTGACCAAAGCTAATAAAATGAACTATTAAACGAAAAGAGTGATTAGATCTTTCGATCAATTAAGTGAGTAGTTCAATTGAACTAGTTCGTTCACGAATGACACAAGTCTAATCTAGAGGTACATATAGTATCAATTCCTTTAAGATAACTTACTTGCGGCTGGTAAAAGAAGGTATTTAACTGAATTGAAACAATACTTACGTAGAAGTGTGAATTTGTACAAATTCATGAATTGATTCAAAAAATTTCAAAATGAAGTTCAGTTTATGTTTAGTATTATTTGTACTTTTAAATTTGTAATTTACTTATTTATAGAATCACGTCCCATAACATGCCCTTTGAGGTTAGTTCCGTGATATATGACAAGGCATCTAAATTGATAAATTTTTCCCTATTATGACAAGGCTTTATTAAAGTGGCCAATCACTTATAACTAGGGTGTGGAGTTCGGGCATTCGGAAAATTTAAATTTATTCTCGGGAAAATGTTAAAAAAAACTAGTTTGATAACTTTTTTATAAACAAAATACATTTTTTCATCACAAATTTCTAAAATATAATCATTTGAATAAATAATTTGTATTGTTAGTGCCCAAAGCCTGTTTGTTTAAAAAAATAATGATACTTTAGTGTACTGTATTTTGTTATTTTAGTGTAATGTACTTTACTATTTTAGTACTTTACTAATTTAGTGTACTGTACTTTATTAGTTTAGTGTATTGTACTTTACTAATTTAGTGTACTGTACTTTAGTATTTTAGTGTACTGTACTTTACTATTTTACTGTACTGTACAAACTACAGTTTACAATTTTAGTGTAATGTACTTTATTATTTTAGTGTACCGTACTTTACTATTTTAGTGTACTGTAATTTACAATTTTAGTGTACTGTACTTTACAAGTTTAGTGTACTGTACTTTACAATTTTAGTGTAATGTACTTTACAATTTTAGTGTACTGTACTTTATTATTTTAGTGTACTGTACTTTATTATTTTAGTGCACTGTACTTTACAAGTTTAGGGTACTGTACTTTAGTATTTTAGTGTACTGTACTTTACTATTTTAGTGTACTGTACTTTATTAGTTTTGTATACCGTACTTTACTATTTTAGTGTACTGCAATTTACAATTTTAGTGTACTGTAATTTACAATTTTAATGTACTGTACTTTACAATTTTAATGTACTGTACTTTACAATTTTAGTGTACTGTACTTTATTATGTTAGTGTACTGTACTTTATTATTTTAGTGTACTGTACTTTACAATTTTAGTGTACTGTACTTTATTATTTTAGTGTACTGTACCTTATTATTTTAGTGTACTGTACTTTATTATTTTAGTGTACTGTACTTTATTATTTTAGTGTACTGTACTTTACTATTTTAGTGTAATGACATTTTTTTCTATTAGCTGCGAACAGTTTTGCCTAAATGCAATAATTCAAAATATTAGTTTACTGATAAGGGTGAGAAGGGGACTATTAGATTTCAATGCCAGACCGTTTAGAAGTAACTCAATACGCCTGTGTTCATTGTGTAACCTAGACGCAACTGAAAACACAATACATCTCATTGGAGTTCCTATATACAAGGAATACTGAATTAACTTATTAGGAAAAACTGTTCTAAACTTGAATGAGGTGCTGAATATTCTGAATGGTTATGATTACTTTAGACTATATAATTAATTGGAAGTCTGCTTAAAATACCGAAAGCTAATATTAAATGAATTTGATTAGTTTTATCTGAAATTGAACAAAAAAAAATACATACTAACTAAATATACAAATTATTTCTTAAATTTTTGAAATTCATTAAAAAATGTTATTTAAATCATTTAGTGAATTTATAATCAGCGATATAATTGCCAATCTGGCTCACAACCATCATGTTATGCCAATTATAGATAATATTTAAACTTTATCTTTAAATTTTGTAAACAAAATTTTTTATCTATTAAATAAGTAAAAAAATAATAATAATTCAAAATATCTCAAAATTCGACAGACTTCTAATAAAATCTTTTTAAAGTAATTTGGCCTCCTAAATACGAATAGGAAGTAAATTATTATTATTATTATTATTATCTTTATTAACTCTATGGAAATACAAAAAATCCTTACAGATTAATCGCAACTAAAGTTTATGTAATATTGCCTGAATAATATACTAAAAACTTAAAACTAAACCTTCTTCTCCGAAATATTGGCCCATAAAATAGTTTTGGGTGTTAAATTCGGGTTTAGCGAAGCAAAATTGTTTACAAAGCAAATTTCCATGTATCAGATCTAGTACACATCTAAAGTGATCTGTAACAAATTCACCAAAATATACTTTTAAAACCCGCCTTTTTGAAAAACCCTGTTTTCGGGTTTTTTAATTCAAAACCGGTTCGAATAACCGGTTTCTATTCTTGTTTTATCTTCTAATATGTGAATATATATATTGTCTTGAATAGCCATATATAATTATGTTTCTTATGTGGTACCTTATATAACCATATATTTTTATATATTGTCTTTTATAAGATTAGATATCAACCTTATATGCTTTACATAATGAGATATGACAGATCTATTGTCATATGTAATTATAAATGATCATATATAACATAACATATGATCGCATATGGTGGCATATAAGCCACATATTTTGAGATATAATAATATATGCCCTCTTATAAAAATTTGTTGGTTGTATGATGTAAGATATTTTTATATATAATTATATATTATATTAAATGCTATAAGATATAATTATATATGATTCCATATATGGTGCAAGATGAATAATATTATTTGAGATATGATTATATATGGTCCCTCGTCAATAATATATTATATGTGTTTAATATATAATTATATATAGTCACATATAACCTTAGAGACCCTACTATCGAATCCCTGCTTGGGCACAAAAAAATTATTTTTTAACTCAATTTAATTTACTTGTAAATATTTTTTTTACAGATCATTAAAAAATTAACCCATTTTCTAAATCAACAGCACCTGAAATTTATGTTTAATGCAACTTGGGATTAATAATATTTTAATATGTAGTTAAATATTGTCATATATAACACCACACATAATTATATATGCGCGTGAGGTCCTATTATCGAATCCCAGCTCGGTCACAAAAAAATTTTTTTTTTACTTTTTTTTAACTCAATTTGATTTACTTATAAATATTTTTTTTACATATCTTAAAAACATTATACCATTTTGTGTCAACAGCACCTGCAAATTATGTTTTCAATTAATAGTATTTTAAATATATAATTAGATATTGTAGTACACTCACAATATTTTATCCTTAAAAACGACCTAAAATACATATTAAATTAATTGAAAACACAATTAAAAAAAGGACTACTGATTTTTCATTATATTCAAACCATTTTGCTATTTATTTTCAAACATTGTTTAAACAACCCATAAAAGAAATACAAATAATTGAAAAGTCTATTAAAACAATTATCAATTTTTAACTGACAAAACGTAAAAAAAAACGATTTTGTGGTTTGTTTTTTTCACATTTGAAAGTTTTTGCGATTGGCTACAAATGCGGTTATCAGAACTGAATCTGTTTTCTGGGTGTATGTATATTGCTCTTATCCCATTATTAATTTCGCAAATACAGACTGTTGATATTTAGACTTTTGACTCGTATAAATCGTGGCCTAGACCCTC
Source organism: Leucophora obtusa (assembly GCA_949987735.1). NCBI lineage: Eukaryota > Metazoa > Arthropoda > Insecta > Diptera > Anthomyiidae > Leucophora > Leucophora obtusa. The sequence goes on from OX465297.1 coordinate 116,470,424, forward strand.
CAACACACATTTTTTTATCTTCTTCAGCAAAAAAAATTCCGTGAGTGAAAAACATTTAAGATTTTTAATTTTTGTTTTTTTGCAAGAACGTTATTAATTTATTTCTTCTTAGTAATGTATATATATAAATTTATATAACTATATGTATATAACGCAATGACACGAACAATGTTGTATAGCAGTGTGTTGCTGAGTGAGTTAAGTGACAGACTACAACTCCAGAAATCTGGGTTCGAATCCTGCCAACGGCGTTTTTTTATGAAATAAATTTTTTTTAATGTTCTTTAGTTTGACTCTAGATCATAAATTAATATCACTTTCTGTTTAAATTATTTTCAAATTAAAGAAAGATGATACAATTTTTACAAGTAAATTACAAAGAATAAAATTTTTTTTTTTTAAAGAATTCGATAAGACCAGCAAGACAGAATACGTAATTTCGGCTTTCGCTACAAAGCCATCATCGTCATTCGTTTTTGAATGGGTTAATAATTAATAAATGTCTACTTATGTGACAGTTGAAAGCAAATCGAATTTGTTATCAACAACTCAACTTAGACTAATATCAACGAAATCTAACATTGCTATTTTTATCCTTTGTTATTATTTTTTAATAAATAAATATTTTTTTTAATTGTTTTATTAAAATTTAAATATTTCCAAATATATCATAGGATAAATTTTGATCTCAAATTATCTAATTCGATCTGCCAAAATTAACATATCTAATTGGATGTAAATTAATCCCATGGGATATTTTGGGATGTATCAGGATCTCAATTTTATATTATTGGATATTATTGGATCTCCCAATTTTGTAATCTATTTGGATCTATTTAATCCTGTAATATATTTGAGGGATCTTATTGGATATTACTGGATTCCCCAATTTTGAGATGAACTTGGATAAGATTAAATGTCGATCTATATCATATGCTAGATATGTTTTTTTGATCGGGTACTTAACTTATTGTCAAAAAATTAGAACTTTTTTAAGATAGAGAGAAAATGTAGAATTCTGCAAAAAAAAACAGTCTCTTGAAAGATTTTCAACATTTTTATTTGGAAAAAATAAATTATTTTTATAATAGTCCACTAATGAATGTCATAGCAACGACAAAGTGAATATACCCTACCTAAAGGAAGGAATCAAACATTAAGGGTCATATGCATAATCACTTTGAAAAATGTTAACTGACCTATAAATCAAATTTTCCATACAAAATTCACTTTACAAATGTGTTATAAGGTTTTCAAATTACTATGCATAGGCACTTAAATATTTTGCATAATTATTGAACAAATGAAGAAAATTTATTAGCAATGTTCGTTCACCTTATAAATATTCGAAAATGTCGAATTATTCGACACGACAAAACCGGATAATTCTAAAACCGCCCTTTTTCTAAAGCCGGTGTAAAAAACCCGGAAATATAGAAAAAACCCGGTTTATCGAATAATTCGGAAACCGGTTTTGATAACTCTAGCATTGGAGATAAAATAAAATTTTCTGATTTTTATTTGCAAACTAAGAATATCACTGCTGTTCTGAGTTTAGAGGGTTTTGATTTAGAATGGATTTCTAAAAGCACATGGAATTAAAATATTCGGAAATTTGCTGTTTTGGTATTCACATATTAAGTGCGTAACCAAAGTTAACGAAATTTACCCAAAAGCGTACCCGAACTCGAAAATTGGGTAAATGAGAGCGCTAACGAGAGTGTATTAGTGTTTCTCTTTTTACCAAAATTTACCCAGACTTTTTCTTCGTGTAAACTTAGGTAATGCAGCTGATGTAAATATAAACAAAAAACAATTGTGAAAATAAATTTGAAATTATGATTAAATAATTTTTTCTTCTTCTTCCTCTTTTTTTTATTTCGAAATAAAAAGTTAAAATTTATATTTATCTAAATTCTTTTCGTTTATTTAACCTTCTTTTTCAATTTTTAACTCTACTATTTTCTTGAGCTTAAGGTTTGGTTTTTATTTATAAAATAAAAAACTTTTTATTTATAAAATAAAAAACTTTTTATAAATAAAAACCAAACCTTAAGCTCAAGAAAATAGTAGAGTTAAAAATTTATATTTATCTTTTTATGTATTAAATGTTCTCCAAATTTCAATATTTTAGTGAAAATACAAAGAAAACATTTCAAAATTTTGTTCACAAATGTTTTTTTAATAATTTAATAAATATTTCATAGAAAAAAAGTGCATTCGTTTTTACTTCCACCCAGCTTTTTATACACGGAATATTTCACAAAAATTTTTATGGATGTGAATCACAAAACAACAAAAATGTTCGGAATGTTCCACTTTAGAATTTCTTTATGTGGATTCGGATTTGATATACATTAATAATAACAAATTTAAACTAAACAAGCATATATAAAAAAAAAAACCAACGACATTTTTTATTTTTTAAAGAACTAACAAAAATAACTATTTGCGGTAAAAGTACTGTTTTGGTAGTTGATATGAATGATATAAAAAATAATTTATTTAAAAAATTATTTCGAAATTACAGTACTTTTTGTTAGTTGTTATCTTAAATAAATGCCATAATAGTTGTTTTGTATTTTTCCATGGCAAAACAACTGTTAATACAGTTAAAAACAACAACTACTGATTACTACACAAATGTCATGTTGTAACTGTCAGTTTTTTGAGTGTAGTCCACAGGCTAACCATGACTGGTAGAACACCTATTTGGGACGCTTTGACAGCGTTTCCAAAAATCATTTTGATTTACAAAAAGTTTTGTGGTTTATAAAACAGACCACTGGAAAAATTAGATCAGAGTGCCGAAAAACAACATTTTTTTTTTTTAATTTTCAGCCAGCTTGCTATTTTTGCGCTCGAAGGTTGTAAAAAGCGTATTTTTAACAACTTTACCAGGCTTCGTTGTTAAATTTTTATTTTAGCTACGCAAACATATCGCGATCAGCAAACCTATTCAAAAAATTTTAAAATTTGTGGCAATTAAAAAAATACACATTGTAATAACAACAGGTTAACCGATACAAAAAAAAACCGGTTTTCGGTTTATTGGAATTTAGACTAAAACCAAAACCCGTCGGTTTATTTAAAATGAAAATAACCGACTAATTTTTAACTCTGGATGTTTTTTTAAAAAAGATTATCCGCCCTAAATTTTAAAAATACTGCCTTAAGGTTAATAGTTCGCCTCTTGCATTATGTCAAACACTATTTGCATCGTGGATTTATGTGATTCATAGGAAAACGAAACAAACTGAACTGCCTTTAAGAAATCCTTATTTTTGTGTATCATTTTGATAATAAATTTATTTAAATCTGCATTAGGATTAATTCTACGACAAAAAGTGTTTTTGATAGAGCGCCAAGACATAAAATGAATTCAGTTTTTAAAATTCTGTCAATGGCAATAAGTGTAGTAATTTTGTTGTTAAAAGCAGTGGAAAAAACTAATTTACAATTGTCAGTATAAAGTGTTTTATATTTTGTTTTATTTTCCTTTTTTTTTTTGTTTTTCTACTCTTACATTAATTTAAAAATGAAAAGTGGCTTAACTTCCGACAAGAGTCCTTTTATTTTTCTCAACTGATTGTGATTGTAAGTTCGTTTAAGTGAAAAAGCTTTGTACAACAAGTAGTATGCAGTTGTCAGAAGTCAGTTGGTATGATAATTTAAATTTTAATATTTGATTTTATGTTCACCAAAAATGTTCATTTATTCATATATTCATTTATTCATTCTTGTTCCTTACAGGTACCCAATATAAAAAAAAAACAAATACATAAAATATTGTATGTTATATTGTGCCATGTAAATTAACTTGATTGATTAATGTTATTGTGTTTGACATTTCCGAAAAAGCATATAAAAACATTTTGTACTTTTGAACTATGGAACTGTAGTAAATTGCAGGGTTACTATGGTTGTATAATTTCAAAATCCCGAATCCCGGTATTATTTCTCAAAAATCCCTGGATTTTCTTATTTATTAATATTAATATGTGGGCGCTGTGGTGTAATGGTTAGTGCGTTGTACTGTTACACGTCAGGTTGCGGGTTCGATCCCCAACCAAGGCAACATCAATTTATGAAAAATACTAATATGTATGAGTTTTTTCTATCCCTCATACATATGGCAGCGTCCTTCTTCGGTGTTCCCATAGCACTTAACCCCACCGAAGTAAAATAATATAACAGGGCTATGAACTAAAAAGCTTCAACAAAGATCGGCAACTCTTCATTAGATGGCGCGCAACAACTGTTCTAAGATTTAATATCTCGCGCAATTAGAGTGTTGCCATATTTGAAGCCCTTCATCTTTTAGCACCTTTCACTTCTTCTCTATCCCCTTTCCAAAGGATTCAACACTTTCATTAATAGGAAGAATTTCCTGACTGTTGCTTCTCTTTACAAAAAAAAAATATGAACGCAAATAAACAAAGTGACGAATTTTAGATTACCGACGTTTTTTTCCAGAATTTTCTCACATTTACAAGAAATTGATGCCAAAATATTGATAAAATTAGAAATTATGTATTATTCGAGTAAACTGTGCAAAGACTTTTCAGAAAAATTTGAAAATTTGGTAAACATTATTAGGTTTTTGAGTAATTCGTGCGAAAAATCAAGTTTGTTTGTTACAATGGCTCATATGAATAAAAAATAGATATTACTAATAGGGGGAAATACAGGGTTTTTTAAGCTATTACTTCACAAATCTAGTCTGCTTGGGAGTGGACTAGAAATTTAGTTTTTTCATTTTCGTTTCCATTTCATGCTATTCTACCAGCCAATTGCTAAATTTGGAGTTAAAAGCCATTCCTAAGCCCAAAGTAATTACTTAGAAGTAATTGCTAAGTTTTATTCATATGACCCAATATCTTACCGGTTTATTCTTTCAAGCGAAAATCGACTTATGAAAACTACAGTCGTAGAAATAAATCTGTAAAAATAGCAAAAAAAAAAAAGTTACTAAAAATTAGTTAAAAATGATGCTGCAGAAAAAACTGCTGAAATTAGCAGATTTTTTAACTAAATACTAGTCAAATGAAAACAGCAAAATTAAAACTGTTAAATTTACAGAATTTTAGTTATATTTAGGCTAACTTTTAGTTAATTGAAAATAGCAAATTGTACTGTAAAACCTGCAGAAAATTTTGCTGAATATTTGTAGACTAAAAATAGCAAAAACAAACTGTTATATCTACAAAATTTTTGCCATTTTTAAGCTAAATTTAGTTGAATGCAAAAAGCAGTCTATTCTGCTAAAATCAGCAGAAATATTTGCTAAAAAATTGTAAACTGCTGTTTTCAAAAGGCTCGATTTTTATTTGCATTTAAAAAACTTCGAAAATTTTTAATTTTTTGGGTGGTTTTTTAGGCTACTAATTATTTAGCAAAATTTTTTGCAGGTTAATTTGCTATTCTCCATTTACAAAAATTTAGCTCAAATATAACCAAAATTCTGTATATTTAACAGTTTTATTTTTGCTGTTACTATATTACTAATATATAGCAAAAATAATCTGATAATTTAGCAGTTTTTTTCTGCAGCATCATTTTTAACTAATTTTTAGTAGTTTTAACTAAATTTTTTACGGACTTTTTTCTATTAGTGTAATTTTGGCTGGGACTGTAAGTTTGAATTCGTCCATGAAAACATTTGATAACGATAACCAAATAACTTTGTTCCCGTAATTACACAATTCAGTGGCCAAGGTTGTCGCAACGAATCTGTTTTAACCCTCTAATGCTCTTTCTTCTGATTACGATAATATTTAAACTTATATTTGGCGTTGAAAATCTACTATGGAACAAATATGAAATTTTTATTTTATCGCTTTATTTAGGCGATATAGCACAACAAAGGTTGAAGACGTATCTATAAACCCAGAAGTCAAATAATTTCGGTTTTTGCTACAAATAACACTATCAGTAAAATAAAATAACGTATCGAAAATTGTTGATCAATTGTTGCTATTTCAGAAGTTATGGAGATTTTCGCTTTTTGAAAAGTACGAAATTTGGCGAATTTTGCAATAAACATCAATAAATTTTGACGAAATTAGTTCTGCTTACTACTACACTCAGATAAAAAAGTTAGTAAAAAAATTTGTAAACAGTTTCCAATTTACACAATTTACAATTTTTTTAGTAATCATTTTTGCTATTTTCTTATAACAAATTACGGATTTTTTTACTAATTCTCGCTGCTGATTTTAGCAAAACACTTTATTAATTTTTTCAAACCGAGAGCAGAAAAATATACTAATTTAAATTTTTTATTTTTTTTTTTGATTTTTTACAATTCTTGTTTAGTTTATATTTGTTACTATTGATATATTCTTAGTTTGGAAATAATACTCAGAAATTTTTATTGTATCTCCAATGCATAAAAAGGTTATAACTGGAGAACCGTTTGCAATTTTGATTCCAAATTTCAAGTACGATGAAGTAATTATACGCTTGTTACAATCGAAAGAAAATTTTTTTTTTAAGATTTTACAGTTTTTGTTTTTTTTAGCACAATTTTGCTAATAGCAATAAACTTTTGAATTTTTGTTTTTCAATTTCATATTATTGAAAAGTGTGTGGCCAATATTGAAATGTTAGTTTTTTTTAAATTTGTTTTTTGTTGTTGAAAAATAAATAAAATTAAAAAAGCATATAAATTATTGCAAAATAAAAAAATAATCACTGTTAACGTGGTTTCCCAGCAAAATATTGGTAATGACACCTCATTACTATCTGCATTACCAAAAATGATATATCATTACCTTTTGCATTATTTTATAATATAAAATAGTGACTTCCTAATAACGGCCTATTGTATTAATTGTTTCTAAAGGCTGAGTTACCCAACCGTAAACGTATATGTAACGAATCAGCTGTTTCGATACCACAAGAAGAAATGTATACGAATGGTTACTAACACGTAAATGTAAACGAACTTGCCGGATCATTCTGTTGAAATCAGAATTTTCTATCCGGCATCGAAACAGCTGACTGATTTTAGTCGGAAAAAATATGAAATGAATAAAGAAAAATGATTCAAACAACAAATAAGGAATAAAAATTAACAAATAAATGGAAAAATTTAGAATAAAATATAAAACCACATGAAATAGATGCTAAATAGTAATGTCGTTTACGATAATCTATAAGTGTACTTTTTAGCTACGGCACGGTACAGTTACATCACATATACGTTTACGGTCCCATAATCCGCCCTTAAATATAAAATAATGACTTACTCGTAATAGTTTAAATAAGTACTTTTTACACAGTTAAATTTTATACATTTTTATTTATTACACTCAAAAAAGAAAAGTCAGTAAAGTCAGCAAAAAATGTTGCTGTGTCAGCAAATTTTTAGTCAGAAGCGTGCTTGCAAAAAAGTTGGTAATTTCAGCAAAAGGTTTGCTGAAAATCAGCGAGCTGATTTTTACCAAAAAAAAATAGTAATCTTCAGCAAAAGTTTTACTAACATTTAGTCGACTGCAAATGAAAAAAATCCTTGCTAAAATCACTAAACTTTTTGCTGAGTATTAGTAGACTGAAAAAAACTCAAAAAACTTGTAGCGAAATTTTACTTTAGTTAATTTATTTGCTGAAAATTTAAATATAGAATATGTGTAGAGTTGTTTTTCATTTTTTGTCATTTCCGTTTCCAGACAAGCTGCGACATCTACATCTCGTCTATCTGGTTGTCGTCCACGCTATGCATGCGGTTATCAGCACAATTTTTGTAGCAAAATAAATTAGTAAAAAATTAGTTGAAAATTAGTTTAGTGCTAAAAAATATAACTAAAATTTTTGCTGAAAACGGAATTTTAGCAAAAAAATTTCTGAAAACTAGTACACTTGATATACAAGACGTTTTACTAATTTTTCTACTAACTTATTTTTTTTAGTGTATATGTAAATATATTTTATGTTTAAATTTTTATGACGAGTCCTAAAATTACACACTAGAGAAAACTTAATTTTTTCTGAATGTATTTCCTTAAGCTAATAGTATTTGCTTAACTCCTTATTTTTAAGAATCAAGTAAGCAATCGGACAACCGCTTATAATTCAACTTTTTGTAAGCATGTGTGTAACCACTTATTATTCAAAATCTCATAACTACTTATTTCTCATTTTTTCGTAAGCGAGCGGGTAAGCGTGACTACTTATAAAAACGACCACGCCAAACAAAAATAATGAGTTTAGACGCCAAAAAATAAGTTGTGCGGAGCTAAGAATTTCTATTATATAACCACTTATTTGGTAATGAAAGATTTTGCTGGGTTTATTTTAAAATCTGCTAAAGTTCGCTATTTTTTATAGGATGGAAAATATTGATCAATTTTAATTTCATTTATATTTTTCTAATAACATTGAAAGTGAGTGTGAAAAGATCAATAAAATTGAAATAAATTATATTGACCGTATGTGCTCGACTTTATACATAAAAAGTTTGAAGGCAAAACAGTAGGTGGTTAAGTTTTCTATCGATATAATACAACTACCCAGTGTAGAAAATCATTACCAGATATGTAGTTATGTAACTATATACCTGGTAATGGTAACTACTTACTTTTCTTATTACATTTCTTATTACCTTTGTATGGCAATGTCGCGCAAAATAATGAGTTATGCTTTCACATCAACACACGAAAAATCTAAAAATATGTCGTTACCTATATGCTTACCAATACTGACAAAAAAAATAGTCTTAAAATAGATTTTCAAAAATATAAATTTTATAAAAAAATATTTTTTTATTGTAAAATTTTTTTAAATAAAATTTTATAGTGCGGAAATTGAACCTGGAACTCCAGGTTGCCAGTCAATAGGTCTACCCTCTGAGCTACCTTGACATGTTCTTAGCCTGACATAGAGATGGCGGTATAAACAGAAAAAAGCTTTGTATAATGGAAACTTTCATCCGTCATATGAACACATGTTAAAGATCTGTCAAATCATTCGTATAGTAACAGGTGTTTAAAAAAGGCGCTTCGGTAATTTTTTTGTAATGGAAAAATTAGAAATTCGTGGTGTGATTAAATATTTAAATAACAAAGGTTTATCGGGACAAGAAACTCATAATGATATGGTGAATGTGTTAGGTGAAAGTGCTCCTTCATATGCAACAGTAAAAAATTGGGTTGCTGAATTTAAACGTGGCATAAAAGATGAACTAACTACGCAATAAATCATAGCTAAAGTCCATGATATGGTATTAGACGATCGACGAGTGAAAGTGCATGAAATATGTGATGCCATATGCATCTCAAATGAGCGAGTACATTTTATTTTGCATCAAGAATTACAGATGAAAAAGCTTTCTGCAAGATGGGTGCCGCATTTGTTAACAGTTGACCAAAAACGCATTCGAATGAAAATTTTTCATTTCTCATCATTTCTCATTTCTCTGATTTAGCTCCATCTGACTTCTATCTGTTCCCAAATCTAAAAAAATTCCTTGCTGGCAAATTTTAATAAGTTTTATTGAAATTTGAAAATCTTTTTCATTAATGTTTAAAACCTTTTCGTCAACTCATATTTAGCTTAAAACAAATTTAGCCGCTACTCTAAAGCCTGTTTGTTTTATGAAACTATATAATAATATTTTCTTCCTAAAACGAACAAAACAACACTAATTGTAACAACCTTCAGATCAACTAAAAATCTACGGTCATCTCCACAGACGATGTACAATAAAAATTCTTAAGTTATATTCCTTAATTTCACCATGTTATTCAATAATATGGCATGAAGAATAACAGATGATTTAATCATACACTAAAATTCTTATTCACATTTAATCAATCAACAATACCCAATGTTGAATAAAATCAGTATCATGCAGCTGAACGCGTAGTTCAGATCAGTTTGAGTCGTCGGTCGAACATGTTTTATTCACAATTAATCGCTCAAAAAAACTCACTGTTGAATAAAATCACTTTTGAATAAAGGCGATTTCAAAAAAAAAATTTTTTTTTTGCCGAACGAAGTGGTCGCCTTTTTGAATTTTTCGTTATAGCTTCAGCATTTAAAGTCTGATTTTAAAGTCTGATATATCGATTTTTTTGCCCCGAGGAGACCAGTGTTAGATACAAAAAACACTAATAGAAATAAATCTGTAAAAATAGCAGAAAAAGTAGCTAAAATTAGTTCAAAATGATGTTGCAGAAAAAACTGCTGAAATTAGCAGAATTTTTACTAAATACTTTTTTGCCCCGAGGAGACCAGTGTTAAATACAAAAAACACTAATAGAAATAAATCTGTAAAAATAGCAGAAAAAGTAGCTAAAATAAGCTCAAAATGATGTTGCAGAAAAAACTGCTGAAATTAGCAGAATTTTTACTAAATACTAGTAAAATAAGAACAGCAAATTTAAAACTGTTAAATTTACAGAATTTTAGTTATATTTAAGTTAACTTTTAGTTAATTGAAAATAACAAACTCAACCAAAAAAGTGTGGAAAGGCTACAGAAAATTTTGCTGTTATTACAGGAAGTTTAACTGTTTTGAGCCCAGCGATATTTTTTTACTAATTTTAGCAACACATGTCTGCTGATCTGTAGTACAATAAAATTAGTAGAAAAAATTAGAAGCCGCTACTACCTATTGCTAAAATCAGTTAAAAAACTTACTAAATATCATAATTTTAGTACAATGAAATTAGTATAAATAATTAGTTGCACCTACTAAATTTCGATAGATTGTTGTAAACTGTAATTTAAAATCAATCTGCTGAAGTTAGAAAAAAAGTGTACTAAGAAATAAAAAAAACTGTAAAATCTAAAAAAAAACTTTTTTCTTTCGATTGTAATCAGTGTTGTCAGTTTAGGGGATTTACCCCCAAATTGGGGATTTTTTTTTCGTCAATGGGGATAAAAATGTCCGTTTGGGGATCTGGGGATTTATTGGGGATGACACAAAATTTTAGGGGATTTTTCGGGGATAACATATTATTGCTTTTGTATATTTTTATGAATTTAACCCTGATAATTTCTAAATATTTATATATTTCTTTTAAAAATGATGATATTAGTGAATGATTTTAAGCTACACAAATTTGTGTCTGGCAAGCTCATATGCGCACAAACCTTAATACCTTTTGAAGAAAATTTTAATTTCTTTTGGATTTAAGGTTATTCAATATAATATGAGCTATAAGAAGCTATTCTTAAACTAAATATATACTTTACAGGTTATTCAATTGTCAAATATCCAATCCATCTTCTGAAATGCTAAAACTTATTAATACAGTACCAAACACAACAAAATTTCTTAAGCTGGCGAATCAGAAAATTTTGATTCGGAAATATTTAAATCGAAAATTTTGGTTCACATTTATTTTTTCTTATAATTTGTTACACGTACAAAGTTATTGAATTTGAGTGTATAACTAACCGAAAAAAATAAATAAATATGTTATTTTTACATTAAATTTTTAAAAAAGTAAACGAATACGAATTTTTTCCAGAAAATAAAAATTGGGGTTTTTTGGGGATGATAAATTGTAAATTGGGGATAAGGTCTGAAGAAAAACTGGCAACACTGATTGTAACAAGCGTATAATTACTTCATCGTACTTGAAATTTGGAGCCAAAATTGCAAACTTTTCTCCAGTTATTACCTTTTAATGCATTGGAGATACAATAAAATTTTCTGATTGTTATTTCCAAACTAAGAATATATCAATAGTAACAAATATAAACTAAACAAGAATTGTAAAAAATCAACAAAAAAGATTTTAAATTAGTATATTTTTCTGCTAAATTTAGCACTCGGTTTTGAAAAATTAGTAAAATATTTTGCTGAAATCAGCAGCGTGAATTAGTAAAAAAAATCCGTAATTTGTAATAATAGATTAGCAAAAATGATTACTAAAATAAAAATTGTACTAAAAATCAGTATAAAAATAGTAAAGTGCGATTAGAAAATGTTTACAAATGTTTTTACTAACTTCTTTATCTGAGTGTATATATGTCGGTTTTATCTCGGTTTTAACTCACACTTTCGTCATTTCCCGAAATGCGTTCATAATAATTTTCTCCACAATATATTTTTTCCATTCATTTTACGGGGCAGTTATGGTCAAAATATGCAAGTTGACTAAATGAAGACAACTCCAAATGTTTTCGTATCAAATACCTACACGACGTATGAGTAATATATAAAAAAAAAAACATTACAACACTCATACGCAACCGTGCACTTTTATATGTATTTAATTTTGGTTTGTTTTTTCCAAGGTTGGTTACCGAAACCGAAACGAATAACAGTAAGGGTAACGGTAACGATACCGAATTTCGTTTGTTTCGGTAATGGTAAAGGTAACGGTATTTAAGACTGTTTCGGTAATGGTACACCGTTATCGAAACAGTAATACCGGTACGTACCGGTATTATAAATTGCGATAAAAACATATAAAAAAATTAAAAAATTAGAATATTTTCAATTTTAAGTGTTAAGAATTAGGGTATTCAATTAAGAGACTTTTTATTTTATTCGATAAATGGTGCAAATAATAATTTTTTTAACCGATTAATCGAATAAAACTTAAAAGTTCATCGAACAAAATTGTACATAAAATACCATACAAAGTTTATGTATTTTTAATAATTTTATTTAAAAAAGGAACAAAAATAATTTCAGTAACTCTTCTTAAATTCGTATAACATATAAACAGCTAATACAATTTAATGGAAGATCACTGAAAAGGCCTGTCCATAGAAGAAAGGCAGAAACTAGATCTAGTCTTATTTGAAAATTAATGTGTTTATAATTTTTAGAGAAAAACGTTTATTCTTCTTTATAATCTAATTTCTGTCCTTTATATCACATATTCAATTTTTTATTTCATATCGGAGAAAAACACTACAGACCTACAATGTAAATTTAGCATTTCACGTAGCGCTCTTTAATTGATTCAATGAGTTATATAAGAATAGAACAACTCGTATTTTAATTTTTGCCTGTTTCGAATGCACTGAACATATAAAAAACCAAGCGTTGAGAGAAATTCTGTTGATAATAGATTTTCCCTCTACGTTTACGTCTTTCTCTTCATTTATTTAATTTTAATAAGTATTTTGCAGGGAATTTTAAAACATTTTTGTGATTAACTTTGTCAAAAATGTTTCAAAGGGAGTTGGCTCAATTGGTTACTGAAAAACTCGTATATATGAAAAATTATTTAGTTCTCATTAAAAAATATTTAGATCTCAATAAAGATTAATTTCAACTATATTCTTGTTAAAAAGTTATTTGTAAATTCCTTTGTTTTACTTTTTAAATTGTATTTTGTAAAAGCCTCTGGTAATGATATAAAAAATAATTTATTTGTCTTTTATTTAGTTCTCCCTTTATAAAGTCGAATTATATGCTCACTGAACAAGCTTTATAACACTGAGCATTATTTATTAACGCTCTCGTTTAATATCAACATTTATAAAATCTTAAAAAAAAATAATTTAAAAATTTGTTATACATAAATAGATTTTACTACATTGCTAGATCTGCCAAAATAACACAGTAGTATTTTGGAAGATGACAAAGCAAATTGTGACAGTTTTTTTCTTATTTTTTCTTTGATATTTAGAACATTTAATAATGCTACCGCACGAAAACAAGAAATTCTCAGAAGAAATACTTTACTGTAACAAATATTTCTAAAAATTCTTAAAAGGCGTCCCTGATGATTTCCTTAGGAATGAAATCCAGATAGGTACAATCTCACAGGTATCTTTTTCTTTACAATTTTTTAAATTAGTTTTGGGATTTCGGCACATTTAAAATGTCCAAATTTCGAATAACAAATATTTCGAATAATAAAAAATATATTTTTTTTAAGTATCTTAGTAATTTTTTATCAATTTCGATTAATCGTATTAAATTAATCGTACTGTTCGTTATTCAAAATTTGGACATTTTAAATTTTTAAAGAAAATCGTTCGATTAATCGTACAGGGTGCATCGATTGGATTTCCCTATTAAAAATACAGATTTTAAGCTTTAAATTGAATGCTGGTAGTTTTATTAACTATAATTATTATCAAATTTTTTTTTTTTTTTTTTTATTAGATCATTATAAAAAATTTGCATTTACATAAAAATTAATAAATACCAGTAAAATACAGGTAACTGTCAATAAAAACAACGAAAACGGTATTTTAGCGATGACGATATTCTAACGATAACGGTAACCAGCCTTGGTTTTTTAATTTTTCTTGAGTGTGGCCGACATAAAAACTAAAGCACAAAAAACATATCAGGCCAGAATACATAAAAATAAATTCCTAGGAAATAAAAAATAAACAAAATTCCTATAAAGTCTGTGACTCTTAAGTAGGGCATACACGTTCAATATTATTGATCAATTATTCAAAAATCAACCAATCAGAACATTTTATTTTTAAATACTTTGTTCTGATTGGTTGATTTTAAAAACATTGATCAATAGTATTGAACGTGTATGTTTGTCTTTAGTTGTGACTATATTCGCCATGTGTTTGTTGTTCAAAGTCACAATCAATTTTTTATTTATTCAAATTTTTGTTTGAAAACTTTAAAAAATTAAGACTTCATATCAAATCAATCATAACAATCGCAAATAAAATTTTAAGTTTTTTTTAATTTTATTGCTGTTTTGTATGGAAAGTTTTGACTTTCATCCTTAACGCAAGTCTTGTGACAGTCAAAACGAGTCACAAGTAGAAATAGGCACCTAAATGTGCTAAAATTCCAAAACTCTTTTAACGAATTGTGAAAAATAATTCTTTGTAGGCCTGTCCCTATTCGGATTTCATTTTCGCCTAAGGAAAACGTCAGGGGACTACGTTTTTGAGAATTCCTATAAATTTTTGTAGGCAAAATTACAACGAAGAAAAAAAACTAAAAAATTACTGCACTTTGCTTTGTCATCTTCCAAATATATTTATTTGCATTTAGTGAGTAAACTGGTGTTATTTATCTTTTAACAATTAATATATACCAATATAAAAATTTATTATATTTGGTAATTTTCATTTCAAACAACAATAAAACACTGAATAATAAAGAAAAATTACCTTGCAAGAAAACAACGATTTTCCAAAGAAATTTAATTATACAGCTAAGTTTAGTTGCGAAACTTTTGTTAGGGGTGTGTAGTTAAGCAATGCAAAAATTTATATATATTTATTTTAATTTAAACTTGTATTTTATATTAAATATTATTTCTTAAAACTTTAAATTAAATTTAGTATTTTTTTTAATTATTTATGGTGATTTTATTTAAACTTTATGAAATGGTGCTTTTGTGTGACATTTTAAGATTATTTAAGATTTTTTTGTGATTGTTTTAATTTAATTTGCTGAATATTTTTATTTAATTTTAATTAACACTTAAACTGTAGTTTTCATTTAAATATATTATAATATGTATTGCACTTAAATTACTAATTAAATTTATTAATTTTTTTTTTTTGTTAAAGTTTTAAGTTTTTGGTTTCTTTAAGTTTAAAGCATTTAAATTATTTTTAAATTAATTATTATTTAAATTAATTTATTTAATATTTTTTATATTTTTTTTTTTTTATTTTTATAACACTACGACTTCCTTAGAAAACATTTTTTCTACTCCTTTTTTGTTTTTTTTTTTTATTTTTAAAAGTTTTTCTTGTTTATATATTTTTTCTTTATTTTATTTTAAATTTCAAACAATATATCATTGTATTTTTTTTTTTTGTTTTAAATAAAGTAACAGTAATAGAACCGTACGCGTGTAAAAGTTCAATCACAATTATGGTAAGGCAAAGTATGTGGTAGATTGAACAAGAGAGATGGAGAGTAGGAGGAAACGGAAAGTAAACTTTTTGTAACAGTATGTGTGTTTTGTTTGAGTGTTTAAAGGTAGACTTTAAAAAAAATACACATTATATGTTTAAGTAGAGTGCTGTTTGTTTTTACTTTGCTTTTTTTAGTTTTTGTTTTGTTGCTTACTACTACTACATATCTACTACCACTACTACTGCTATGTATGTAAGTACGATTAAAACGATAACGACGATGTTAACAATACAAACGAATAACGACTATAAATGGCTTGTTATTTAGCTTTTCTAAAACTTATATAAGGTTTTATTTCTTTTCTAATTTAAAGGAATTTTTATTTTTAAATTAAATTTTTATTTAAACTGAAGTATTTTAAATTTCTTTTAACTAAATTTTTTCACATTGTTATTTTATAATTTTCAAACAATTTTCTTTAAAACTACATATTTTTTAAACCAAGTTCTAGTTTTTTTTTCTTCTCTTAATAAAACGCTGTTTTGAAAATTTTCTTGTTGTTAACACGACAAGAAACTCACGAAGACTAAATTTCACTTTCAAATGGTTAAATGTTAAATTCTTTAATTTGTTTAAAAGCCTTTTTTGACGAAGAAAGCTCTTTTTAACTACCCTTAGCTTAAGCTTTTCATAAATTCACCTCAAATGCTTTGTAGTGTTTTGTTATTGTTGTTAAAAAAACATCATCATCGTGTGTTTTACGAGTAAGCTTTATTTTACTACTATTAAGGAAGTAAAACAAATCAAAAAAAGAAAAATAATAAATGGTAGACATGTGTTACAGGTGATGTTGTGTTTTGTTGTTGTCAATGGTTTTGTCATTCTGTATGACTTCGTCTTCCTTTTAGAAATAAAAATACATAAAATGTGTTCTTAAGCGGCTTATATACGAGCAAGCATGCTGTCCAGCTTGTTTGACAAACAAAAAATGGTTTTTGCAATACACGGACAAGCATGCTGTAAAATTTGACTTCAAAACCACAAAATCAACACAGCGGGTGATAATGACAAAATTATTTTTATTAATTTTTTTCTTGGAATTTCATTTTTGAATTTCTGTTTTTGCATTTTTTAGTTTATTTATTAACGTTATCCCTTTGTTGTCACAAAATACCTTATTAAAAATGTAAAATTCTCCAATGTTTGATGATTTTTTTCAATAGACGGTAAAGCGTGTTGGTCAAACTAGCCGAAAAATCAAAACATTTTGTTTTTCGTCCAACATGCTTGACAAACCGTCAAATTAGACATTACATGGTCAAATTCATACAGCCGTCCAGCATGCTGTACAGTAGACCGTACCTCAAAAAAAAAGTTCGCCCTACACCCTCCAATATGATGTATTTTTGGAAGGAGATTTCAAAAAAAAAAGTTTTTTTTTCCGACTGTAGGGGTCGCCATTTTTAATTTTTTGTTATAGCTTTGGCATTTAAAATCGGATTTTAAAGTGTGATATATCGATTTTTTTTTGCCTCGAGGAGACCAGTGTTTTGCTATATAGTAAAAATCCAATTAAAAAAAATTTAAAAAGGCGACGCCTACGTTCGGCAACCAACCCAGTAGCAAATGGTCGAACTAGTTCTAAAAAGTACTAGTTTTTTAACTAGAAACTACAAAACTAGTTCTCAAAATAACCATTTTGAACCAGTTGTGTACTAGTTAAATACGATCTATGTAGGGACTGTAAAAGAAATTAAAATGCGAAATTTGAAATTCTCATTTCGTTTATGTTTGTATTTAATAGAACATCAGAGTTTGCAAATAAACACCCACATTTTTTTACAGTAAATTGCCTTGAGGTGCAAATCAACTGGTACAGTACTGGTACCGAAGAGTCACTCCGGAACTAGTTTGGTAAATTTCTTATAAGTATACACAGAAAATTAATTAGTTGGAATTCTCTAGAAACTATTGAAACTCAGTTGTTAAACCACAATATTTATCCCAATTATATAATTTTCTTAACTTGGACCATGTTACTGATTTTGTAATGTTTAATTTTCTAATAGAACGAAATTAATATCGTAATCCTCAATAATTGGTGAACTCAACTTTTACTACATCAAAAATTTAATTATGACAATTATCGCTAGACCCAACCGCTACTAAAATTAAAATAAGTCGTAAAAATTATAAATCCGTAGTGACAACATATTTTCAATGTTTCATTTATTACAAACTGTCAGGTTATAAATAAAAAAAATGTGTAAAATAAACATTTTGGTTTTCTTTTTTATATAAAACAAAATCAATTCAATTATATAAACGAAAAAAAGTTGGAAAACAATCATGCACGCTGAAAAAAAACGGCCTGTCCCAAACATATTTTTGCTGGTAATATATATATATATTTGGAGAAATTGTTAAACATATTCGCCGTGTTTTTACTAGAAACAATATATATTTGCATGCAAATATATTATGTTTGTAAGCAAATATATTATGTTAATATATAATGTTTGGACGAAATGAAATGACGCTATCGACAAATATTATATGTTTGGCAGCAAACATATAATATGTGTGTTATAGACAAATTATGTTTCCATGCAAATACTATATATAAATAATATATTTAGTTATAAAGCAATTATTAATATATGCCAAACAATAGGCGTATTTATTCTACTCCCAAAATTTCTATATATTTTAATGGAAAAACATAAAAAGTTAAATTAATACATCTACATACTGTTTGGCGATTATTTAATAACTAAATATATTATAAATCACATTGAATTTTACATCTAATACATTCATTGAAAAACAATAACTACAATCTCTTCATTTATTTTTTATTTATTTTTATTAACAAATATTAATTAAAAACTCTTATAATAAGTTAATACTTTAATATACACAATTAAATATTTTTTTTTAACACAATTTTATGTTTTATTTATACTAATTTATTTTATTTTTTCACATTTTTCACAATAAAATTAATAAATAAAGGAAAAATATCACTAAATTTTCTGACTAGATGCAGTCTAGCTAAACCAAACGATTATTACCAACTACAAAAGTTATAATGGCTACATACAACTTTATATGTATCAAGAATGGAAATTCGCCGTTTTTCCAAATATATGTTAATTGTATCCACAAATATAATTATTACCGGGAAATATAGTATAGTGACTATAAAAACAATATAATTGGAAGCACACTGCAAATACATATATGGTAGTTTGTAAACATACATTGATTACCTCCAAACATATACAAAAACGTCTTTTTCCTCCGTGTGTTTCATGTAAGTTAGGATCATAAATACTCGTAAGAACGCTTCCTTATATAATTATTTATGTTACAACATGTGTACACTCATAAAAAAAGTTAGTACAAAAGTCTGTTAAACGCGTTTTAATTCAGTTGAACTAATTTTTCCTGTTGTTTTCGTTTAAATCCGTTGTTTAGCTAAAGTTGTTAGTTATCCAATGTTACCACAAAAACATATTTCTGCTGTACTTGAACTAATTTTTCCTCCTGATATTTAGCAATTTTTTTATAAATGATTTTGTCAATGTTATCAGCTAATATAGATAAATTTATTGGCAACTTTTTTAATATTTGTGTTTTCAAAAGAAAACGATAGGGGCGCTAGTGTATAGTGATTGATGGTGCTTGATGGTGAAGTGTGTATTTGTGAGTTTGCCGACCAATACAAATTAGAAAATTTCTAGTAAGTGTATTTTAATGTATGTGATGAATCATCACTGATGACGCTTACCAAAGAAAATAAAAATAATATCCGCATGTTAGGAAAGTTCTAGTAAATAAAATAATATGATACGAGCATGTTTTCTCTTGTTTATGTTAGTCAGCAAAGGAACACAAAAGAAAACGGAGGTATGCTGAACATTAACATTTATTTTATTTTAATGTGTGTGATGAGCAGAGAAGACAAAATTGCTGTTTTTGCTTTTAATGCTTTTTATTGCTTGTTTTACTCATATTTGCTTCTTTTTGCTTTTTTGGATTTTCCGTTTTTTAGCTTTAAAATAGCTTTTTCTTAAGATTTTTGAGCTTTTAATTGCTTTTTTTAAGACTTTTTGCCCAAAAATACTTTTTTTGCCCGCAAAAAAAATATTTTTTCTCTTAACTTTGAATTAAAAAATAAAAAAACTGTTGTTTTTCCAAGTTTTTTCACTTTTGCTTTTTTCTTGCTTTTTTACAATATTTTTGTGCTTTAAACACATCGGATTTTGCTTTTTTCTGTCTTCTCTGGTGATGTGTCGTCACTGATGACGCTTACCAATACAAATAATAATAATATGATACGAGCATGTTTTCTCTTGTTTCTGTTAGTCAGCAAAGGAACGCTGGACATTAATATTTCGCAGTTAAAATTGTATTTAAAAAATAAAATAATAGAGGTTTGTTTTATAATATAAACTATATTTATTTAAGGAAATACTATTAAATGTTATTTTTTTTCTTTTATTTCAGCCCTTTAACATTTTCATCTAAATTCGACCCACAGGTAGACGAAAAAAGGAACTAAATAATACAACTTCAGCGGAAGTTTAACATATTGGCAAGAAAATAAAAGTGATATAAGTGCAAACAGTGTTTTTGGATTGTGTAATTTATTCGAAAATAAAATTAATAATATTTACATAAATTTGTTTTTATTCAATTAATAACAAAAAGTGATTGTAATTTTAGCAGCATATTTTGCATATTTAACTGACCCGCTTTCATTCTATTAAACGAAAATTCTTCTAAATTTTTTTAATGTTAACTGAATTTTTTACCTGTTTATAACACACTAAAATTTAGCAGAAAACATGTACTGATTTCAGCTGAGTAATTTTCATTTCCATTAAACAACATTTCTCATAAATTATTGTATTTGAACTAACTTTTTTAGGTCACCTAAATTTAGCAGACCATGATTCTCAACATCATTGAAATTTCTGCTGGCGCAAATTCAGGTACTATTTCCTGTTATTTTAGCAGAATTTTTAACTATTTGTACGGGCTTTTTTTTATGAGTGTATGTATTTCCTCTTTTCAAGCAGCATGTGAAATGTAATTGGAGAATATGGAATTTCAAGATTCTTAAGGGATCCAAGAGCCCAAAATTCTTTTATTTAACTCGATTATTGCAGCTTTTTTGTACGAAGGATGAAGCATCAAAGGAGTTTTCAGTCAAACAATGTACTCGTAAAACATAAGAACTGCTATTTTTTAGAGATGTCTCTTTAAAAACCTATGGTTCCAAAAACATTTTTTCTTAAAATGACACAAATATTCCGAGTTCCTGTTCTAATGAAAGAAACACAGGTTGGTAGCAAATATTCCTACAAAAATCCAAATTGTGATGACTTTCACCGAAAAAAATTTTAGAATCCGCGTTTTTTATATAAAAGTGTAACATTAATATAAAAAAAAGTTCGCTCTTGATCTGCGGTATTTTGTGAATAAAGTCAATCTTGATTTGTGTTTTTGCAAAAAAAAAGTGTACTCAGAAAGGACTCTGAAACATTAGGTATTTTCATATTAAAAATTCTCCAAACCATAAAATTTTTAACGGAAAAAGTCCTTTAAGCTAATTTTTTTAAATGTGTTGTAATTGTATATTTATATTTTAAAATTTTAACTGTGTTTTAATTAAAAAATATGTAAATTAATAATAACGTTTTTTCTTTAAATTAGAAATGGTGTGGACATTTTAGATTTTAATTGTAGCTAACAGAACTATTCTTCGTAGAATTTGGTAGTCACAACCGAAAATGTTAATTTTCGTAGCCGAACATTTAATGATGTGAACCGCTACTGCAATAAATTCAAAGATAGTTGTCGTAACCGCCACAATTCGATTAGCAACAAATTCGGTTAGTACAACGTTTTTATTCTTAAAACAATTTTTAACCATTTGTGTACCTATTAGTTTGATTGAAACAATGCGAGACTATTTCTAAAGATTAAATTTAAATAGGAGTTTTGAAATTCTAGTTTTGTTTACATTTGTTGTTAGTAATATAGTCTGAAGTTGCGAATAAACACTAAAATTTTATATTGTGATTAGAAATCATAAACACAAAATATTTTAGATTTCGTTTGGTAAATGGACCTAATTATCTCCGTAAGGAAACTATCGGTCTAATCTACGTTTCATCAAAGAAAAAGTGTTTGTTTTTTATCTACGTATATAATTTAGATCTTTACCAACTGGTACAGTACTATTTCCAAAGAGTCACTTCGGAACTGGTTCCGCAAGTGTCACATTAGTACCAGTTTTGCTCCCTATTTTTCGTCCTTAAATTGTAATTTTCAAACTATTTCTACAACTAGTACCAAAGTGGGAGTTTGGGGACAACTGTCCCCATCCCTATGACATTTCCATGTTAAATTCTACAGTTGTTTGTATGGAGAGGCGGTAGAACTCGTACTAGTTGCCTGGTTCAAATAAACTAGTACATAACTGGTTCTGAACTAGTATTTTTTGCTACTGGGAATATATAAAAAAAAATTTCTACTGGGTTTAGCGAAAAACTTCCTTAGCAAAAGTTTAATGATTTTTTGCGAGCTTTAATTTTCTGACATTAGGGCTGTACATTAGGGTGGTAGCAACTGAGATCTGGTGGGTAACTACTAGAACAGGATACTTGAGGTCAAAATGTGCTTAGAGCAAAACACTGGTCTCCTCGAGAGAAAAACATCGATGTATCATACTTTAAGATCCGACTGTAAATACCAAAGATATAACGAAAAATGTAAAATGGCAACCCCAACGTTCGGCAAAAAAAATAAAAAAATTTTTTTTGAAACCTCCTTGCAAAAATATCTCATACTGGAGGGTGTACGGCGCACCCTTTTTTTTGCCTGTAAGGTTTTACGCTCTACTGTACAGCATGCTTGGTCGTATATAGGCCGCTTTAAACATGGTCCGAACTGACTTTTGTCATTTTATTTAAATTTCTTATGTGTTATTACCACGGTTGGTTACCGTTATCGTTATACCATCATCGCTAAAATACCGTTTCAAATTGGATACCGTTACCAGTACCTCTAAAAAAAATTCAAATACCGTTATCGTTACCGATACCTTTATTTTTATAGGTAGTTACCAGTATTTTACCGGTATTTATTAATATACATATATAAAAATGCAATTTTTAACTTTTTATTTTATAATCTTGAGTTTTTTTTTACAAAAAAATTTGTAGATATTAATTTTACTTACTAAAACTACCAGCATTGAATTTATAGCTAGGGTGAACATTTGTACTGATTTGATCAGTACATGTACTGATTTTTGGGCCCGTGTACTGATGAAAAAGTCGTGTACTGATTTGCACTGATTTTTTTTTAATTTGTACTGATTGTCATGATTTTTTGCATTTAAAACAATATTACATTTTTTTAGTAAAAAAAGGCAAAATGCAAGTACAATCTGGTTTTTTTATAGGATAAATTGTTTTGAATGTGATGATGATTTTTTCTACATATAAATTTTTTAATCTAATATGTAGTTTCATACACAGAGAAGATTCGTGGTGATTCGGTTCTGTGGGATTTCAATAGAAAAAAGTATACAAAACCTTAAGATTTTCATTGTTAAAAACGTTGCGTATTTTTGTAGAAAAACGTAACCAAAATGTGAAGTTTTTCTATTTCAGAAATCATGCAGAAATTAGCAAAGAGAAAAAAGATTCTGACAGCTAAATTTGTAGCGAATCAATTGGGTAGTATCTACAGAAAATTAATTTAGACAATTTAATTTGCGCTTGACAACAGAAATTCGTTGGACTGAATAAAAATTCGGAAGAATTAACGTTCATACTATCCTGGGGTCATATTTGAATCCATACGTAGCATGGCTATATTTCATAAATCTGTTCCAAAAAAATTAGAAAAGGAATGGTAACAGATCATTGAAGTTTCCGTTTGCTGTACTGAAAAAACTGGATTTTTTCATGCGAAAAAAAGTTTTGTCTTGGGGTCTGTATAGGGATGATAATATTTTTTTGGCTGATAACATTTTTAAAATTTGTACTGATTTGAAGTCAGAAAAAAATGGTCACTCTATTTATAGCTCATAATCTGTATATTTAACACTTACAATTAAAAATATGATATGTTTTTACTAGTTTTTATTAGTGTTTCCAATTCGGTTAATCGATTAACCGATTCCTCGATTAATCGCCTCTATTTCGGTTAATGTCGAAACAAAGAATTTAAAACTCAAATAATTATTCGACCCGAATAATCGGTTAAAATAGGTCGATTAACCGGTTACATTTTTAATATGTAATTTTTTCCCAAAACTTCATAATTTTCTTAAATTTGGCTAGAAAATTGCAAGAAAGGGTTAGAAAAAATAAATACTAACTAAAATACGATCAAACTGTTTTAAAATCGATTGAAAGAGAAGCCTTTAGATACCATTTTTTGAGCAACTCAAAACAAGTCGACATTTAACCAGCAAAACACGTCATAGGTTTTAAGAGACTCTTAAAACTGATTTGTTTTACATTATCGCAATTAATTTTTAATAAAATTTTTTTGATTTTTTTTTAACAAAATAACAAAGTTTCTATTTGTAAAAAAAAATGCTTTAACATTATGTGTCTGGCTGGAGCAGGCTTTAGGAAATACAATAGACAATTTTTCATTTCCATTTTAATTCTTTTAAAATGTAAAATTAATTTTCATAAGTAAGAGCAGTTTTTCAGCCTCTAGTCCAGGAGTGGCAAGACTTTTTTCGCTGCGTGCCAGAAACGGACAAATGGTTTTTGTAAAAATTTATCGCGTGCCACCTTAATTTTATTTGTCTTTTAAAAGTCCTTTTTTAAAAATTTTTAAAATTTGGGAAATTTCTCTTAAAAATATCATCACAGATGTACATATTTATCAGCGCTGCGGATAACCCCAGAAAATAACATCCAAGAAATGACGTAAAAATGTTTGACGGTTATTTAATTTTTAGGGATTTATTTAATCTTTAAGTATTGAGATGATTTCATTATGACAAAATCCCCAATGAAATAAAATTAAAACAGTTTGAACAGTATTGCATTTTCATTATTTCATTATAAAACTTATGTTAAGTATTTGATTGAAGGTTATTTCGTAGCACCTATTTTCCCTTTAAAAAAAACCTAATTTTTTAGATCCAATTTTAATGCAAGTTGTTTTCCATTTTTGTGCAATTTTCTGGTACTTTTTATTTCTCCGATTATGAGGCATTTTCTCATCGAAACATTTAAATTTCTTTCAATCTAGAATTTTAGAAATTTTCCCAGAATTTTCTGATAATCGAATTTGCGAGTTCTGTATTAAACATATTTTTTTGAACAAAAAATGGTGGCAATGCAGAGTTTTATTCATTTTTAAAGACGATTTACAAGCTCTATGAAAAATTCCACCATTATGGAGTTAAATCACATATTTTTGTAGCGAAATTTAACATTTAACTGAATTTTTTGCTGATCTTCTAATAGTTTAAATTTTTTAAAAATATCCAACAAAACGTCGCGTGCCACCTAAAATCCACTCGCGTACCACTACTGACACGCGTGTCATAGTTTTGCCAGCCCTGCTCTAGTCTATGATTTTATTTATATTTATTTTAACAAAAACAGTGTGTATTAATTTTTAAAATTTTATTATTGCAAACATAGGTTGAAAAACTGCTCTCACTTTCGAAAATCTGTGATAAAGTTTGAACAGACAAATCTGTTTGGGATTTGACATCTGCTACTGCACACTGAGGCAATTATCTACATGCTTTTTATGAATTTTTAAATTGATTCAATGAAATTTCGCTGGAATTCGTCCATTAAAATTATGAGAAATTGGAAGATAAAGGTAAATTTAAAATAGGCTGTTTGTATGTGTCTGCGTTGATCACTTCTGAGTAAAAACAATAACAGAAAGCTGAATAGGAAAGAAAACAACGAATTAGTTACATTGCATTCAAGGCCTTACTTGGGTGAGATGGTTAAACTGTCGCACCTTAGTATAGTTACGTTTGTAATGTGGAAGCATGTGTTCGATTCCTACAGCCGACGGGCTGTTGAAAAAAATCTGACAATAAAAACATAAAAATAATTAACACAATTTAATGGAAAATCATTGATGGCGCCTGTCCATACAAAAAAAGGCAGAAACTAGATCTAGCCCCATTTGAAAATTATAATGTGTTTATAATTTTTAAAGAAAAAGGTTTATTCTTCTTCTTAACATCAAACCTATTAATATAAATTGATCAAATTGCATATTAACGTTAAAACAACACTGTACCAAACTTTTAATTGAATTGATGCAGTTTCATGAAAAATTTCGTATTATATATTGAAATGAAAAAGCATTTTAGTAAAATTTGTTTTGCATCAACTTTGTGAATAAAACTTCAGTAGTTTAGTTAAAACTAAATTAGCTCAAAATTTGTTTATTGTTAATAGCCCTTAAAAACTGAAAAGACTGAAGCCCAAATTAGTTTGGAAGTATCGTAAAAAAAAGTAACGTATCATTCTCATAATGAATAAAAAGAGTATAAAAAATAAAAATATTGTATTTTTTATCTTTTTCTTGTGCATAGAATTAAATGTCAAGTAATAAAATAGAAAATTTCTATTTTCCACAGAACTTTTTTACGATTTTACTTGACAACAGTTTCAATGCATAGAAAAAAGATAAAAATATATTTCTGTATTATTTTAACACATTGAATTGATTACAGATACGTTTTTTTACTTTACGATTAGACTAAAGAAGCCTTGAGAATTTACCAATTATTTATGATACTCTCAGACTGCTAATATTCAGAAAAATTCTTTGCTGATTTTTGCAGAGTAAATTGGTATTTTCAAAGAGAGCTTAACAATTTTTATATTGATGGCTCAATGTAAAAGGCTCTTCTAGTTTTTGATATTAAAAAAAGTCAACTCTTTTTGTTTTTATTGATGAAAAGTTAAGAAAATACATTAATTTTGCATTAAACGATTAATCGATTAATCGCCAATTTTCTCAATTAACCGACCCGAATAACCGGTTAATTAATTTTAGTGATTTTTCGAATAATGCATTAACCGGTTAACCGCCTATGTCGAATAATTGTAAACACTAGTTTTTATATGTTTTTAACGTAATTTTTAATACCTGTTCGTACCGGTATTGCTGTTTCGATAACGGTATTCCGTTACCGAAATAGTCTTAAATACCGTTACCTTTACCGTTACCGAAACATACAAATTTTGATACCGTTACTCTAACCGTTATTCGTTCCGGTAACCAACCTTGGTTAATACACTAATACACTCATAGACATAAATCTGTAAAAATAGCAGAAAAAGTTACTAAAAAATTAGTTAAAAATAATGCTGCAGAAAAAACTGTTAAAATTAGCAGATTATTTTTGCTATATATTAGTAATATAGGAACAGCAAAATAAAACTGCTAAATATACAGAATTTTAGTTATATTTGAACTAAAATTTTGTTAACGGAAAATAGCAAATTAACCTGCTAAAATTAGCAAAAAATTTTACTAAATAATTAGTAGCCTAAAAAATCACCAAAAAATTTAAAACTTTCGAAGCAATGTTAACAAACAAAATTGTCGAATATGGAGTGATTCTAACCCACAGATACTCCCTGAGACGGAATTGCATCCAGCTCGAGTCACAGTGTGGTGTGCAGTTTCATCAAGATGCATTGTCGGGCCGAAGAAAATGGCCGTACTGCTAAGCGGCCTATAGATGGTCAAGCATGCTGTACAATATGTGCAGCATTTGATCGTGTAATGCCTTGTTTGATGGAAATTACAAAAACAAATACAACATGCTTGATCGTCTATAGGCCGCATTACAGTCAATGGAGACCGTTACTTAAAGATTTAGAAAGAGTATTTCTTTCCAGAACTACGCCGAAAGAGAATTCCTTTTAACTCTGTGTGTTTTCAACAAGATGGTGCAACTTGTCACATAGCCAGGCCAGTTATGGCAGAATTGCAACGAAAATTCCCGAATAAGCTGCTTTCAAGAAACTCCACATTCCGTTGGCCCCCAAGGAGTCCGGACCTTACTGCACCTGATTTTTTCTTGTGGGGTTATTGCAAACAGGAAGTCTACAAAACAAAACCAACAAATTTAGATGATTTAAAGCAATGCATTCGAACGGCAATTGAGGCAATTCCAGCTGCAACCCTCAATGCAGTAATGAATAACTTTTTGATAAGATGTCGCACATACGTCACCGAACGTGGAGGTCATTTAAATTCAATTATTTTTAAAGGCCATTAGAAAAACTTAATAAAAATGTATTATTTTTTAAATTAATAAAGAAAAATGAATTTATGTGAATTAAAAAAAAAAAATTTGAATTTCTTAATGTAGCATTATTCATCAGTAGGGCAAGGAATTTCATACACTTAAAAAATGTTAATATGCGCCTAAAAAATGCATTAAAAACATGAAAAATATGCTTATTAAAGCACATATTTTTGCAAAAATATCGCACTTTTGAACATAAAAGACCAGTTAATTTTTCAATAGTCACAGAACTCAACGCTTTTTTTAGGTCAATAGGATTTTTAAGAATATCTATTTTTTCCAAATAACAAAAAAATAAATATTTTATTTGAATCAAAACATGAAAATGTGTCCATTTCTAATATTTTTAACACATTAAAAAATGTTACTGAAAAATTAAAAATATGCACAAATATGCATTAAAATACGTTGGACAATTTCCTGTAAAATGTTAATTCAATATTTTTTAGGGGCACATGAAATTTTTGATTTTTGCAACCTCACTTGTTCTACAGGCGCCACTGTGCGTCGGCTGAAAGGAAACTTTTCCAAGAATTTCAACAGATACATACACGCAAAAAACCTACTGGAAGAATATCGGTCAACTTTTTGTGTTTTGTATAGGCAGTTCTCCGGATTTATAAAAATTTAGTTTACATTTTACAATGCCGTTGTGAAATTTATATATGAATTGTAGGTATTTGTAGAATATTTTTAAATAATCTTTATTGATGTTTTTTTAACAAAATGTATTTTATAATGAAAATATTAGACAGTATTTTTGAAAACTCAAATTCACAAATTCAAACAGAAACTTAAAACAAATAATTACAAAGTATAAAAACAAGTATAAAATTGTATTTTGGAATCCCTACAATACTCCCCCTCCGGGAGAATTAATATTTAATAAATTAAATGTAACACTTTTTTTAATTTTAGTGGAAGTAGGATTGATGTCAGTGTGTTCAACAAATGCTGGCTTAAGCCTATCAATTGGAATCGTCCTGATGTTACCATCAATTTCCAATTTAAAATATTTTTTATTCTTTTCAATTACTTTGTACGGTCCTTCATAAGGTTGTTGTAATGATCTCTTTTGTTCCCTGCGTACAAATGCATATTTACAACTAAAAAGATTATCAGGAACATATACGCCAGAATTCTTACTCCTATGATGAGATAAATTAGAACGAATATCCGAAAAGTGTTCTTTTAATTTACTAATAAAATCAGATGTTGGATCTTTACAATCCGAAACAATGATCTCCCCAGGTAAACGCAAGGCTTGTCCATAAACCATTTCGGCTGGAGTTGACTGGAGGTCTTCTTTAAAAACTGACCTAAGACCAAGTAACGCTATCGGAAGAATATCGTGCCAATTTTCAGTATTATTCTTTGCCATAACTGAAGCTTTTAACTGCCTATGAAATCGTTCTATAATGCCATTGGCCTGTGGGTGATATGGTGAAGTAATTATTTTGTGACTACCTAGTAACTTCGTCAATTCCGTAAATAATTTTGAAGTGAATTGTGCCCCTTGATCACTCGTTAACCTAAGAGGTACACCGAAACGACTTATATAATTTGTGAAAAATGTTTGTGCTACAGTGGATGCCGAAATTTCCTTAAGAGGATATGCCTCTGGCCATCGTGTAAATCTATCAATTATTGTTAAAATATATCGATGGTTACGTGAAGGAGGAAGAGGACCTACTATGTCGAGATGAATATGTTCGAATCTGCCTCTAGGAATTTCTATTTTAGTTACTGGGGATTTAGTATGTTTGCTAATCTTGGATTTCTGACAACTAATACATTCCTTAGACCATGTATTGAGTTCTTTACTCATACCTGGCCAAAAATAACGGCGAGAAATAAGTCGACGTGTGGCTCTGATACCCGGATGTGATATTGAATGTAATTTATCAAACACCAGTCTACGTAAATTGCTTGGTACGAAGGGTTTGGATGAATCCTGTGAAATTTCACACCATAACTCCTCATTAAAAAGTGGAATTTTTATCAATTTTAAATTAAGGTGTATGTCCTTGTTTCCTAAAATCTCCTTAAGTTCCAAATCTTTCTGTTGTTCTTTACATAATAACTTCAAATTTAAATCTGTGTTCCGAAACGCATCTACCTCGAAAGCTCTTGAAAGAGTATCAGCTACAACATTGGAGGCACCACTTATATGTTGAATATCATTCGTAAATTGAGAAATGTACTCGAGATGTCTAGTTTGCCTGGGACTTCTTTCGGTTTTAGAATTTAGTGCAAATATCAACGGTTTATGATCCGTATAAATCGTAAATTCTCTTCCTTCCAACATATATCGAAAGTGTTTAACGTTCATATAAATTGCAAGCAACTCTCTGTCAAATGCACTGTATTTTGATTCTGAAGGAGATAGTTTTCTAGAAAAAAAAGCTAAGGGTTCAGACATGCTGCCACGAACTTGATGCAAAACTCCTCCAATCGCAGTATTGGAAGCATCTACTGTTAAATTCAATTTTGCCTTGATATCAAAATGATTTAGTAGAACTTTAGAAGAAAAACAATTCTTGATACGTTCAAATGCAACTTCTGCCATATCGTTCCATTCTAAAATCTTCTTCTTGTTTTTTAAAGCATGTGAAATCATTATATGAATAGGACTAGACATCTCTGCTAACCTAGGGAAATACCTATGATAGTAATTTACCATTCCTATAAATTTTTGCATCTGTTTAACAGATATTGGTCGTTCGAAACTATGAATGGCTGAGACTTTCTCTTTTGATGGTTGAATTCCTTGTTCTGAGATATTGTGGCTAAGAAAATTTATACTCGAGACTCCAAAAGTGCATTTACCGGGTTTAATGTTCAATCCATATTCCTCCAACCTTTCAAAAACTAACTTCAAATGTTCTAAATGTTCATCCTCATTTTCACTAGCGATAAGAACGTCATCGATATAGATAAAAACAAAATCAAGTCCGTTGAAAACTTCATTAATGAACCTTTGAAATGTTTGAGCAGAGTTCCTTAATCCAAATGGCATGCGTATAAATTCGAACATACCAAATGGTGTAGTAATAGCGGTTTTATAAATGTCCTCTTTTGCCATAGGAATTTGATGGTATGCCCGCACTAAATCTAGTTTAGAAAATATTCGCTTGTTCTTCATATTCATATTTAAGTCCTGTAAGTGTGGTAAAGGATATCTATCGGGAACTGTAACAAAATTTAATCTCCTAAAATCACCACAAGGACGCCAATCATTTGGGTCCTTTTTGGGAACTAAATGTAAGGCCGATGCAACACATGAATTGGAGGGCCTACAAATACCGGATTTAACCAAAAAATCGAATTCGGTTTTAGCAGCCTTGTATTTGATAGGATCTAGGCGTCTGGGTTTAGTGAAAGGTAGAGAGCCATTGGTTGCTAGCCGATGTACAGTCGAATGTTTTACTGGTTTTGAATAATCTGGTTCCGATATTAAAGAAGGATACTGTTTCAACAAAACTGTGTACTGATTTTCAACTGAAAAAATTTTTGGAAGAGAAATTTTGCAATAATGTGAGAAAGCATTTATTGATAATTTAGTGAGAGGGTCAATTAATTGTCTATTCTTTATATCAATCAACAGTCCATACTTGTCTAAAAAATCAGCACCAATAATTGGTTTTCCTATATTCGCAACAGTGAAAATGAAAGGAAATTCGCGGCGTAATCCTAAATCTACATTTAGCATTTTTTTGCCAAAAGTTGAAATGGTCGAACCGTTTGCAGCCGTTAAAATTATGTCCGAAACTCTTTTGTGATTTTTGAATTTTGATGAAGGTAATACTGATATATCAGCGCCACTATCTATTAGAAATTTTAATTTGTTGTTTTTATCATAAATAAATAGGCGACGAGAAGATCCATTCGAATTCCCATTGTCTGTCGCTTCGACAATGGGAGAATTTAGTTTGTTGAAGCACGTTCTGAATATGAACAAGGTTCTACACAGTTTCTTGCCCTACTTCCATATCTAAAGTGATACCTACAAACCCAATCTTTACTATTCGATCTACCTCGGGAACGAGACCGACTTCTTAGTAATCGTTTATTCCGATTCTGCTCAACTTCAAATTGTTTTTTTATAGAAGAAACCTCTAATGATAATGTTTTAAACCCATCACAGATATTAGATGTTACTTGAACTAGATTTTCAACCACCTTTTCCAAATTTGGTTGTATTGTAACATTAGATTGTACACTAGCAACTTCTTCAGTACGAAATACCTCCCAAAGATTGTCCGCTAAACGTATTAATTCATTATTATCTGTCAAATTTGATCCAGTCAATGCTATATTTAAACCCTTTGGTAATTTCCTCAACCATAACTTTCGTAAAACATCAGAGCTAAAATTCGAACCGGCAAGTAACATTAATGAACGATAATATTCTGATGGTTTTTGATCTCCAATTTCAGAGTCAGAGAAAATTTTATCTAATTTTCTATTTTCACTCATTGAATGACGTTCTATCAATGTGTTCTTTAAATGAACATAACGCTCACCTGGAGAAGGATTCTGTATAATGTCGAGTACTGTCATTATAACTTCCTGAGGTAAAGCTGTAATAACATACTCATACTTTGTTTTGTCCTGAGTAATCCCTTTTGAAGCAAATTGCATTTCAGCATGAATAAACCATGCATCTGGACAGCTTGTCCAAAATTGGGGAAATTAAACCGAGGTGGCACAAATTTCAATATTTGGTGAAAGAAATGAACCAGAAACATGAGGACTATTCAGTGATTGATTACTTAAATAGGATTGCGTATTAGTATTCAAATTGTCTGAATTGGAATCATTGTCCGCAGTATGTCCTGTTTGTGTAACTGTACGTGTGGGTGACAGAACCATTTTGTTCCCAGAGGAAAGGTTAACAATCAATACCAAAAAGAAACAAACAACAAACAAGTAACGAAAACAAATTAATAATGTAAATATGTATGTGTGAATATGAATACGTTGTATTTAATAAAATAAAATACTTATGAATATTGCGACAGTTGATTCTTTAGATGAACTTGATAGATCAAAATTGATGATTTATAAAATTAAAATATTATCTTGATTACAGAATATTTAGTTTATTAAATCTGGATCTTGGTAGCAAATATTTAGCTTGTTTGTTGAACTCAGACCCAAGTCTGGTTGAAATAATGAAAATGGATTCAAATACCAGGTTTGATTTTAACGGAGATTAATGCTGATTTTGCAAAACTGATGGTTCTTTGTTGTTTTTCCTCAAATTTTTTTTTTTTTTTTAAATTGTTGAATAGTTTGCGAAAATTTGTTTTTGATATATATTAATGCAATTGATTCGCGTTTGCAGGATCGCCAATTGTAGGTATTTGTAGAATATTTTTAAATAATCTTTATTGATGTTTTTTTAACAAAATGTATTTTATAATGAAAATATTAGACAGTATTTTTGAAAACTCAAATTCACAAATTCAAACAGAAACTTAAAACAAATAATTACAAAGTATAAAAACAAGTATAAAATTGTATTTTGGAATCCCTACATGAATTTGTTAAATTTTACGCAATTTATTGTTAAAATATAAGATTTTAATCTCTCTGCTATTACCTGGTAGATGACGCTACCGGGATATTCGATGTTCTAAAGATCGCCCTATTTCTTTCCCTCCCGATTTTAATAAATGGCATATATCTCCGAAACCTAGAAAGATATACCAAAATCCAAACAAAATTCGACTACCCCTAGTTTTACCTCACCCCTAAGAAGGTCGTCTATATGCAAAAATGGATATTGTTTGGACCGTGGACCCTCATAGTTCCATTTTATAAAATGATCCATATCTCGAAAACTAAGCGATATTGAGAAAAACTGACAAAACGATTGTTACTTTAGAGTATCAATATATGTCCTTATAAGTTATGCAACAGGTCCTGGAAAAGTACAAATAAAACTGTTTTACAAATTCTTTATTTAAATTCCAAATTGTTCAATTTAACAAAAATTTCTTTAAAATCAGCAAATTTGAATCTAAGCCAAATATAGGAATAATTTTTATTTTAGTATGTTTGAGGTTAAGACGAAGAATAAACCTTTTTCTCCAAAAATTATACACACATTAATTTACAAATCAGGGTAGATCTAGTTTCTGCCTTTTTCTATGGACAGGCTTCATCAGTGATTTTCAATTAATTTGTATTATTGTTTATATTTTATTGTCAGATTGTGTCTATATGATAATTTTTAAACAACCCGCCGGCTGTACGAATCGAACTTGTGCATTAGAGGGCGCGGAACTTTGCCGAATTGCGGATTTCAAAAACGGGGATGCGGTAAACAGTAAAAAATAAAAATCGGTTCACGTTCAAGGTCCCCGCAAAACGGTTGAAATTTCGAAATTTCGGAAAGTTTAAAAAAATTGCTTAAATTTTGTTAAAAGATATTTGTTGTTGTGATATATAATTTCTAATAAATTATAGTTCAGTGAATCCAAAAAAAAATTTTTAAGCGGCCGAAATGGTTCTGAAATATTGCTACTTGAATTTTTCTGAAAAACACTTTTTTTCATTTTTAAGTCAATCCTTCAAAAAGTTAGTCCCAAAATGTTTTTAATTCTTTTTATTTTCAAATCTACTATCTATATAAAATTATCTTTCATTTGAGTGTAAAAAAGTTGAAAAATGTTGAAGGGTATTCCAAGGACGTTGCGACAAAGTTTGTAAAAATTTTCAGAGTTAAAAGTGATTGTTTTTTGTGATCACTGTTTTTTTTTTTAAGTGATCAGAGATTTTATCAATTTATTGTTTTGGATTACCATAAAATAACATTTTTATGACTGGTTCATCTTTTTTAAATTTAACGGTTCGTTGTAATTCAAAAATCTGTGTTTATGATACACAGAATTGAATAGAATCAGCTGAGATATCTTAAGAATTAAGGTTCAAAGCAAAAAAGAGTAATAATAACAAAAGGATAAAAATAGCATTGTTAAATTTCTTTGACGTTAGTCTAAGCTGAGTTGTTGATAACAAACCCGATTTGCTTTCAACAGCCATATACGTAGACGATTATCAAAATATTAACCCACTCAAAGGCGAAAGGCACTGATGATGGCTTTGTAGCGAAAGCCGAAAATGCGCATTCTGCCTTGCTGGTCTTATCGAATTTTTTCAATAATTTTTATTCTTTGTAATTTACTTGTAAAAATTGTATCATCTTTCCGGGATTTGAAAATAATTTAAACAGAAAGTGATATTAATTTATGATCTTGAGTCAAACTAAAAAAAAAAAAAAAAAAAAAAAAAAAATAACATTCAATTTTGGGTATTTTGATAATAAATATAAAATAGCGTGATAGCATCTCGAGATTTGGGACACAATGCACACCCCCAGTTTTATTGGAAATGGTCCCAAATGGAAGAAATCGATTTTTTTTTTGGAAAACGTTAACCCGTGCCGAAAGTTGGACGAAAATGGCCCATTTTGGAATAAATTGTATTACTATTAAAAATTCCCAAAATATTAAAGGGTTAAATAAAAATAAAGATGCATATAATCTAATAATATTTAATTGATATTTTTGGAAAATTATGCAAAATTTGGTGAAAACAGGCCAATTCTGTACAATTTTTGACAAAATAATCAAATTTGCATAAATGTTCGCTTCCCACACAAAATCCGAATAATCATTTTTTCATTTTTTGTTCTTCTTTCTTTAATTATAACTATTTTATGACAAAAATAGCTTTTGAAATTGCCACATTAAAGCCCAAATTAGTTTGGAAGTATCGTGAAAAAAGTAACGTACCACTCCTGTAATGAATAAAAAGGGTATGAAAAATAAAAATATTGTTTTTTTTCTTTCCTTTCTTTCAAGTAAAAAAGTGGAAAATTTCTATTTTCAACAGAATTTTTTTACGATTTTACTTCACAACAGAGTCAGTGCATAGAAGAAGGACAAAAATATTTTCTATATTATTTTAATACATTGAATTGGTTACAGATACGTTTTCATACATTACGATTAGACTAATAAAGCCTTAAGCATTTTAAAAAGTTTATACAAATAATTTAAAAAAACGACGTTTCCGCATTTCTATTAAATTTATGGGTCATTTTCGGTTCCAGGTTAAAGTAGGTTAATGATATCCGGCGAAACCGGAATTTCGTATTTGAATAATTTTAAGTATACATATTTAATGAACAAATTAAATAAATAAGTGGGTGA
This sequence comes from Leucophora obtusa, assembly GCA_949987735.1. Taxonomy (NCBI): domain Eukaryota; kingdom Metazoa; phylum Arthropoda; class Insecta; order Diptera; family Anthomyiidae; genus Leucophora; species Leucophora obtusa. The sequence continues at coordinate 116,506,764 of OX465297.1, forward strand.
ATTCCTAAACGTCAAAACACATTGCAGTGTTTGCGGTTTTACTACTGTTTCGATACAAAGCAAACAAGTGTGTTGCTTAATTTGTAATAAAAACATGTCAACAAAGCATCAACAACATTTGTGATGCACAGTTTGCTTTTTATATGCGCATCAATTGCGTTTACGAATGCATGACTTTGTTCAGTTGCATTGCAAATGACGTTTTGGAACTCAGCCAGTCATTTCGAATTTTGGGAATTTTTAATAGATGCTATTTTTTTTTTTTTCTTTCCAAAAATGAGCCATATTCCGTCGCGATTTGGGACGACTTAACATTTTCTAAAAACAAAAATCGAATTCTTCCATTTTAAACCAACTAGATCAAAACTAGGGGTGTAATGAATGACAAATCGTATTTTAAGGGATAGCCTAATATACATACATATATCGTTACCATTAGGTAGAGCTTCGAAGAATGAATTCTATTTTGAATAAAATCCCTAAAAGTATCATTCGATTTCTTTCTAAATCAATTGAATTCTTTTTTAACCATTCGCAGAGACTTATTATTTGGAATTCATTCGATCGAATTCACTTTTAAGGAATTCAATCAATTTATCTCATCGATTTTGTCAATCTTTGAATTCAATCGTTAGGAATTCATTCGATTTCTTACTTATTCGATTGACAATTTGGGAATTTAAACATTTAATCGATTTTGTATCAGTTGATTGAGCAATTTGGGAATGATATTCCATTTTTTTCATTCGATTTAAAAATTTTATAAAGTTAACCATTATGTTATTTTATTACAGTAAAATTAAAACTAGCAGATAGTACTTTTTGGGCTGAATAGGGGAAAACATTTTTTTTGTCGGAGTCCCCTATTTTGGGTTTTATTTCGGGTCAAAGTTGAAACATGGACTTGTCCGTATCACCACTATTTATTATCGGATTTGGAGAATATCAGCACCATTGGGAAGGTCATTGAATTGGCTTTAATATGACATAAAACTTTTTAATATTTATTAATGCATTACGAACCGGTTCCAGTTTTTGTAGAGGCTATTAATTTCTCCTACTAATTTTATTGTACTACAAATCAGTGGACATGTGTTGCTAAAATTAGCAAAAAATACCGCTGGGCTCAAAACAGTTAAATTTCCCGTAATAACAGCAAAATTTTCAGTATCCGTTACAGACTTTTTTGGTTGTACCTCAAATTAATTTTATGATTTATAGGGCATGCTCTGTTTCCCGTTTTCAAAGTTCTGCATCTTATTGCATGCTTATTTGCATGAAATTATTTAAAAAAATAATTTTGCGGTTTTTACGGGTTTTAATAGTTTTTGTGGTATTAGTTTACATTGAGGGTATTCACAGTTTAAGTGCTAATGTGCTATCGTTGTAAAATAGCATGATTTTTGAAGTTTAACCCATAGGAAAGTGTCAAATTTACGACAAATGCTAATTTGGTACTTAATATTGTACGAACTGTGAATTCTGGCATTGTAGAATTTTTGGTATGATTTGATAAAAAAGTGTACAGGTGTTACACTTAAAAAAAATAAAATACACTGCAATTAATAATTAATTTGTTTTTTTTTTGTCGACCTTTTTGTTGTAATTTATTTATAAATAGTCAAGTTCGAGGTCAATTTTAAATAAGATTATTCCTTTATTTTTATCCTGAATATTTAGCTATCCTCTGAACAGCATCTTCTGGAAATACGAATAAGATGCTGCCTAGAGGATAGCAAAATATTGAAAATAAAAAGAAAGGAATAATCTTATTTAAGACTGAACTTGAGCTTCATTATTTATTAATAAAAATAGTCAATAGTCAAAAGTAATAATATTTTTATAGCAAAAAACCAAATTAATTCAAAATATTTAAAAAACGCAAAAAAAAAAAGTAAAAAAGGCTAAAAATATGCTAAATTTTTTTGGAAAAATGCTAAAAAATGCTATATGCTAGATGCATTTTTTCATACTAAATGATTTAAAAAAAATTCTAAATCTAGCATTAAGTATGCTAAACTGGCAACACTGCTTAGGGCATAGAGATTTCGGATCTAGGAAATAAGTAATTTCTAATCTTTTAAAGGTTATTTGATCCAATTCGGATCAGTGGTTCAGGAGATACGAGCTTCCAAAGTCGACACCTTCCAAACACACACCCGGGATACGTTTGTACCTACTAGCTTATTTTGGCTTTTTCTAATGTTTAAATGGTCCAATTACATTATTTTTTTTTTAAATGCGTATATTAATATTTTACAAATGTTTTAGTTTTTCTTTGATGCAAATATTCTACCTGGTTCAAGAGATATCGGCAAAAAATGGTCAGAAAGGTAGAAAAAGTTGGGTATGCATCGTACGGTTAAAAATTAAAAATTAAAAATTGGGCCGTAATGAGTTAATTTGCATAAAAATCTTTAATGTCATATTGGTCATATAGCACTTGATCAACAAGAGGGTATTAACTTAAAATTTTAAAATGTTCAGTAGAGGTGAAAAACTGTTCGTGGTTACATACTTTTTGTTGATATAAAGGTATTCACTACACCATCACGAAAATGGTCTCAAATGTGGTTTTCGAGATGAAAGTGTGTAGATATTGATGTTGTTAGTTGATTTCTTGCAAAAAGTAAAATTTTAAAAATTTTGAGTTAATACCCTCTTGTTGATCAAGTGCTATATGAAAGACTAGCGGGCGCAGCCCGCTACGTTGTTAGCGTGCCTTAAAGGTTAGAATTAAATTTCTTTTATATAAAATAAAACAAAATATTTGTTGCTAAGTTAAAATAATTGTTAAGTTAAATTTATTATAGATAAGTCGTATTCGTGGTTGATGGGGGGCGCAGCCCCCCCCCTGATTTTCTTAAAATTTGCTTTTTTTAAATACAGTTTTTTATAATAAAAACCTTCACCCAGCCACCACAAATAAATAATTCTGACACAACAATAATTCTTGACAACATACGTGTGTATGTCAAGATAATTTGGTAAAGTGCGCACATAGGTAGAAGGACCCGTAAATAGTTTTGTTCATTTGTGTTTTGAATGAAAATAAAAAAACATTTAAAGCAGCCCGCTACGTTGTTAGCATGCCTTAAAGTTTAGAATTAAATTTCTTTTAGATAAAATAAAACACCATATTTGTTATTAAGATAAAATAATTGTTAAGGTAAATTTATTGTAATTTTTAAGTACAAACACTATTTTTTGCCTCTTCATTTTTATATAAATAAATCATTTAGTATACCAACACCTGAGCATGTAACAACTAATTGTCTGTTGTTCAAGCCATCGGCGTAGATAGGTCGTATTCGTGGTTGGGTGGGTAAATTCGCTTTGTTTATTTAAAGTACAGTTTTTATAATAAAAGCCTTCACCCAGCCACCACAAATAAATAATTCTGACACAACAATGGGTTTAAAATAAATAAATATTTGATCACTTTTTCTCATGAAAGTGGATTGTTATTAATGAATCCATTACAAATTGCAATATACGTGTGTATGTCAAGATAATTTGGTAAAGTGCGAACTTAGGTAGATAGACCCGTAAGTAGTTTTATTTATTTGTGATTTGAATGAAAATAAATAACGTAAAGCAGGGTTGGCCAGCGATTTATAATATTAAAGATAGCGGGCAAAGCTACCTATCTACGTTGTTAGCGTGCATTGAAGTTTTTTTTAATTCCAGTTTATGTAAAGGTAGACCTGGCAATTCAAGTACATTCACAAATTCAGTTGGAAAATTTACTGTGTCGGTTTCTTCCACCGGTGCTTCGTTACCTGCAGTTTAAATATCAGAATATATAAGTTCCATTTTCTTTTAGAAAATTTGTTTAACTTTTTGGAGAGTATGTTTCAATGCTACACAGAAAAAAATAATTCATACATGTAATAAATTTTTTCATAATATGTATGAATCTAACATTATAATTTTTTCCCAAAACTTTTTCATACAATGTATGAATTTATTCATACATATTATGAAAAAAATTATACTGATTTTTTTCTTCATTAGTCAATTAAATATCCACTAATATTATCAAATCCTTGCTATATTTGCAAAATAATGTCTTGTTTCGCAAAATATGCATTTTTATTTATTAATTAAAAACAAAAATTAAACATAAACAAAATTTATTTAAAAAACTGCAGTCTTGCTCTTTCAAGTACGCATATCCAAGATCGGTTTATTTAATATTGTCATCCCAGGAAGTGGACAATCGGTTGGTATAAAAACACTCTGGAGAGAAGAGGGCACATACAGATTTTATCCAAAATTTATGTACTCCAGTTGAAAACATGGAGGTCATATAACTGTCCACTTAAATCGATATTATTCAGGGAGGCCAAATGGGGCAAATGGACACAATTTAATTGAGTCAAATGGACGAATTGCAAATTAAGGGCAATCTAAAATATAAAAAAGATGTAGCAAATATTTTTATAAATGTATGTATACCAATATAACGCAGAAATGCACATACCTTTTTACCCTATTACGTAAGAATTTAGCAATTTATCCCACTTTTGTGAAATTTTCCTTTTTTAGAAACGAAATATAAATTTTTGTTGACATTTTCTGTATTTCAAACTAACTTGTTTTTTTAAATATTTTAAAAAATGGAAAAATAATAAAAGTATTCCTAAATTGTATGAATTTGTTCATACATAATATGAATTGAAATCAAAGAAAGCAATTCATACTATTTATGGACAAAATTGGTTCTGTGTACATAAGTTTCATATTCCGTGGATAGTGTTTGAATAGGTAATTAAAAGGGGTTCTTCACCCCTTTTTGTTCCTCCCAGTAAAAATCCCAAATATATATAATCTGCCTCAATCGCATGTGAAATTTCAAGTACCAAACTCCGGCTGTTTGAGTCATTCAAATTCCATTCCATTTTGTTTAACAATTTCAGTGTTCCAATGCAACTCCTTCCAAGATTCCATTTCGTTCACCATTCCATTGCATTTCGTTCCCATTATCTGTTATTCCAATTCCACTCGTTCCCCGTTTCATTCCATTTCGTTCCTACTGTCTTGTGTATCGATATTGATATCAGTCGCTTCTCTTTCCATTCCATTTCTTTGCACTTCTTTGCTCCGTTCCATTCCTCTTTTAACTGCAGTGTTTCAATTCCACTCGTTCCCTATTCGATGCCATCTTGCTCCTCATTCCATTTCGTTCTATAGTCCATTCCTTTTCGTTCCCTCTTCCAATCCATTTCCATTGTCTATAATTTCAATTCCACTCGTATAACGTTTATATCCATTTCGTTCCACTTGTGTAGTGTTTCAATTCCACTCGTTTCCTATTTAGTTTCTTAATTTTAGTGTTCCATATACACTCGTTCTTTAAATTTTAGGTTTCTAGCTAAAGACGCAGATGTTCACGTTCCTGTCCTAAAAATGCCTTGTCGATAAGTTAGCCCATACTCCAAGGAAAACATATTATAGATTACGGGTTTCTAGCCGAAGGGTTCGGTTAGGCCATCAAGGAGGAGAATTATTCCGTTTTTACCCCTCCCGGTAGGAATTTCCAAAAATTCCGAGAACGTCTGCGTTGGAGGAGGAACTTACTACATTTATAAATTTAGGTCTCTACATCCAGCAGTTTGCCCAGCTCGGCAAGGGGGAAGTTTTTTCCCTTTTTACCCCTCCCGGTATGAGTTTCCAAAAATACCGTCTTAGGGGACGTCTACGTTGGAGAAGGAACCCAAATACCGAATTTAAGCTCCCTAGTTCCAGCAGTTTGGCCAGGCCGTTAAGGGGGAGACTTTTCCTGTTTTTGACCCTAACTGTGGAAAAGGTACTTTTTTTGGAAAAAGGTACTTTTTTGTCCCCTTTTTGCCCCTCCCGATAAGAATTTCCAAAAATTCCGTCTCAACGGACGTCTACACCGGTCGAGGAACCTACATACAAAATTTCAACTTCATAGCTCCAGCAGTTTGAGCAGGCCGTCAAGGGGGAGACTTTTCCCCCTTTTTGCCCCTCCCTGTAAAAATTTCCAAAAAAATCCTGTCTTGGTGGATGTCTACGATAGTGGAGGAACCTTTATAGCAAATTTCAACTTCCTACCTCCAGCGGTTTGGGCAGGCCGTCAAGGGGGGCTCTTTTCCCCTTTTTAACCCCCATTTTACAACATCCTTGTCCAAAATTCTTGAAAGTACTTTCTAGAAAAGTTAGCTCCTACTCCCAGGAACACATATCTAAAATTTCAGCTTTCTAGCCAAAGGGGTTTTCGCAGGCCGTCAAGGGGGAGACTTTCCCCCTTTTTGCCCGTTTCGGTAGGAGTTTCCAAAAATACGGTCTTAGCGGACGTCTACGCCGAAAGAGGAACCTACATACCAAATTTCAACTTCCTAGCTTCAGCGGTTTGGGCTGGGCGATGTTGAGTCAGTCAGTCACTCACTCACGTTACTCTTTTATATATAGAAGAAGATATATTTTAAATACCTTTAAAAAAAATATTAAAATTTGTAGCCGATCGGAGCTCTGCACCTAAACTCAACTTTAACCTTCTATTGTTAGCTGGGGGGTTATTATGTAATTCGATTCGAAAAGAAAACGCATTCGAACAGAATTTTCACGTTAAAAATTCAGTAGTAGAAAATAGTTTTTAGTGAAGAAAAATTTTGAAAACGTGTAAAATGTCCAGTAAAAGTGAAAAGTTAAAAAAGAAATTGGCCTTTCAAGAACGGATATCTTTTTACAAGAGTTATAAAATTTCCGAATTCAAACAATTTTTCGAATCCGCTTACGTAATAGCCTCCCTGTTTATTTTTTTTACGGCAACTCTTAATTCCAATATTATCCTTTAATAAAAACTAATAACGTAGTTGTCGTTTTCAATATTTTAGATCGAATGAAGAAAATTGAATGTCATTTCCAAATTGCTCAATTGAAGGAACTAGAAATCGATTGAATGGCCAGGGATTGAATTCAGGTCATTGTAAAAATCGAATGAAGAAAAAATTATTGAAGTCTTCAAAATTAAATGGATTGAGACCAATCAAGACTTCATTCGGTGTGTAAATTGCGATTTAAATTACAAATAATAGGTCCATTCGATTACTGGATAATTTGTACAAATTTGTACAAATTTTTACTGGATGGCGTTCGTTTACACAAATACTCAGTAAACAGAAAGAAAAAAGAGAGAATAAAGTGACAGTTCTATGCTGAGAGTTTCTAAGTATTCTTCTTTTTCTTGCAAATTTTTACTGGAAAAATTTTTGCCAGTAAGAATTTGCAAGCAGAAAAAACATGTTTCGAAAACATATGTTTGTTTATTGTAAATAAAAACAATTATTTTCCAATTATGTTATTTTATGGAAATGCAAAGCAGTGAAACTTTCAAAATAAATTATGGGAAAGATAAAAAAACCTTCTGCTTAAGGTTTAACATCAAAAATTCTCTTCTTTCATAGCGACTAGTTAAAATTTAGGTGTGTTTCTTTACTTTTTGGGTAAAGTTCGGTAAAATGAGAGTAAGCACAAAATCCTCTCACAAAATGACAAAATTACCCAATAGTACAGGAACGCAAAAAACCACTTTTCTAGCCCAAAAACTTATTTCAAAGAATAATGTTAAACAGTGATGGGACTTGAAACATTTTGTTTTGTGCCAAGTGTGTGACTAAAATGTGCCAAATGGGCCTTTATTGTGCCAAAACTCAATTTTCACTTAGAAACCGTGTTTTCAACTTTCATTTTGTAAATGCATTCTTATGGAATTATTTTGAATTCTTATGGAATTAATTATATTTGAATGAATTAAAATTTTCTTTCAATTAAAAGGTGAATGATAAATTAAATTCATCCGATACTTATTAAAGATTTGGGAATGCAGCCAATGAATAAATTCTTTAGGAATGGTTGCACGGAATGGTATACATACATATAAACATTTTCTAAAACTGAATTAATTTTTTTATGAATTAAACTTAAATTAATTCTTTCGAAGCTCTGAGATAAATTTATAGCATTTGAATTTTTAAAATTCTATGGATTAAGCACCGTAAGTTGTTCAGTTTTCACGTGAAAAAACTGTTCTACTCCATATAAAAAAAATTATTTTTCACGACAATGAGTTTCACGTGAAAATTGTGCAAACTTAGTTTTCACGCAAATTTAATGTACAAGACTATTATTTTTCTGGTGAAAAAGTGACATTTTGTGTTAATTGTGATTGTGGCTTTGTTATAAAATTAAAATATTGTTAATTTTTTTAACTTAAATTGCAATTTAAAGCATTTAAAGTCTGAGAGAAATTTTTTCACATGAAAAACAACTTACGGTGCTTTATTCGGTAATATCTTCGATGCCATTTTTTAGTTTTGCTTTATTCGAAAAGGTATTTTAATACCAATAAATGCTTAGAAACTAAAAATTAAAGAATTGTTATTTTTTAAATTCATTTTCTATTAAATTTTGTAGATAACCAAAATGTTCCAAAATAGTATCGGTTGTGCCATTGTACCAATCAATCTTAGATTGTGCCAAAAATCCCATCACTGATGTGAAAATACGTATAATTTCAGTTTGCAAATCGGCACAAATAGACATATTTATTCGCATTTAAAAGTTGTTTTTGATTTTATTCAATTAATTCTAACAAAAAACCAAGTTTCTTTTGCTTATTTCTTTATTTAATTACAATTTTTAATTTAATTTCACAATTGTTTTTTGTTTATATTTGCATCAGCTGTTTTACCAAAGTTTACCCGAAGAAAAAGTCTGGGTAAATTTTGGTAAAAAGAGAAGCACTAATACACTCTCATTAGCGCTCTCATTTACCCAATTCTCGAGTACGGGAACGCTTTTGGGTAAATTTCGGTAACTTTGGGTAAATTTCGGTAACATTGGGAACGTACGGGAACACACTGTTTATTTGTATATTTGGTGTTGTAATCAGCTGTGTCTACAAACTTGCAAATTGTTGCAAATTTGCTGTTCGCGTACATGTTTGAGAAAATTTTATTTTGAGATTAAATCTTGTCTTACTCTCTGTAAGTTTGTACTGAGTAATTCTTACTGGACTTGACTGAGAAAAGTAATCGAATGGACCTAATTACAACTTTCCCATCAAATCCGTTGCAATTTAAAAAATATATAAGGCGACATCGCTATATAGACTTTTTTAGAAAAAAAAATGCCTAACCCTCATTAACGCAATGTCCTGTTAGCTACTCACTGGAACTTTAACGAAACATTTGTTGTTGTTTACCATATAAATTTAAAATTTAACTTTAGGTTAAATTTTAAGGGGACATTGTATTATTTGGCCTAAGTGTCTACATTGACAACACCAACCCCAACAAGTACCCCAATTTACCCGAAGCAACAAATTACACATAAATTCGAAAATAGAAACGCTTTTTGGTAGAATTGGGCACCCGCGGTAACGTACGTTAAAAAGAATTAATATGTCTATTCCCAAAAGCGTTCCCGTACTCGAAATTATATGTAATTGTTTATTGTTTTGGGTACCCGCGTAACGTACGGGAGCGCAAATAATATAGAATGCTTAGAAATGTTTACAGATTCGTTTTTACGAAAAGCTAATTGGTATTTTTAATTTATTAATGCACCTATCTTACGAAAAATTTGATACATCGACTAAAGTGACCCACTGAGTTTGACACTTTTTGCGTGACATGCCTTCGGTCGGGCTTATGAGTATTCTACTCTTTGGCATAGCATAACATGGAATTGTTATGAAATGATCTGTGGTATGTCCGAAGCCGTCTTCGCTAATTAAAGCGGCTTACAGAATTTACTCCTAATGTATGCCCATCACTGGCTTTGCTAATATTCTTTAATTTTCGAATGCTCGCACACTTTAAAGGCTGCTTGAACCATCCCACTCAGCGTAGGTATTTTAGTTGGACAGAATTTTATTAATTTCTAAGCCGTTGCATTATTTAATGTATTAATTATTCAAAGTACTGCCTGTGGTGGAGCAAACTTTATTAATAGTTTCCAATAAATACGGTAATCGAAACAGTAACACTTTACTATGAGACTTCGATTTCTACAGCAAAACTTTTTCGATTTTACTATATTACTTATAAATGGATAGTTTATTTCACTATAAAGTTTTAAGCCTCAAATTTTTTAGATGCACAGAACTTTTTAAAAGCGGGAAAAATACTTACATTTTCGATGATTCTTGCAATCATAAATATCACACTTTTTTATGGAATTTTATTATATTCAACAAATATATTGCTTATTTATTGTGCTAAAATACTTTTTTTTCTAATTTTATTTAAATTTAACACTTTATTTTATAAAAATCACACAATTTGTAACGATATAAAAAAATTACACAATTACCGACCGAACAATAAATACACACTAAAAGCAGTGTTGCCAATAAATTTTTTAAACGAGTAAAAAGGTTAAAGTCGGGCATGCCGACTATAGAATACCCTACACCAGTCTGGGTAAAAGCCAACTAATGTCACCAAAATCAATAGGCTGCGTTATTGGGCCAATATAGGTCTGTGTACCAAATTTCATCAAAATATCTTAATATTTGCGACCTGCAGCGTATAAACAGTATAATTTTGGTAGGACCCTTATATGGGCACTAGGTCTAAACATGGACCGATGTTCATCAAAATCAATAGGCTTCGTCCGTGGGCCAAAATAGGTCTGTGTACCAAATTTCGTCAAAATATCTTAATATTTACGACGTGCATCGTATAAACAATATAATTTTGGGGGGACCCTTATATGGGCACTAGGTCTAAACATAGACCGATGTTTACCAAAATCAATAGGCTTCGTCCTTCGGCTGCCATAAGTCGGTGTACCAAATTTCATCAACATATCTTAATATTTGCGACCTGCAGCGTATAAACAATATAATTTTGGTAGGACCCTTATATGGGCACTAGGTCTAAACATGGACCGATGTTCACCAAAATCAATAGGCTTTGTCCTTGGGCCAACGTAGGTCTGTGTACCAAATTTTATCAAAATATCTTAATATTTGCGACCTGCAGCGTATAAACCATATAATTTTAGTAGGACCCTTATATGGGCACTAGGTCTAAACATGGACCGATGTTCACCAAAATCAATAGGCTGCGTTACTGGGCCAATGTAGGTCTGTATACCAAATTTTATCAAAATATCTTAATATTTACGACCTGCAGCGTATAAACAGTATAATTTTGGTAGGACCCTTATATGGGCACTAGGTCTAAACATGGACCGATGTTCACCAAAATCAATAGGCTACGTTATTGGGCCAATATAGGTCTGTGTACCAAATTTCATCAAAATATCTTAATATTTACGACCTGCAGCGTATAAACAGTATAATTTTGGTAGGACCCTTATATGGGCACTAGGTCTAAACATGGACCGATGTTCACCAAAATCAATAGGCTGCGTTATTCGGCCAATATAGGTCTGTGTACCAAATTTCATCAAAATATCTTAATATTTACGACCTGCAGCGTATAAACAGTATAATTTTGGTAGGACCCTTATATGGGCACTAGGTCTAAACATGGACCGATGTTCACCAAAATCAATAGGCTGCGTTATTGGGCCAATATAGGTCTGTGTACCAAATTTCATCAAAATATCTTAATATTTACGACCTGCAGCGTATAAACAATATAATTTTGGTAGGACCCTTATATGGGCACTAGGTCTAAACATGGACCGATGTTCAAAAAAATCAAACTTGTTCGTCCTTGGGCCAACATAGGTCTATGTACCAAATTTCATCGAAATATCTTAATAGGTGCGACCTGTAGAGTGCGTACAAGATTGCATGGACAGACAGACAGACGGACGGACGGACGGACAGACGGACATCGTTAAATCGAAATAAAAAAAAATTCTGAACCGATCGGTATACTATAAGGTGGGTCTACGACCAATATTTTTTGGTGTTACAAACATCAGCACAAACTTATAATACCCTGACCACATAGTGGTGTAGGGTATAAAAACTCCTACACTAAGCAAAATCTCATTCTTCGCTAAAAAAAAATAATTTTTTAGAACAAGTTTGTCTGTACATTTTTTTTAGATTGTTCACAAGGGGTGTGCTACTGTTGTATCGTAACTAGGGTTTGGGATTTCGCGGACTTTTTTATTTCCCGGGAAACGGGAATGAAAAAATTTGAATCCAGGGAAATATTTTTGAACAAAATTGTTAAAAAAAAACACTATTTCAAAACAAATGAAGTCTGTGTATTGAGAATTCAAAGTAAAAAATATCAGAATGTTGAACATTCGATTTCACATAAATTACTCGCAGCACTGCCAAATGAATTGCATGATTCCAGCAGAAAGCACCTACTACTGGACTGTCGGAAACAAGCCGTTTCATCACACTTGGCCCATTAGATATGGTGGCCACAATGTTATTTTCCAAAGACAAATAAAACTCTTCTAGTCTTATTTCTACAATTATCCTTATTTCATCAGCATTACATCTTCTTGATATATAAACCAACCCCAGGTTATAAAATGAATTATTTCCGATTATACATATGTTCAAATATCTCTTTTGTGATATTCTTGTCCATTCATCTAAGATTATAGTAAATCTCCTATTGTTAGATATATTGCTCGATATAATGTTCTTTACATCGGATTCATTTTTTTGCAATGCCAGGTTTTTATTATAAAAACTTTCTCGAATAAACGAAGATCTAGTTATGGTGCGGATTGACTGCGGCTAATTTGGATACCATTTCAGGAAATGTTTGCGCTACCATAAAACCTTTAATGCCTATTCAGCTTACACTTTTTTCTTCGGGTACTTTACTAATTTTAGCTGAAACGTTATTCTTGTTGTTGTTTTCTTCAAGAGAAGTTGCATGACCATCAATTTTTTTTTTTTTTTGTGAACCAAATTTAGATGTCGGATAACCAAATTTAGATACCACCATTAACCATTAGTCTTTTCTTTTCACATTTATTAATGAAAACGTTACTTATAAAATTATTGACCCTTAATATAAAGGAGTATTTTAAATTTAAAGTTGACTTATTTTTAATCAAACGGCTTTGTTCATTTTGTGTACGAAAACCTTACAAAAATATTTATATTTTCAAATATTTTGATTGGTTGAAAATAAATTAACCAATCAGAATGCTCCAAAAATAAAACCAAGTCAAGGTATACTGCCACCCAATATTTTAACTAAAGTCGACTTTACCTAAATTATACATTTGAAAAATTTAGATAGTAAGAAACAAAGCTTTTTTTCATATTTCTTTTAAACATTTTACCAAGTTTTTAGGTTTTACTACTTAAGTTTTGAATAAGTTATGCGAAAAATCTTTATTAGTTGAAATGCTCCTAATTAAAAATTTTTTTAGCAAGTGTCACGCCTATATGACACTTGCTAGTTTCTAGATTCTAGTTTTTTGCACCATGAATGCAAATCATATGAAGGGTACTGCTTTACCAACATCAATTTGACAGTTTGATAGTTTTTCGATATAGTTGTTCGCTTCACACACATTATTTCTCACATAAGGAAATTAGCGCTCTCTTCTATTTTGGATTATTAATACTGAAACTAGCAAGTGTCAAGCCTATATGACACTTGCTAGTTTCTTGATTCTAGTTTTTTGCACCATCAATGCAAATCATATGAAGGATACTGCATTACCAACATCAATTTGACAGTTTGATAGTTTTTCGATATAGTTGTTCGCTTCACACACATTATTTCTCACATAAGGAAATTCGTGCTCTCTTCTATTTTGGATTATTAATACTGAAATTAGCAAGTGTCATATAGGCTTCATATAGGCTTATGCCTAAACCACATAAACGCAGTGTCGACCGCAGTGCGACGTTTAGTCGATAAAACAGGTTTTTGTTTCTTCTCTATTTGTCAATGCATAGAAATTAGAAAAGTTTTTAAATAAACAAGAGGCATTTTTAAACAAAACGCAATAAGAATTTTTTAAACATATTAAATCGTTTTCGCGAAATTCAAGAACAAAGTTTGACAGCACTGCCACTGTTCACTGGCACTTTCACTATGTGGTTTCGGCTTTACATTTTTGCATATTGTCGATAAATCTGGTTTTATTATTTATTTATATGTTAAGCCCAAACCACATAGTGAAAGTGCCAGTGAACAGTGGCAGTGCTGTCAAACTTTGTTCTTGAATTTCGCGAAAACGATTTTATATTTTTAAAAATTTCTTATCTCGTTTTGTTTAAAAACAGTTCTTGTCACTGCTGAGAAATTAGAAAAGTTTCTAAATAAACAAGAGCTGTTAAAAAAACGTAAGAGAGCTGGTATCAAGCAACATGTATCAAGCAAAATGCTTCAAATTCAGAATACGGAATGGTTTGCGAAGCAGAAAAAAATATTTTCACTCATTTAAAAATAATGTAACAATTGACAGTTTTTATCACTTCACCGGTTGAAAACTATTCCGAATGTGTATTCTGGTGCTTTTTAATTTAACAACTCTGTTAAACACAGCTGTTAACTTCATTGACATTTCCAATTTGACATACAGCTGATTAGCAATTACCGACAATTTTTTTTTTGCTCGGCACATCAAAAAACAAAATTCTAGATTTTCCAAAAAAATTCAATTAAAACTCTTAAAAATTTTAATAATATTATTATGTCGAGCTACGAAAGTTACGGGATACCTAGTAAACCAGATAGCAATTGCCGTACATGTAATGATTTTAAATTTTGGTCAAAACAACAAAGACAAACATTTCACAAAGCAAGCGATGTAAGTGGGCGGCAGGAAATTTGTAAACTAAAGCATTGTGAAATTAAAAATTTTTTGCAGGCCAAAGATGCTGCCCGAACTACTGATCAAGCTGGTGATGGCAGTGACAACGGTGTGATGCGTGAGGATTGCCCTTTGGACAAATCTAGACTAGGACAGTCCACTTGGGGTTTATTACATACAATGGCAGCATTTTATACGGACAATCCAACAGATAATCAGAAAAAGGATATGAAAACATTCTTTGATGTTTTCTCTCGTATATATCCTTGTGAATATTGTGCTAAAGATTTTCAAAAAGAGTAAGTTTATTTGTGGCATAAATACTCGTATGATGCAATATTTGTAGATAAAATTATATCTGTAACTTTACAGTATACAGCAACATCCAATTAATGTAGACTCACAATCTGAATTCTCTCAATGGCTATGCAAGTTTCATAATCGTGTAAATACAAAATTGGGTAAACCTACCTTCGATTGTTCCAAGGTTAATGAAAGATGGCGTGATGGTTGGTTGGATGGTTCTTGCGATTAAAAATGAGAAGTCGCTGTATTAATAAATTTAGTGGAATCATTTTATAAATGTTCCTCACTATTATCCAGTTATAATTGATTGGTTGGTTTGTACGTTAGGTTGTTGCCGCCGCTAGTTTTGTTAATTGTAGTTTGTATATACATAATAAGAAATAATGCCCCATCCCATACACGAATTGTTGCCATGATTCAGTTTTTCTCTTAACTAAGTAAAGATTAACCAATTTGTCCATCATCTAATAATTTATTAATCCTTCCTGACTTATATTTTAAATATGTATTAATCATGGCTGGATACATTAACTAAAATAATAAATTATTTTTTTTTTTTACTTTTTTGCCAACTTGTGACTGGTAAATGTATATTTTTGTAATATAATTATATAAAATTCACAAAAGAAACTGTTTTTTAGAGATGTTCGGAATGTTCTAGAAAACCATACTTGGGCCTTTTTATTGGCATTACTTGATCAAATGAAATTTTCTTCAATTGGCATTGATTAAACCAATGGTAATGAAATGTTGACCAATGCCTCAAAGCAACCAATTATAATTGAGGCATTATTTTTTTTTGGAATATGTAGCGACACTAATACAAAAGTTCCATGGAAAACATATGTTTAGGTCTTTGAGTTGGACAAACACTAGATGGCTTATATGTATGTCCAGGACTTTTTGCAAATACGGTCCAAAGCCGTATTGTATACATTAACCTTGAAAGTTGTCTATACTGCCATTCTTCAATCCAAACACAAAGCCTTTACTACAACCGTGTTACGATTAAAAAAATTCCGAGTAAGGTTGACCTTCGCCAGAAAATTTGAGTATTGTTGGCCTCCGCCACATTACAGCAAAAGCACGTGTAGAGACAATCAATCACAATCACGCCAGTGCAGGTGAGTATAGACTTAGAGCGTAAAAGAAACAACAAAAAATGCTCTTATCCTTATCAAAAGTAATGATGAGAGCAAAAGATATCTTTCTGAACTAAATATAACTCAAAAGCATTGTATACAAAAAAAAATATAGTTTTATAAAAAAGGAAATGAAGACAAGAATGTAAAATTTCAGAGCTATAAACCAGTGATCGGCAGTGCTATGTCCGCCTGCAACTCACTCACACCTACATTAGGGGTGGGATAGTGTCGTATGGGGAACCTTAGTAACAACATTTGGATACGCTAGAACCCTTTATTTTGTGAGGTTCGTAAAAAAAACTCATGAGCCAAAAAATAGGAAATTTTGGGTGATGGCATCTGGCCCCTCATCGGGGTCAAAGTTGTGACGGCGGGGAAAAAATCCACAAAAATGCCCAAAATTGCCCTGGGTTAAAATGTAAGACGGACCCCCATTAATTTTTCCTACCCAAAATTTTTTCCGAACATACCTACCCCCTATCTTCATCCCTTAAAGGGTCTCCCATACAAATTTGAAGATTTTAGGAAATTGTTAAAAATTGCCCCTAGAGGGGTCAAATGTATGACCCAATATTTTTTCAGAATATACCTACTCCCTTTTTCACATCCTAAGGGGTCTCCCATACAAAAAAACACTTCACAGACTGGAAAAAAGAGCGGAAAAAACAAACAGCCCAACAACTTCCCCGGAGTTGCCCCTAGAGGGGAAAAATCTAAGATCGACCCCCATTATTTTCGACCTCCGAAATTTTTTTTCAAACACACCTACCCCCTATCTCTAATTTGTAAGGGGGTTCCCATACAAAAATGACATTTTTAAAAAATTTGCTCCCACCGCTCTAACGGTCCCAAGGGTGACCCTAGGGTGGTCAATTCTTTGACCGACCCCCAGTATTTTTTCAACCCCAACATTTTCTCAGGACATACCGACCCTCGATCTTGAACCCTTAAGGTGGTACCCATATATATTTTTAAATTTATATACATTTTTTTTATAAAAATATTTTTTAAATTTAGAAAACCAAATTTTTTAAATTTTTAAGCCGATTTAAAAAAAAATAAATCGTCATGTTAACAATGTCTTCAAAAATCGTCAAAAATGCGATAAATCGCTGAAGTTGTCAGCACTGATGACAGAAAACAGCTGTGTTGTAAAAGTTGTAAAATAAAAATCTCATATATTAAACGCCGAAATTTAATTTAAAACAATTTTGAAATCAATAAAATAAAATGGCATTAACATCGACCGGCGTTGCGAAAAGTTTAAGATCGCGTACCGAACTTTTTTTAATCGGACAACCGTGTTCGAATATAATGAGAACAAAGTTGCCATCTAGAAAACAAGTGCTCAAGATGTACTTTTATGGAACTGGGCAGCGTAAAATAAGTTGTGACGAAAGTGCATACTTGGTGACTGACACTGTCATGATTTTTTGGCGTCAAGCGTTTATTCCAACAAAACACAGAGGTGATGTTAAAAGAAAGGTTTTATCTTTGTTCACTGAATGGTATTCCTTGCAAAAGAATACTTTGAGAGGCGGTGATAAAAACAAAAAAAAGGAAGATGAGTTTGTCGAAAAATTGGATGACCTTTTTTACATCGCACATGCCAATGCACTTAAAATGGTAACCAATCCGGAATATGCTGTATTTTTGCAAATGCAAAGAGAGAAGGGACGTCC
Organism: Leucophora obtusa; assembly: GCA_949987735.1. Taxonomy (NCBI): domain Eukaryota; kingdom Metazoa; phylum Arthropoda; class Insecta; order Diptera; family Anthomyiidae; genus Leucophora; species Leucophora obtusa. The sequence goes on from OX465297.1 coordinate 116,524,654, forward strand.
AGGATGTATGGTCGGTGTTAACGAAAATCTAGCCAATTTACAGAAAAGACGAGGGGAACGAGAAAATGAAGAACGGACAAAGCGAGTGAAACATCAAAACGAAGTCGCAACAGCGGGTGACTATTATTATTTTTTACCAGGGCAACCAAAAATATACTTCTGATTGGCCTATTCATTTCATACATAAGGTTTGTTTTTCTTCGAATTTTATATCTATAACTACCCAGTCAGAAATCGCCAGTGGTACCAAAAATCAAGCACTTGCATACCACTGGGTAACCACGGTGTTAAAAATAAATGACTGGCAGAACACTCATTTGGGACGCTTTGCCAGCGTTTGCAAAAAGCGTTTTGCCAGTATTTGTTTTACAAAAATTTCGGTGGTTTATAAAAAAAACACTGGCAAAGGATTGGCTTAGAGTGATATGCCAAGGTTGCAACCAGTGGTTATCCAGTGCTACCTAGCCAATGCTACCAGGGGTACAAAAATCAGTTCACTGGTAAACCAATAATTTTATAAAAATGCTCACGCTTCATTAAAAAAGGTTTGTAGTCAGAAGGTTCCAAGGTCAAATCCGGTTGCAAGCAAACATTTTTTTTTGATTTTTTTAACAAGGTTGGCAACCGATACCGTTATCCGTTTCAAAACCCTTTCAAAATGACAACCGATACCAATACCGAAATTCTTGTTTTAAAAAAATACCGGTATTCAAAAACCTTTTCCCTTACTACCGGTGTCGTACCGGTATGGAATCGGTTTTATAAAAATTGTTTTTTTTTACGTTTTTAGCAAAAATACAAATTTTTTTAATATAAAATTTCCAAAATTGTTAAACAATTAAACTTTATTATTCATTGTTAATAGAAAATCGTGTTATAAATTGAACACGATTTTCAAAATAACACCCTTAAGTTAAGAATTAATTTGCATTGGCAACATTGTTTTTAATTTATTTAACTTCGTAAATATTCTCTAACTTGTGACAAATTTAGTAAATATAATTTAATATATAAACTGGTTTCTTAAACCTTTAATTGAATTTACAGTTTCTTTTAGAGAATCCTTTTATTAATTTTATAAACTTATTTTTTTTTATTTTATTATATGATCTCAATACAAATATAAAATATTTGTAGTGAATCAACTTGTGTTCCTAATAGATTTAACAAAATGTTTGTGTTTAAAAAATAATGTTCATATTATAAAAACATTTCCATAAACTATACTTATCCTTTATAAAAATTTAATAAAATTGAGTTTTTTTTATAATTAAGAACGTTTTTTTATATTTTTGTAAATTTTTTCAATAATACCGGTATATACCGGTATTAATGTTTCGGTATCGGTTATACCGATACCGAAATGATTAAAATACCGTTACCGATACCGAAACAAATAAAAAATCGATACCAATACCGATACCTATACCGTTATTCGTTTCGGTTGCCAACCTTGTTTTTTAATTTAAAATTTTGTTTGTTTCATAAAATCAATTTTTTTGTTTGTGGGAAAGCTTCTTCAAGACCAACTTTTTTTTGCCCTCCCAACGCTGGCATACTAGTTACAAAAAATTGTTTGTTAGTACTAGCATTTTGGCACAGCCAGTAGTTGTCCAGCTATTATCACTCATTTGTGAGTTTAGCCATCAAATATTATATGTCTCTTTAGCTCAGTGGGTAGAGCAATCGTCTGCCAATCTGACGGCCTGGGTTCAAATCACGGCAGGACCAAAAAAAATACATATGAACTTTTTTTTAAATTTTATTTTGGAAAATATATTTCCAGACCACCTATTTATTGGTTTTGCCAGCGTTTTCACAACGTTGAAAAATTTTGTTCCTCCAGTGCTTTTCCGGCGGTTTTTGAACAGCCGGTCCTTTTGTCTAATGATGTTATCATTTTGGGAATGAGAAAGCACTTTTTACCAGTACTTGTACCATCTGTTAAAGTGCTTTGCCACCGCTTTTCCGTTTGTATTTTTCTGACTGGGTACTTGTATAAAAACCACTATCCATACTTACGTGACTTGTTTTTCTTTTTTGTAAACAAATAAAATTTAAACATTTGGGGCCGCCTTTGGACGAAATCTGTTTTCGTATATGGGCTTGGAAACGCGAAATAGAGCAATTACCTTTAGTGGCATGCTCCCCCTATACTCAACCACATAATTCATTTGCTAGCATTGTTTTTAATATTTTATCAATTTTAAAATACTAAAATTTCAAAAAATTCTATGACAAATATTTTTATTTACATTTAAAAGAGAAAAGCCAAGAATTTTCAAGACTTGGCAGCATTTTTATAACTACTTAATTTTTAAGAAGCTAAATTTATACCTACTTAAAATTTTTATAATTGCTTAAATTTACGAAACAATTGTATTGTCTATCATGAAAATGATCAACCCTTTTTGAAACAACAAATAAAATCTAATATGACAATATCATATTAGAATTTGGACTTGAGGTAGAAGAATATTCTCACTAAATATATGAAAATATAGAAAGTCCGAAAAAACAATTTTTGTATTTTTAATGCAAAAATTAAGATGATTGTTTGTATGGAATATTTATATAAAATTCGAAAAAAAAACAAACCTATAGTAAAATAATATATATGTTGTGTCTAATTTCAGTTATCAAGTTTTCATTCACCGAATTTAGTGAATTAGACATTTCACATGAAGTTGCCAACGACGAAATGGTTTTGAGTAAGAGACTAACAAAAGGAACTAGGGGCAGAATTGAATGCATAACTCCGGTACTGGTATCTGTTTTCGACAGATGTAAGACAGCTGACATAGCAGCAGTTCGTATAATGATTGCTCCGGCAAGAGCTTTTCAACCTGACCCAATAATGTATATCATCAATCGGAAGTCCCTTCGACAAGCCCGTACACAAAATCGACAGCAGGTTGCTGCATTACTAAAGGAAACCCCACAAGTATGTAATTTATAAAATTTATATTTCTGTAAAATGTGTAATAGGTAATTAATATTTATACGTTTTTAGTTGGCTGAGGCGAAATTTTTCAACGTGCCCTGGGATGGCAAAATGTTGGCGGACTTGCAAGGCGGCGGAAAAAAGTTGATCGACTTCCTGTTATCGTAACGTATGATGGAAACGAGCAGCTCTTGGGCGTGCCAAAGATACCGTCTGGTAAAGGAAAACGTATTGCAGAGGCCACTAATGGGCTTTTGCTTGAGTGGAAAATCACTGACCGTGTCCAAGCTATTTCATTCGACACCATCTCAACGAACACTGGCCAATTCCAAGTCGCCTCGCTATTGTTCGAGCAAATACTGGAACGAGATCTTTTCTACCTGCCGTGCAGACATCATATTTATGAACTGCAGTTAAAAGAAGTTTTCGAAGTTAAATTCGGCAAAACGTCTGGGCCAGGAGTGCCAATGTTTGCCCGTTTTAAAGAACAATGGGAATATATTAAACACAAGCCTTTCCGTTCAGGCATAAAAGATGATGAAGTCGCAGCTAAAATACCAGTTCAAATGGAGATCAAGTCGTTTTGTTTGGCTAAATTGAACAACAACCCAGAGACGACTATAAGGAGTTCCTTGAAATTGTTTCTTGGTGAAAATATTCCGAATTATCGTTTCAGCCCACCAGGACCCATCAGTCATGCTCAATGGATGGCGAAAGGTACATACTGCCCAAAAATGTTTTTGTTCCGAAAACATCGGTTTAAACAAAAAAGAATTAAATGGACTTCGCGATGTTACTATTTTCATCGTAACACTTTACGTGAAAGCTTGATTTTGCACCACCAGAGCAACCGAAGCCCCAAATAATGATTTGAATTTTTTGAAAGCGATTGTTCGATATGCTTCAATTGATCGAATTGTGTCTCAACGATTGGTAAAAAGATTCTGTGGACATCTCTGGAATGTTAGTGGTGAAGCTGTTGTTATTGGATTATTTGATCCGAATATCCCGTGACATCAAGCGGAAAATGGCGAATGCAATTCTTATATTTGAGGAAGAGAAAGAAGAATATGAGGAAGAGTTGTCTGACGATGAGATGGACGTATCGTCCAACGAAGACAGTGATGAAGGGGATGTGGATGATATCGAGGAAGAAGACGAAGATGATTTGGAGGATAGTAGCAACCACCACCGTTTCCGTCCAGTACATGTTGGCTTCGAAGGTGTGAAAAGAATTATCTTTGCATCGAAACAAATAAATCAATAACTAATAGAGAAAGATTTAAGCCTCGATTCAGATTGTCAAACGATTTTATGGTTACTGATCCAGAAACCTGGAAAGAGCGTGAGGACTACCGGCAATCGCTAGACATATTGCGTAAACTGCATTTTGTCAACGACTCTGCTGAAAGAGGTGTAAAATTAATAGAAGACTATAGCAACGTGCTGTGCCGTAACGAAGAAGAAAAATATTTTTACTTCAGGTTGTAGCTGAAAATCGGAAAAAATATCCATCACATGTTGTCAACGACGCTGCTGAAAGAGGTGTAAAATTAATAGAAGACTATAGCAACGTGCTGTGCCGTAACGAAGAAGAAAAATATTTTTACTTCAGGTTGTAGCCGAAAATCGGAAAAAATATCCATCACACGATAAAAATAAATTAATTTGATTTACATTTGTGAACTTTAAAACATTTTCGAATTATAAAACCATGTTTTTTAAGCTCAATAAAATTATAAATTAAAAAGAATCGGAATTTTCATAAAAAAGTTTAAAATTTATATAGGGACCACCTTTCAAGATCGAGGGTCGGTATGTTCTGAGAAAATGTTGGGGTTGAAAAAATTTTGGGGGTCGGTCAAATATTTGATCACCCTAGGGTCACCCTTGGGACCATTAGAGCGGTGGGATCAAATTTTTTAAAAATGTCATTTTTGTATGGGAACCCCCTTACGGATTAGAGATAGGGGGTAGGTGTGTTTGAAAAAAATGTTCGGGGGTCGAAAATAATGGGGTCGATCTTACATTTTTCCCCTCCAGGGGCAACTCCGGGGAAGTTGTTGGGTTATTTGGTTTTTTCAGCTTTTTTTTCCAGTCTGTGAAGTGAATTTTGTATGGGAAACCCTTTAAGTTGTGAAAATAAGGAGTAGGTATATTCTGAAAAAATGTTGGGGCTAAAAAACAAATAGGAGTCGGTCATACATTTGACCGCTCTAGGTATGTTCGGAAAAAATGTTGGGTACGAAAAATTAATGGGGGTCCGTCTTACCCCTTAGGAGAGGCTTTGGGGCATTTTTGTGGATTTTTTTCCCTGCCGTCCCAACTTTGACCTCGATGAGGGGCCAGTTGCCATCGCCCAAATTTTTCCATTTTTTGGCTCATGCATTTTATCCCACCCCTAACCTACATAGCTCACACATTGAATAAAACCAAATAAATTTATTCAGTCTCGCTGAGCATCCGTTGAAAAAGGTTGTGTCGATGCTTGTTGATAGCAATACACTTAACGAAATGTTTAGCAATAAAGTTCTTGTTTGCCAAAAAATTTTTTGGTAAGCCTGAATGTGTGCTATGCCATTGTACCTTATTATGTGCTTGTAAATATTCCATAACCAGAAAAAACAAATTTGAATTTATGTATTTAAAGATTTTTTGCCTAAAAAGGCTTTTTGTTTGCTCATAAAAAATAAATTTTTGTTTTAACTTTGAACTTTTTTTAAAAAAGGCGTGTTGTTTTGTAAAGGGTTTTTCAATAAGAGCGCTAAAAAGTAAAAAAGTTTAAATAAAACAAAAACGGTTTTGGATATCAATGAAATTCTTTATTCCTGTAAAAGTACGTTCGATGCCATTATGTATGGAAATCGATCTATTTTGCATTGCCACCACGGGCACGCTTGCAGAAGTCCAGACGCTGAACCCAATTTTCGACGGTTTTCAAGCATAAATCGGCCGATACTGCTGCAATTTCACGTTCGATATTCGTACGAAGTTCATCAATCGTCGCTGGCTTGTTGGCATAGACCATAGATTTGACGTAGCCCCACGCTCTATTGTTGATCTGCTAGGATGATTATGACGACCATAAATTGGACGTAGCGCTCTTAACGTTAAGGCCACTGACTCCGAATTTCGGTAGTAAATTTTAATAATTTCGACTCGTTGTTGGCTCGTATATCTTTCCATCATGAAATGGCAAACCTTACTGAAGAGAAATGTCAAAAGAGCGGCAAGAAATATGGCGTCGTTTGCTGTCCCTGTCTTTCTACTTTTGTAGCGTCCCTGTTGAACAACCCTATACTTTTGTTATTTTTCTTCTTTTTTAACAATATTTTTTGCTTTCAATACATCTTCTATGCTCACTTTACATCAGGGTTGTCAGGCAACACCGCTAAAATACCGTTATCAATTCAAAACCCTTTCAACTGACTACCGTTACTCCTAAAATACCGTTACCGAAATACCCGGAATACCGTTATCCTTAAAATACCGTTACCGAAATAACTGAAATAACGTTATCCTCAAAGTACCGATACTGAAATAAATTAAATATCGATAACCTTAAAATACCGTTAGCAAAATAAATGAAATACCGTTACGCCTAAAATACCGTTACCGTCATTTTTAATTTTCTGTTTTTGGTAATTGCACCTGATTATTTAGTATTTTTCGTACATTAAGACGGTTCTGTTTTTAATCTCGTTTGTTTTTTTGTAAAAAAAATTGCGGGATGTAACGAAATAAATGACTATCGTTATCCTTAAAATACCGTTACCGAAATAACTAAAAAACCGTTATCCTTAAAATACCGATACCGAAATAAATGAAATAGCGTTACCCTTAAAATACCGTTACCGAAATAATCTAAAATAGCGTTACCCTTACCGTTAACCGCATCGTTTCGGTTACCATCCATGCTTTACATTGATAGATTTTGAGAATTACATCAAAATTTCTTTCACTGCATTGAGAGAGGAAAAGTTGAAGCTCACCCTACAAGCACACAAATGTAGTAGTATTTGTTTGCCGATCCCTGATTTAAATATAGTAGGCGTTTCATTCCTTCGAGGTTATTTTGTGTTGGCAGATTCTGCGTTCCAGTAAATCCCACAAATGCTCAATCGGATTGAGATCGGGTGACTGAAGGGGTGATTTCAATTGATTTTTGGTGTTGTAGAGCAACCAAGGCTTAACATTTTGCGCCGTATTTTTAGGATCATTATCCTGTTGCAAGACCTCCAAGGTCCAATTATTGAGCGCTTTGCTTTAATTTTTTCAAATATATTTATTCAACACAATTTTGTTTTAAAATGTTTAGATATCCAATTTGATCAATTATAGATTCTATAAATGCGAGATTACCAACCCCGTTGCCAACCGTGTTTAACCGTTGGCACAAGATTTTCTTTATTTAACGCAGTATCAATTTTTCGCCAAACTAAATTCTTGCCTTTTATGCCAAAAATGCAAAACTTTCATCCGAAAATAAAACACGTTCCCAAAACTCTGGAGGCTTGTTTACATATTTGCGACGTCCATACGTTTTTTTCTGTTTATTTCAGAAATAAATTGCTTTATACGTGCTACACGGCCATGAATTTTTTGCCGAAGGATTCTTTAATATTAGAACTGATTTGGGAAGTGGTTATTCTAGGATTCTGTTTGACTGACCCCAAAATTGCTCGCTTCTCACGCTCAGTAAGTTTAGAAGGTCGTCCATAACGAGGCTTAGACAAAATATAATTGATAGATTTTAAGTTCTGAACGACGTACTGCATTTAGGAGTGGCTTCTGCCTGTTGTTCGAGCTATTTCACGATCAGATTTTGCTTCATCTCTTAGCTTTAGTATAATTTTTCGCCACCCGATTTCCTTAGTGTTTGGACTCATCTCAAAATTAAGCTTCCAAAAGAAAAATAAGTCAGTTAAATGAACTGTATGAAACCAAGTTTGTTTTGTACATCAGTGTAACTCACATGTTTGGCATTATATAAACGTGGGATTCCCCTATTTGTAAATGTACGAATACTTTTTCTGGTGCATAAAGTTGCCATGTTGCCTTTTTTTACGCTCTAAAGGCACATCTACACGGGATAGAAAACTCGCTAGACTTTTTGAAAATGCAGCTATGTACAGGTCTACGAAATGTAATCTCTAGGGCATTGACAATTGCTGTCATACATAATTTCTTTAATTAGTAACAATTTTTAAGATGTCTTGTAACATTATTGAACATTTCAGTTTATTAAATGCACCTTTTGGTATTTGGAGAAAAAATTATTCTTTAAAATACAACAATTTCATTAAAAACAAATACTTGACAACTAGAGATGATACTTTTACGATAAAAACTAGTGCCAACTATATTAGAGATGACAAATTAGGCGTAAACTCTACGAGATTTCTATCCCGTGTAGATGTGCCTTAAGAAATAAAATATCAGTGACAAACTTTATTATTATTTTGCAAAACTAATAAAATAAATGACATTACAATGTTAAAAAGAGTAAAAAGGTTAAAGTCGGGCATGCCGACTATACAATACTCTACACCAGTCTGGTGTATTGTTTGGATCCGAAATTCCAATGGGTTAAAATAGGGCTTGTGTCAAAATTTTCTATAATGTGAGTCAACGCACCAAATTTCATTAAAATATCTTAATATTTGCGACCTGCAGTTTGTAACCAAGCCAATTTTGGGGGGACCCTTATATGGGCACTAGTTCTAAACATGGACCGATGTTCACCAAAATCAATAGGCTTCGTCCTTGGGCCAACATAGGTCTATGGACCAAATTTCATTAAAATATCTTAATATTTGCGACCTGCAGTTTGTAACCAAGCCAATTTTGGGGGGACCCTTATATGGGCACTAGTTCTAAACATGGACCGCTGTTCACCAAAATCAATAGGCTTCGTCCTTGGGCCAACATAGGTCTATGTACCAAATTTCATCAAAATATCTTAATATTTGCGACCTGCAGCGTATAAACAATATAATTTGGGTGGGACCCTTATATGGGCACTAGGTCTAAACATGGACCGATGTTCACCAAAATCAATAGGCTGCGTTATTGGGCCAATATAGGTCTGTGTACCAAATTTCATCAAAATATCTTAATATTTGCGACCTGCAGCGTATAAAGAGTATAATTTTGGTAGGACCCTTATATGGGCACTAGGTCTAAACATGGACCGATGTTCACCAAAATCAATAGGCTTCGTCCTTGGGCCAACATAGGTCTATGTACCAAATTTCATCAAAATATCTTAATATTTGTGACCTGCAGCGTATAAACAGTATAATTTTGGTAGGACCCTTATATCGGCACTAGGTCTAAACATGGACCGATGTTCACCAAAATCAATAGGCTGCGTTATTGGGCCAATAAAGGTTTGTGTACCAAATTTCATCAAAATATCTTAATATTTGCGACCTGCAGCGTATAAACAGTATAATTTTGTTAGGACTCTTATATGGGCACTAGGTCTAAACATAGACCGATGTTCACCAAAATCAAGAGGCTGCGTTACTGGGGCAATATAGGTCTGTGTACCAAATTTCATCAAAATATCTTAATATTTACGACCTGCAGCGTATAAACAGTATAATTTTGGTAGGACCTAGGTCTAAACATGGACCGATGTTCACCAAAATCAAACTTGTTCGTCCTTGGTCCAACATAGGCCTGCGTACCAAATTTCATCAAAATATTTTAATATTTGCGACCTGTAGAGTGCGCACAAGATTGCATGGACAGACAGACAGACAGACGGACGGACAGACGGACATCGTTAAATCGAAATAAAAAAAAATTCTGAACCGATCGGTATACTATAAGGTGGGTCTACGACCAATACTTTTTGGTGTTACAAACATCAGCACAAACTTATAATACCCTGACCACATAGTGGTGTAGGGTATAAATACAGTTAACCGAAATCTTTTATTAAAGTTTTTGTAGACGTTTAAAATATTTATCTTGAAGTGGACGAATACTTTTTCTAGCAAGTGTATATAAAATTGTATATAGACTAATTTAGATCCTATATAATTAGATGTAATAATATGGTGTATGTATAATTAGGTAAAATTGAATGAGGAAAAACTTCGGATAAAACTGTATTAAATCACTTCTAACTGAATCAAAATAAATCTCATATGATATAATTAGATGTGATTTAATACAATTTAATTGGTATATTTTTCGGATGAAATTTTATATCATCATATTAAATAAGATAAAAACTTTATAAATCTCCATATAATTTGTTTTTTAATCGGGGTTTCTTTTAATTAAAAACTTATTTAAATACATTTTTTGTAGAATTTTTAATTCATTTATTATTTTTGATGTAAGATGTTAATAACAATAGTTTATTTAAAGTTAAAATTTATTAAAGCATCTGAATGAATTTAGATTCTGCCGGGGAAAGTGCCACTTTCGATTTGATCATTCCATTTTTCAACCCAGGCATTGGGACACATTGATTGGAAAGTTTTCTTGAAGTAATTGCACGGTTCATATTTCTCACCACGTTTCTTCTGGCAGCGATGGAAATCCACATAGGATTGGTAGCAGTAACGAGTCTGGTTTTGGTTGGGGAAACGTGGATCAAAGGGGGCAGTTTCCAAAGTGATAGTCATTTCTTTATCGCCTTTTTTCGACATGGAAATTAAGAAGATAATTTATATATTCCAAAAAAAATATTGTAATATGAGTTGATAAAATTATGAAGCTACTGTAAGCGATGACGATTAGTACGATAGGAATAAATTTGACACAACATTATAATGTGGATGATTTACGAATTTACGTACACAATTTATTTAATTATTTTGGAAGGCAAATGGGAAAAAGAGCAAAAAATACAAATAAAGAAAACAATCAATTATTTTTGTGCTAATTACAATTAAATATTTAATACATAACACTAAATTTGAACACAAACATATAATTTTTTGGATTAAACAATTTAAGTACTTTTTCAATAATGTTTTTATGAAGTTTATTTTTAAATAAAATGCATTGAATTTTTTATTTTTTTTCTTCATTCCAAATGTTAATTAATATTTTACTCTATGTTATAGAAATGATAAAGTCCAATGCGTTGTTTGCCAATTAATACTTACAGTTATCACTAAATAGAGTAAGAATATATTGATTTTTTACAAAAAGGATTAAAAAAAAAAAGAAATGGTTTTGTTTTTCCTTTCAGATTTAAAAAAAATTAGTGTAGATCGAAAAATGAAATATGTTTTTATTCTCGATGTAGTTTGCCCGCTAAAATTTTAAGATTTGTTTATTGTTAATCTATAACGGCATGTAAGCGATTCCACTATGGAAAGTATTCAATTTCGCTGTTGATAACTAAAAAAAATCCTTTTATATGAAAAACTGTGAACAGCTACTTCAAACGCCCTAATACAGAATATTGCAATTGAATAACTTTAAAAAAATATTTATCAATCTTTGCAAATTAATTCATATTTGTTTAAATGGATAAAAGAATAAACTATCCTACTATCATTGAATGGTATGACAATTTCCCAGTACTGCATTATTAGCCATGTTTTATTTCTTACACTTATACAGCATATTATACAGTTGTTCTAAGAAAATGCGACAATTTGTTTTTTTATTAAAATTGTCATGTTTGTTGTTATAAAAATTTTAAAAAAATAATTTTTTTATGACAAGAAAAAGTTTAAAAATTTCACCATACTATGGTGAAAGTAGTGTTTCCAATTCTTCGACCTAGGCGGTTAACCGGTTAATGCATTATTCGAAAAATGCCTAAAATTGATTAACCGGTTATTCTGGTCGGTTAATCGAGAAAATTGGCGATTAATCGTTTAATACAAAATTAATGTATTTCCTTAATTTTTTTATCAATAAAAACACAAAGATCTGCCTGTATTTGTTAAACATCAACGTGGTATATAAACTCGCTATATTTAAAACAAGTTTCAATATTCTAAGGTTGAAAAGTTTTGGAATCTGAGGTTTTTTTAATTAAAAATTTTCTTAGTAGACAAAGGTCTGCAAAAATTTTGCTAAAGCTACTTAAATATCATTGAAAATGGCAGAAATAACTGCTGAACGATTTTTGGTAAAAATTTAATATTGCATTTAAATAAATGTTATATCTAAAGTTTTGAAGATTTTATTAAGATTCTTCCTTCTCCCCTGAAGAAATAAAAATCGAGACCTCGATATAAAAAAAAATTAGTTGAATTGAATTTCAGTTACCGAAAATACTAATTTACGCTGCAAAAATTTTCTAAGGGCCATTAATAATAAAAAAATAACCTAAAGTTTGAGCGAACTTACGCAGATAGCATTTCGTCAGACGAGTTTTAATGAAAATTTTCAGTAAGCTAATGAAGTTTTCTTCCCAAAGTGAATGACAAAGCTTCATTATTTTTATGAAGCTCTTTTTAATAAAACTTTTTTTGGGTGTATAAAATTTTTAATAAATAATATGAAATTTTTTATAAAATTTTATCAAAAACTGCATCAGTTCAATGAAAACTTTCAATGGACGAATTCCAGCGAAACTTAATTGAATCAGTGTAAAAATTCATAAATAGCATGTACACAATTTCCTCAGTGTGCGGTTATAGATGTCAAATTGAATATAAATTTCAATTTTTTACCTTTTTGGTTATTTGTTTTAATTCGAATAAAAATTTAATTTCATTGAAAAGGATTCGGGTTCCATGGTATTCTAGTGAAACATGTCGTAGAATTTATGTGGTTTTGAACCGATTGTACACACACTCTTGAGAGAAGTAAGAAAAGCTAGAGTTCTTACAGAATTAATAGCTGTGTTCGGGTACTCAACATTGGGATCCCGCGGGATCTCAATTTTACCAAAAAGCGTTTTCTTACTACACAATTGGGTAAATGAGAGCTGTCATGAGAGAGTAATATTCTTGTTCTTCTTGCACGAAAAAGCCCAGACTTTTTTTCGTGTAAATTTGGGTAAATTGTTTTTATCAGCTGTTATATCATCAGTTGGGTGCAACTAGTTCAATTGAACTATTCACCTATTTGAACCAAAGACCTACATAGTTCACAACTAATAGCTCTTTTAGTTCAATCGCTCATTTCATTCATTCAGAAAATATGTTTATCATTTACAAAAATTAGTATAATAGTTGCAAAAACCTATCGGTGATTTTACAACTCCATAAAATTACCGACAATTTTTTGAAGACGCTTGTTTAAATGTGTTAAAGAGATATATATGTAAATAAATCGAAGCTTTTGTTTAATATTAAAATCTTTTCAAAATTTAATAAACTATGTATTCCTTTTTGTAAATAGAAATGCCTAAAAAGGAAATTTTAACTAGAAAATCTATCCAGATTTTTACAACAAATTGAGCAAGAACTAGAAAGAGCGCTCACCAAAACGAACTATAATGCACAAATCTATTGACGTTTGTTTTTCGGGCTTCAAATATGTTTTCGCGTTCGTTTACTTTTGTGCATTTTTGTCATTTCGTGAGAGTATTTCTTGTAAACTCTCATTTTACCGAACTTTACCCAAAAAGTAAAGAAACACACCTAATATGTCAATTGTGTGACACAGTTTTAAAACAAATGCAACCTTGTCTTAAGGGACATGGAAATATAATTTAGTTTTAATTTTTAAAAGAATTAAAACAGAAATGAAGCATTGTCTATTGTATTGTATTATTTGGGCCTTTCGCGATGTTTTTTTAAAGCTCTTTTTTACAAATAGAAACTTTGATATTTTATTAAAATATTTGCAAACAAATTTTATTAAAATTTATCAGTCTCTTAAAACAGATGACGTGTCTCGCTGGTGCAATGCCGACTTGCTTGGAGTTCCTCCAAAAAAGGTATTTAAAGGCTTAAGGACCTCTTTCTCTCGATTTTTAAAGAATTTGGTGGAATTTTTAGTTGGTATTTGTTTTTCTAAGCTTTTCTTGCAATTTTTTAGCCAAGGCTAAGAAAATTATGAAGTTTTGGGAAAAAATAAAGGAAAAATTCCATATTATTAAATGTAACCGGTTAGTCGACCTATTTTAACCGATTATTCGGGTCGAATAATTATTTGAGTTTTAAATTATTTGTTTCGACATTAACCGAAATAGAGGCGATTAATCGAGGAATCCGGTTAATCGATTAACCGAATTGGAAACACTAGGTGAAAGCTTTTTCAGCAAAAAACAAAATTAAAATCAAATTATCAAAAAATCGTACCTAATTTGTGAAAAATTAAGAAAATGAAATCTTAAAAAAATGTCCAAAAAAAGGTTTGACGCGAACATCTTAAAAGAGGAATGCGGTATTTCATATTTTATTTATATTATAATTTGTTGACAAATGAAAATATTTGTTTGTTATGTGCTTTTATTACATCTCAATTTTGTCAAGGTTTTGCTGACAATGTTTCTTAGAATATCAAAACTATACTATGACCAAAACCATAGACCAAAACTATAACAATTTCCTCTCACCTCAGTTTTGTCACAATTTTGCTACTGTTATAAAGTATAGAAAAAGAGTATCAGAACCACTTTTTAGAAGGAGGTTAAATTTGGTTTGATTGTTGTTTAGTTAAACTTTAATAAAATGTAAACTGCAATTAACCCTCTAATGCTCTTTCGTCTGATTACAATAATATTTAAACCATATATTTGGCGTTGAAAATCTACTGTGGAACAAATATTAAAATTTTAATTTATCGCTTTATTTAGCCGATATAGCACAACAAAGGTTGAAGACGTATCTTGAAACCCAGTAGTCAAAAAATTTCGTTTTTGCTGTAAATAACACCATCAATAAAATAAAATCAAGTACCGAAAACTGTTGATCAATTGTTGTTATTTCAAAAGTTATGGCGATTTTCGCTTTTTGAAAATTACGAAATTTGGCGAATTCGGCACTAAAAATCAAATTAGTTCTGCTTACGACTACCTCTGAGTATGTAATCTGTGTTTAATTTCAAGAAAATCTGTTAGTTTCTGAGTTAGAGAGATATTTGTAAAACGTATCCTGGCGTTATCCTGTGAGTCCTGGAGAAAAAGTTTTAACTGATTTTACAATTAGAGACTCTAAACTAGCTTTGTTATTATCGGTAATGTACGCCAGATCGTAAATGTATTTTTGGCAATTTTTCAAATATTTTTTTCTGTTTTAAAAAGCTAATTTTTTAAAATTTTCTAAATTTTCACTTTACATGCTTCTCGCTTGAAAACCGATCCTTGGACAAAAAAAGTTTGAAGGCAAAAAAAGTAGGCAATTAATTTTTCTATGGATATAATACAACTTGTTTAAAAAAATATAGTTATTTAGGCAAAAACTATTTAAAATCTGAAGACCGCCTTTTGGCGGCCTTGGGCATTAGAGGGTTAATCCACCTAGTATCTTTAAATGTCTTTAGTATGATACTAACCTTAGTAAAAAATGTACTTATTGCCATAACCTTTGGGCGCTGTGGTGTAATGGTTAGCGCGTTGGACTGTTACACGTGAGGTTGCGGGTTCGAGCACCAACCAAGGCAACATCAATTTATGAAATATAGTAATATGTATCACTCATACATATCGCAGCGTCCCATAGCACTTAACCCCACCGAAGTAAAATAATATAACAGGGCTATGAACTAAAAAACTTCAACAAAGTTCGCCAATTCACTAACAGATGGCACGCAACAACTGTTCTAAAATTCAACATCTCGCGCAATTACAGTGTTTCCATATTTGAAGCCCTTCATCTTTCACCACCTTTCACTTCTTTTCTATTCCCTTTCCAAAGGAAGCAACACGTTAATTAATAAGAATTTCCTGAATGTTGCTTCTCTTTAAAAAAAAAAAAAATTTAAGCTTTTTTGCTTGAAATTTTTGCAACAACAGTTTTTAGAGGTGACCCCATATTATACTAAATGTTGGACTCTGGGGACATCTTGGAAAGCTATGCCGCTATATAAAATTTTTGAAAAGTCGCGATTTTAACGTATAGGCCGCCATAGATGAATACATTTTTTTATTGAAATATTTTCCTTTTAATTGCTTCCTTACTAAAACATTACATTTAGTTAGGTCGATTGTAAATTCGGCGACTAAAGTCGCAGAAAACCATATAAAACGTTAAATAGTGGTTTAAATATCAAGATTAGCACATCTCATTTATATCGTAAATATGACCACAGGTCCTGTGCTTACATTTTAACACAAAAAGATCATATTAATTGAATTTGAAAAATTTTTTATATAAAAAACTGAATGGACAACCGCCAAACTTTAGACATTAAGCGAAAAATCTGTACCATTGATGGAAAAATGAAGTAGGGAAAGTGCGACACACTTGATCCGGAAAAAGTTGAAGCCGAATATCTTCTAAACTACATATTCAATATTTTTTATTGTTTTAATATTTTTCTGAAAGCTTTCTGAAATAGGTATTTTCTATTCTGAAAAAAACTATTCTGGCTTTATAACTTTTTGAGTACCCAGCCAGCAAATTCGGAGCGCTCATAAATAAGATTTTTAAATGGCTCATAGAAATGATTATTGTTTTTTTGAAAACATTTTTTTTGGTAGAAAATATGAACCCTCAGAAAACAATCCAAAAAGTTGTCTCTACAATCTAAAAAGCTGTCTCAAAACGGGGGTTCATTTTTCGGACTCAAAAAGATTCCAAAATTATTTAAATTTATGAAGAAAATTTCGATTTTATACGTTCTTTTTTCTGAGTCATTTCTGAGTACACAGGGGGCTCGTTTGGACGGACCACTTTCATAGGAAAAAGTGGAAAAATGTTTATGTTTTTGGAGCTCATTTCTGAGTCATTAATGATCATCTTTGTTTGCCCTATTTCAGTTGGAACAACAGAAATTGGATTGTGGCAACCGAATTATCGGTCGGGAACCAAATCCGGTTGGGACAACAACATTTTTTTGTAGGTGCAGGGGACAAAATTAAATAACTTTCGGTTCTAAACATATCGGCTCAAATTGAAATTTATGGGATAGAAGTGAGTTTCAAAGCTGTTCGAATCTGTTTTGTTTGAAAACTTTTTAGTAATTTTAGTACACTGCTTCTTAGATGTGGAAAATACCTTTCATCTGGTATCCAATTTGTACACATTTCCTTGTAAACATGAACAAAAACCCTAAAAACGAAAAACCGGTTAATTTTTATCCCACTTTTTAACCCTTAAATATCAGATTTGACTGCTAAAAAGGTTCATTTGCTTATTTTTCCATCTTCTCTACCACATATACAAATCTCATCCAAATCAGAGTGAGCCATATGCACAGACCTTCCTTGTAAGCGATTTTGTTAAGCGAAATTAGCTTAAAAGTAATGCAGGCAACTCATACTTAATAAAAATTACGTACAATATACAGTTAATTTGTCCAATAATATTCGTTTGTTTAATTAAAAACATTTTTGTCAACAAATACACACTTGATCCCTGGGATCAAGTGTATTAAAAAACGAGTAAAAAGGTTAAAGTCGGGCATGCCGACTACACAATACCCTACACCAGTCTGGTTAAAAGCCAACTAATTCGAATGGGTTAAAATGGGACTTGTGTCAAAATTTTCTATAATGTGAGTCAGCGAACCAAATTTCATTAAAATATCTTAATATTTGCGACCCGCAGTTTGTAACCAAGCCTATTTTGGGGGGGGGGGGGGGGACCCTTACATGAGCACTAGGTCTAAACATGGACCGATGTTCACCGAAATCAATAGGCTTCGTCCTTGGGCCAACATAGGTCTATGTACCAAGTTTCATCAAAATATCTTAATATTTGCGACCTGCAGCGTATAAACAATATAATTTTGGGGGGAACCTTATGTGGGCACTAGGTCTAAACATGGACCGCTGTTAACCAAAATCAATAGGCTTCGTCCTTGAGTTGACATAGGTCGGTGTACCAAATTTCATCAAAATATCTTAATATTGGCGACATGCAGCGTATAAACAATATAATTTTGGGGGGCCCTTATATGGGCACTAGGTCTAAACATGGACCGGTGTTAACCAAAATCAATAGGCTTCGTCCTTGGGCTGACATAGGTCGGTGTACCAAATTTCATCGAAATATATTAATATTTGCGACCTGTAGAGTGCCCACAAGAATGCATGGACAGACAGACAGACGGACGGACAGACGGACATCGTTAAATCGAAATAAAAAAAATTCTGAGCCGATCGGTATTTTTAGGTGTTACAAACATCAGCACAAACTTATAATATCCTGACCACATAGTGGTGTAGAGTATAAAAAATTCTGAGCCGATCGGTATACTATAAGGTGGGTCTAGGACCAATATTTTTTAGTGTTACAAACATCAGCACAAACTTATAATACCCTGACCACGTAGTGGTGTAGGGTATAAAAAGGGATCAAGTGTATAGTCAATGCAGGGACGTGCGGTGAAGTTTTTAATTGGGTGTTCTCCACAAATATAACAGTATCTATGGTCATAGGAAAATTACACAAGTGCAAAAACTACAACCATACTTGCGTATCAGGGAAATCAATGATAAACGGTAAAAAAAATTAAAAAAATGTAACTTTAATGCTGCGTTATTTCTATTTTTAAATCCCGAGATTTCAATGAAAATCTCGACCAGAATTCTTGACCGTTTACATTTGCACTTTATGACAGTAGCGCGATTTCTATTTGACAACCGCATTTTATTTTTGTAAATAAAGTACCATAAAAAATAACCTTAAATTAAAGATATTACTAAAAACCATTTTTATCATTGGCGGAGTACAATTTACATTATTTTATGTAAAGATCTAACTCCAATTATGTTAGTAAATTCGTTTTTTGTAAGGACGACAAGCTAGATGCCGGATCTTTCAATATTTTGATGGAAGAAAGACATGCACGCAGTATTGTTTTATATGTAAGTCTAAACATTTGTAAGATTTCTTACATATCTTGCGAATTTGCGGGATTTCATTTGTATGGGGAATCTCAGGATTTCACGAGATTTTGATTGAAGTCTAAATTTTAGTCGAAATCTCGGGGTTTGGGGGCAGATGTAAATGCAACCTAAAATAACATTTACCCCCTTGTTTTTATAAAGCGAGCGGAATAATTCCGCCAGAGTTATATGTGTATTTTGTTATTGTAACAAAAATAAAATACATTCCTCTGGAAGAATATTTCCTTTCGCTTTAGAAAAACAGGGGATCAGTAATTGATTGTTGAGAATATTTTGAATATTCTAAGTTTTTCTCTGTTTCTAGCGCTTTTTCCGTGTTTGTAACGATTTTTAATAATTTTTGGCGATTTTCCGTTCGAAAAAACTTTGGTTATAAATTATATTTTTTACTCTCTCTAATATTTGTTGTTTCATTTCATCAATCCTATATCCATTCAATACAAAATTAAGCAAGTGTCATACGGGTTTTCAAGAAATTCAAGAAATATCAAATAAAATTTAATGCAGTACCCATCAATGAAGTACCCATCAAAGCAAATAATATGAAGGGTACTGCATTACCAACATCAATTTGACAGTTTGATAGTTTTTCGATATAGTTGTTCTCTTCACACACATTATTTCTCACATAAGGAAATTCGTGCTCTCTTCTATTTCGGATTATTAATATGACACTGCTAGTTTCTAGATTTTAGTTTTTTGCACCATCAATGCAAATCATATGAAGGGTACAATTTTAGTGATTTTTCGAATAATGCATTAACCGGTTAACCGTCGAATAATTGGAAACACTAGTTTTGAAATTATTTCGTTGCTGCGCCTAACGGTGGGTCTCATACTGTAGGTTTAACTTTAACTTAACTAAAAACAAAATAAAATAAGGGTTTTCACAAGGGGTGTGCTATTTGTTGTATCGTTGTATCGTCCTAACAAAAAACAGAGTTGTTAAAAATTAAATTGAAAAAATACAACATTTGAGAATAGCACGATACAACATTTTTGCGTATGTTTAGTGTCCTATGTTTGAGTGTGCTAACAGATAGAAAACTGAATAGAAAATCGTTGTTAAACACAAATAAAAATTTTAACAACTCTTGTTTTTGTTAGGACGATACAACGATACAACAGATGGCATACCCCTTATGAACAACCTAACTGTCAAAAAAATATACACAAAACAACAACAAATTTTTGGGTTAACTATTAACCTAAGTTTAAACCTGCAGTATGAGACCCACCGTAAGAAAATAGCTATTTGTCGAAAAACTTTTTTGTGAGGAGACATACAAAATAGATTTATTGCAGCCTTTACCGGAACATTTTATAAATTATTTTTTTACACACAATTAAACAACACTTTAAACTTTCCACTTATAAAAGAATTTCTTCCAAAAATCATAGCCAAGATACAAAATAAAGAGCAAATTTAGGTACACCATAAATAATTTTTGAAAACAAATAGCTATTTTCTTAGGCGCAGTGACGATTTGTTTCGACATAAACCGATATAGAGGCGATTAATCGAGGAATCGCTTAAGCGATTAACCGAATTGGAATTTTTATTCATGTGGCCTATAAAATATGCCGAATCATCCACAAATTATAATTTTCCGATTTTACGTTTGAATTTGTTGAGATTTTTTTTATTTCTTTCTATTTTTTTGTTATATGCAGCAAAAACGTTTTTGATGGTTGACCCTTTTGAATATGCGTGGTCTAGATTTTATGACCACTCGAAAAAGTTTGACAATTACTACATCACAGTTTGTGTAGTAATCAGTATTTGTTTTTAACTGTGATTACAGTTGTTTTTCTATGGAAAATTCAAAACAACTCTTACGACAGTTATTTAAAAAACAACTGACGGAAATTACTGTATTTCTTAACAATTGTTTAAAGCACTTATTTTTAATATTACAGTAAACAACTGCCAAAACAGTATTTTTGCAGTAAATAGTTATTTATGTTAGTTATTTAAAAAATAATAAATAGTATATAAAAATACATAAATGCATAAAAAAATATATGGAGAAATTGGAAATGGAAATTTTACTTCAATTTCAAGTACAATGAAATAATTTCACATTTTTTATAATAGAAGAAAAAAAGTGTCATTTTATTATAATATACTTTTTGATAAAAAAAAAAAAAAAACTAAAAAACAGAAGTTGTTACCTATTTTTCAGTTTTTAAATTTCTGTATTACAAATTTGTTAGTTAATTTTACGACATTGTTAGTTATTTTTTATGCGTTTGTTAGTTTTCAACAGTTAAAAACAACTACATTTTTATTTATTTAAAGGTAAATACCACAGAACACACATAGAAACTTACGTTCCCTATATTTTTTTGTTTTTCCCAATATCAAATGTCAAAGGAGGTCAAATGATTCTTCTTGTTACAATGTTGTTGTTTGAAATTAATTAGAATGAAACGGCATTGTATTTTGTAAACGTTAAAAGTTAAACCGTTTGTTGTCACTAATAACATGTGTATGATGAATGGAACCATGTTATTCTAGTATATCTCTACTGTGTTAAATACCTTTGCCGCCTTTGTTTTAACTGTCATTTTCAGTAGAATTTTTGAGTGTACCAATAAAAAATAATGCTTTTAATGCTCATTCTTTGTATATTGTTTACAGTAGATTAAAAATGGCATTAGTTTTTGCTACAAAGCGTGAGTGCTATCTTGCAATGTCGAAGAAGAAGAAATTAATAATAAAAGAATTATAGCTTCGATGGGGACAAGTGCAGTGCTACAGGGGCCTTGAAGCGTTTTAGCAAATCTGTTGATGTTGCCTTAGCCGCTCAAGGAATCCAAAGACGGTCCATGCGTGGTGAAAAGCCACATCCGGCTAGAGGTGTCCCTGCTTTCACAGAACATGGCGGATCTAGAGCGGACACTCGATAAAAACCCGTAATCCCCGGTGTTATCCAACCGTGCCCATGGGACGAATGGCACTACGTTAGTGTGTTTTTGAACGGTGGCCTCCAGGACGAGGCGATCCCTGGTTGTATTAGCCTGCTGGTAGTACAGGGCTCTGCTACCGAGCGTACTGTTCTAATCCCTTTTTCATCTTATTTTTCAGATGGATACAATTGGCCAATATACGGAAAATGGGCAAGAGAAGATCAACGCGGATCTATCCTCAATAGGCAAAGGGGCTTTATGCCCAAATGATGCTAAGGGGAAGTTAGCCATGGTTCAGGCAACAGAAGACGTTTCTAGTCTTAACGTTGCTAAACCGATGGACGTTGGAATTATAACGGAGGACCTCTCGGGTCCAACTCTAGTGACAGAAGGTTCACAGTCGACGCTATGGATGTAGTATTCATTCAGGATCCGTGGGTGCACAATGGAGCCATTAAGGGGCTAAACGTGAACCATGGTAGGTTGATATATGATTCCAAGCACAGTAGGCCTAGAGCGGCCATCCTTGTGAGGAGCAACCTAACATTTCTTCCAATTTCGGAGTTTATATTGGGAGACCTGGTTGCGATCTGGGCAAAAGTGCCTTCCTTGGCTGGGGAGCACGAGGTGATGTTGGCCTCTGCGTATTTGCCTGGCGACAGCGACGGGGCACCAACCGCTGAGGTCTTGGCCTTCGTGGAATATTGCCGAGTGAGGAGCCTGAGTTGGATCCTCTGCTGTGACGCCAATGCTCATCACACAACGTGGGGAAGCACCAATATCAACAAACGAGGTGAGCACCTGCTTGAATTTATATGTAGTAATGGTATAAACATAGCAAATAGGGGTGACGAACCGACGTTTAGGAATGCTATTAGGTCAGAGGTCTTGGACCTCACTCTTACTAGTTCTAACCTTTCTTTCGCCATCTCTAACTGGCATGTCTCCAGCGAACTATCAATGTCTGATCATCAACACCTGGTCTTTGATGTTGTTAATGCGCTGGACTCGTGTCAGAAATATCGTAATCCCAGATGCACAAATTGGGAGAACTTCCGTTATCACTTGGAAAGCGATGCCAATCTCTCTAAAGAGCTGATTCTGAGCCCAGATGAGATTGATTATGAGGCATTAGAGATTCAATCGAGTTTGACTTCTGCTTACTTTGCGAGCTGTCCTCAAAGGACCAGGAAGGTGAAAAGGGACGTTCCATGGTGGAACGATGGTCTGGATAAGCTCAAAAGGGAGGCCAGGAGACTATTCAACAGAGCCAAGGAAACAGGTGACTGGGTCACCTACAAGACGGCTCTAACTGAATATAATAGAGAATTACGTAGATCCAAAAGGTCCACGTGGCGCAGCTACTGTGATAAGATCTCAGATCTTCCGGAAGCTGCGCGACTTCAGAAGGCCCTTTCACAGGATCACACGAATGGTATTTGCACTCTCAGGAGACCCGACGGTTCCTACACTGGATCTCCTGAGGAAACCTGTGACCTATTGTTAGACACGCACTTCCCAGGCTGCGCAGCCTCCCGCAGGTCTGTGGCGATTCAAAGAATCCCAAACCTGACGGGGAGGTATGTACGCCTAACTGGTGCCGTCTTTCGAGAAGACAGAGTGAAATGGGCGATAAATGAATTTTCGTACTTTAAGTCGCCGGGTCCCGACGGGATCTATCCATGTCTGATGCAGAGGGGGGTGGATATAATAGCCCCACAACTGGTTAGGATATTTAGATCCAGTCTTTTGCTGGGTCATGTTCCGACGAATTGGAGGGGGGTTAAAGTTGTCTTTATTCCAAAGGCGGGGGGGAGGGGGGGGGGGGGGAATCCGAACAGCTGCCTAAGTCACATAGACCAATAAGCCTCAGCTCTTTTCTTCTTAAGACAATGGAGAAAGTTCTGGACCACTATATTAGGGACACGTACCTCAGGCGTAAGCCGATACACGAGCTTCAGTTCGCGAATCAACGGGGTAAGTCTACCGAAAGTGCTGTCCATCATGTTGTCACGTTGATAGAGAAGGCACTGGAGGCAAAGAAAATTGCCCTCTGTGCCTTTATTGATATACAGTCTATGTTGAGAAGGGGCATATCTCCAATGATTGTAAATTGGACATTGGAGATGCTCAACTCTAGGGAAATCACGTTCGGTATAGGGTCTACTAGTAGGACCGTGAATGCGACCAGAGGATAACCTCAGGGCGGTGTACTGTCGCCTTTACTATGGACACTGGTCATTGAAGAGTTGCTTGAGGGTCTGAACGACCTGGGCTTCAGGACCTATGGTTACGCCGATGATCTTGTCATCTCCTTTGTCGGCTGTGATGACAGGACCATCTCTGATCGTATGCAGTAGGCTCTGAACTTTACTAACTCATGGTGTCGGGAAAAAGGGTTGACTATCAACCCGACGAAGACGATCCTGATACCGTTCACAAGGAGAAGAAGTGTCAACCTGACCGAACCTGTTGTTGGGGAAAAAAACGATAGGCTTCTCGGATAGTGTGAAATATTTAGGGGTGACTCTTGATAAATCCCTTACGTGGAATGATCATCACAACTCCGTAACCAAGAAGGCCACCAGGGCATATTATGCCTGTCAGAGGCTCTTTGGGAAAACATGGGGTCTAAGACAACACATGGTCTACTGGTCATTCAACACCATTGTGAAACCTATGGTCACGTATGCTGCCTTAGCATGGTGGCCAAAGGTTGAGCAGTCAAGGGCAAGGGATACTCTGAAGAGGTTGTATCGGCTGGTGTGTACTGGCATTACGGGGGCTGGAAGATCGTGCCCGACGGATGCCATTGGGGCCATGTTGGGTTTTCCACCATTGCATATTTCAGTAAAGGAAACTGCAAGCATGGGCTCACTTCGTCTCCGGGGGGTCGGGGACATGAGGAGCGGGGACCTAAAGGGTCACATGAGGATCGCCGGGATCTTTATGGACGACCCAATCTTAAGGGTCGCGTATAAAATGATCCCGGAGCAGATTTTTGTCAGACATTTTGACATTGTCATTTGACAGAAATATGTGGACCAGCCAATCCTGGCAGCCCGAAGGGGGGCTCAGTTATGGTTCACTGATGGCTCAAAGCAGGCTAATGGTGACACGGGGGCAGGTGTCTTTGGACCCGGATTCCAGCGTGCTTTACCAATGGGCAAGTACCCCTCCGTCTAAAGGCTCTAGGAGCTTAGGGGTATCATCTGGTCTAGTCATGGAGTGTATGGGAATTCTAAACGAACTCGGTAGGAACAACTCCCTTACACTGGGATGGATTGCTGGTCATGAAGGGCATGAGGGTAACGAAAGGGCTGATTGTCTAGACAATTGTGGAGCCCGTCGACCATTCTTCGGCCCGGAACCATTCTTTGGGATACCTAGGGGGTACGTTAGGGAAAAACTCAGTCAATGGAGAGAGACTGAGTTTGCTAAGCATTGGGAAACTTCTACTGGCCAAAGGCAGGCCAAAAGATTTATTTCCTTGTCCAGCGGAGTATCAAGGCGACTATTGTCACTCGACAGGGGTAACCTTAGGACCCCTGCTTCACAAACAGGGCTGGTCAGACACTGATGTTTGCAGGTTTTATGAGCTGGAAAGTGAGACATCGGAGCATATTCTCTGCAAATGTCCGAGACTGTGTGACAGGAGACTCAGATTTCTGGGTGACCGTTTCGTGTCACCTTCGAACATTTGGGGAAATTCTCCTAACGGGATGATTGGCTTTATTGGTAGCCTGAATCTCTAGGGAATTCTAGGTAGCACAAAAGAGCTATATTGGTCGCGGTGCGTAGTGCCTTCGTATCTAATCTAATCTATAGCTTTTCGATGAAAGTTTTAAGAAAACGATACATGTGCCAAAATTATCATTAACCAATAAATTCCTTTTATTTATTTTAAAAGTTTTTTAGGAATAGTAAATATAACCAAAATAAAAAATATAAAAAAGCAGCGTGCTGTGTACCGATTCTGAATGGTTTGTGAAGCTGTGAAGCGGTGAAAAATATTTTTCACTCATTTAACAATAGGTGCGTTCAGCAGATACAATTTATAGGTCTTCAGTTCGACAACAGTTGTACAACTATCTGAGCGCTCAGGTAGCGCTGCCATATTTTGGTAACGTAAAAAATGTTTGCTACTTTTGATCAATAAGTGATAAATTTGTTGTTATTCATTCACAATAAAAATTGTTTTGTAAGAATGACAAATAAAAACACAAATATAATTCAAAAACAAAAATTTTTAAAAATAAAAGGAAACTGTAGAAAAATTTTATTTAAAAACAAAACAAAGAAAACATCCTTCAGCAGAGTAAGTAATCACAAATCGCTACAAGTCACCGGTATCAGTTTAAGGTTTCTTTGCCGAATGCTACCAATGATAACAAATGACAGTTTTTATCACTTCACCACTTGCAGCTTTGGGAGAGCAAAAAAAAGTTGTTCTTAAAGGAGATTTTCCACAAACAAAAAAATTGATTTTATAGAACAAAAAAATTTTTAAAATAAAAAAAAATCCAAAAAAAAATTTTTGCTTGCAACCGGATTGGAACTCGGAACTTCCTGATTATAAACCTTTTTTAACGAAGCGTCAGCATTTTTATAAAATCATTGCTCTACCAGTGAATTGGTTTTTGTACCACTTAGCATTGGCTAGGTAGCACTGGATAACCACTGGTTGCAAACCTTGGCATATCAGTCTTAGACAATTCTTTGCCAGTGGTTTTTTTTTTATAAATCACCGAAATTTTTGTAAATCAAATACTGGAAAACCCCTTTTTTCAAAGCGTCCCAAATGAGTGTTCTCCCAGTCATTTATTTTCAACACCGTGGTTACCCAGTGGTATGTCAGTGCTTGATTTTTTGTACCACTGGCGATTTATGATTGGATTTTGTATAATGATGTTATCATTATGGGAATGGAAAGCACTTTTTGCCAGTACTTGTAACCAGTTAAAGTGCTTTGCCATCGCTTTCCCGTTTGTGTTATTCTGGGTGGATATGTGTATTTGTGAAATTTTTCATACTAAAATTAAACGCATTTGCACATTTTTCGTTGAAATCAACTTTTGGGCTAGAATTTTTGCTTACTCTTATTTTATTGAGATTTACCCAAAAACTAATGCATTTAATACATAAAACATAAATGAAGAAAAAAAAATTGTAAAAATATTAATTTGTTCCTGTTTTCCATTCATGTTTTTAATTAGAAATATTTTCACTTGAAAACAACTTATTGAAAAACTGTATATCATGTACTGTAAGTATATTCCATACATACCAAGAGGAATATATTAGACTGCAAATTTTTTATAGTTCTGAAATATTTCATATATTGCTATTTAGTTAGTATGAATATGACAATTCATCTTTTACCTTCTTATTAATTATTACAAACGTTTGTTTTCTTTTCACAACTTGTTTTTGTAAATTATATTCATTAATAATTTTGCAGTAGTAATGCATACTTATATACTAACCACATTATGTATGTATTAAGATTGTATTATAGTATATAAAATCAAATAAAAAAAAAACTTCAAGATCCTATAATTAAAATACTAAAAACTAAATGGTATTTGATTAAATGAGTACGTTAAAGAAAAGGAGGAAATAAAAAATCAAATGAAAAAATGAAATAATATAAAAAAAATATCCACAGTTTAAATAAGAATGTTAATGTTTTCTCTAAAAATAAATTATACTCATATGTTTAATAGAAAAAGGGAAGAAATAAAATTTTGTTCAAGTTCATTCTTTTATAGATGAGAAGAAATTCTTTTGCAAAGAATTTACTTAACTAATGGTCTATTTCCCTGCTCAGATTCACAGGCTGTATTTTTATATTTATTAACTTCAGCCAAGTAAAGAGACCAAAAATCTTTAGGATCAGTATTTGCATCTGTTTGTATTTTTGGTTTAGCAACAACACCAGTTTTAAGAATTTTACCACCCCTACGACGTCCTACCAGAGGGGGTGGGGGTGCACTTTTACCTGCGGCGGCAGCAGCTAAATAAGGAGCAGTACTAGGATGGGCGGTGGCTACTATAGCAGGGACGACTGGAATACTGGGTTTTGCTGCAGCTGCTGACGTTGATGTTGAAGCTTGCGCCTGTTGCATTTTTTTGAAAATTTCCAAAAATGAACCATCATTAGCAAACACCGGATGTGAGGCTTCTGGTTTGGGGGGTGGATAAACTTTACCCTCTTTGGCCAATTCTGCACGTAATTTCTCTTCGATTTCTCGGTGTATACGAGCTCTGTCTATAGGTTCACCATCATTAAATTGATAAGGCGTGTTTGATTTTTTTCCCGTTGGCTTTTGTTGTGGCAAAGGTAAATCCTCTAAATTGTCACACGAATCTTTAGATGTGGTACTTTCATCTTGTATCTCTTTTAATGATGTGGTCGAAGGTTTGGATGGAGTACCATTTTGCTGTTTAGTATCTTGGTTTTTATTATCGCCAAAATGTGAAGAACTTCTAGATCTTGATCTAGTGTGTGAGCGCAAACGTGATTGTGAACGAGACCGTGAAATTTTTCTATATTTATCCACATCATCATAATCATTACGATAACGCCCACGACGATGTCTGCTATAGGATTTAGATCTGGAACGTGATCTAGAATTAGATCTTGATCTAGAATCACGATATTTTCTAGATGTATGACGTCTATCCGAACGTTTAGAAAGACTGCGTCTATAGCTACGACTTCTTGAGCGACTGCGACTGGGTGAATATGAATCACGAACTCTACGACGACGTCGTCGTTCTACAGAGTGACTTCTGGAACGTGAACCATCATCTAGACGACGACTGTAAGATCTTTTACGTGAACGACTACGGGTTCTTGATCCAGATGTACGTGACTTACGGTCACGTTCGTGAATACGATCTATGGATTCGATATCAAAATCATCACGCCTTATTTGTCGATTGGAGGACATGTTGGTCCTTAGATTTTCGTTGGACTTGGCCTCAATGAAAAATCTGTAAATCAAACCATTTATCCTTATAATTAGAATTTTTGCTTTATTCATTTATCACATCAATACTATACTTTTTTCTTTTAATTTTTACAATATTTTCTTGTCTAAAAATTTTATTTTTTATGATTTCCTAAAGAATGTGTTTTTTAGGAAAAGACTATTTTTGGGTGATTATCGCAAAGTACGCTTATGTAGTAGAGCAGTGGTATAATAAACTTAAAGGAACTTCGCATTTTAGTACGTTTTAGCTGTAAATCGTTATAAACGGAGTACAAAAATATTTAAAATTCATAGTGAGGTTTATTCTTGTGTTGGAGACAGTAAGTGGTACGTATATACGCTGGCAATGCTTCGGATTTGCTACCTTTACTTTACTGGCTTGGTGTCGAAATAGTAACACCAATAAACGCCTGACCGATCATTTGCCGACGTTAGCCCAGCCAGGCGGTTTTCATCGCCTCTTTCGAACATTGTTTGTGTCGAAAAATGTTAGCCTTTGCAGACATGTGTAATTCTTATGGCAACATTTTTCAATACAAATTAAGAAGAGAGTGATTTAACATAGGTAGGGAGAGTTGGGAAGTCTTTTAATAATATAGTCGTTGGCCCAGCCTTGGAATTTTTTTCCCCAGAGCATTTAATACAAATGATTAGTAGTTTGCGGGATTTAACTGTACTTTTTTATTGGAGAACATTCAATGAAGGTTATACATATGTATTGGTAGAAAATATATCAATATTTTAAGAACCCAGTATTTTTATGAAACATTTGGACACGTTTGAACTTTGCGACTTAAAAATGTTTGTATTACTTTCAATTCTTTTAAAAATTTAAATTAATGTTAATTATATTTCCATATCACTTAAGTCAAGGTTGCATTTGTTTTAAATCGGTATCTCACAACTGATGATTAATAATGAATTGAATTCTGTATAGAGTTGTCAAACCCGTTTTCCGAATTATTCGATAAACCGGTTTTTATATTTCCGGGTTTTTAAACCCGTTTTTGAAAAAGGGGGTTTTTGAATTATTCGAGAAATGAAGTTCTTCGTGTCGAATAATTCGACATTTCAAATTTTTTTAAAGTGAAAATTTCAAATGAAGAATCATTTGTTTATTAAGGGTGGGTGCGAACTGGTTAAAATAAATCTAAACTAAATTCAGACTTACAAGTTTCTTTGAAATTAGAAAATTTAAAAAAAAATTTTCATAAAAATTTTAAACCCTTTTGCCATTTTGTAATTAGTTTAGAAGAAATTTAGCCACCTCGCACAGGGCCTAATTGTACAAAATATTTACGGTGGGTCTCATACTGAAGGTTTAGCAGTTAACTTATAGTTAACACAAAATTTTGTTGTTTTGTATATAATATTTTGACATTTTATTTTGTTAATAGTTAAGTTAAATTTAAACCTGCAGTAAGAGACCCACCGTTAGTGTTTATTCCCTCCTTTAGGTAGAGTTTATTAATTATGTCGATCCTATGACGCACATTAGTGGAATATTGGCAATATAATTTATATTTGCGAAACACTGTTTTTTTTTGCAGAATTCCTTATTCTATCTTAAGCTTATTGTCAAAAAATATGACAATAAGTTTAACAAAAATTTAAGTGTGGTCCCAAAATTCATATAAGTTCCATTTCTGCACTTTCCTCAATAAATAAAAGGAGTTCTGTCTTTTTTTAGCTTTTCTCCACCTGTGATAAAATATTTTGCGATTTGGAACCCTAAAATTGTAATAAAAATTTTAATGGTCACAAATTTTTCACATTCATTTGAAAGCTACAATCTTTATAAATCCAAATCTTTTGTCTGATATTTTCAAATGGTCCTATCTATTAAATTAATGCGAAAAAAGAATTCCACTGCATTTCGCAACAATTCCAGAGCAAGTGAAAAATCCTTTTTTATGGAGGTTAATAGCTTTTTTTCGCAAAAATTACGAACAAAATACTGGGCTTTTAGATCTTTTCGAAATTTTATTATAAAAAAACAGCCTGTAGAAAGAATAACTTTTAGTTCTAAAGGTGGATTCGCACTAATGGAATAATTTATGATGCGGATTACTTTCTAAAAAGTACTAGTTTTTTTTGACTAGTAATTACAAAACTAGTTCTCAAAATACTCATTTTTAACCAGTTATGAACTAGTTAATTACGATCAACGTTGCTACTGTTTAACCTTTACCTAAATTAAAAAGCTAGATCGTAATTTTTATTTGGTTTACATTTGTAATTAATAAAAAATTTGCGTTTGCAAATAAACACTTAAATTTGTTTTTCTGTGAATTGACTTAGCGTGTAAATTAACTGCTACCAAATATTCACTCCAGAACTAGTTTGGTAAAATTTTAATAAGTAACAGTCCAGCTTCCTGATTTTCTTCGTAAAACAATAATTTTAAACCGTTTGAACCAATACAAAACTGGTTCCGATCTAGTATTTTTTGTAATTTAGCTGATACAATTAATTCTTCAGGCTCTAAGAAATATTTCCATTTTAAAAATGTCAGATTCTATAACTTTTAGGACCTTTAATTACTTCGAAATTATAGGTTGCAAAGGTATTCAATTAATCAACTTTTTATTTTGACCGATTAATCGCGCAAATAGTTATTGGGGGTTTTTTCATAACTGGTTAATCGAATAAAATTTGGAAATTATTCGATTAATCGAATAAAATGTTATGTAAATTGCGGTCTTTAGGAATTTCGCACCGGAATTGGATTCTAAACGGAATTGGATTGGAAACGAAATTGGATTTGAAACAGAATTGGATTCTGTAAACGGGTTTATAAAAATGAATGGAAATGACATTACCATAACGACATAAAACTTTTTAAATATTTGTTTCAGAAATTTAAAAAAAACACGTATAAAAAACAAATAACTCTTTCCAACACAACGCAAGGCAAGACGTCGCGTTTTACAAAATGACCCCCTTAAATAAAGTAAAACTTTTATGACGTCATTGTAATGTCATTTCCGTTCATTTTTATAAGCCCGTTTACCAAATCCAATTTCGTTAAGGATTTCATAAGGACCACGAATATACAATTTTTTATATTTTCAATCATTTTATTTAAAAAAGTAACAAATAGTGTGTGCTACCGAGTATTCCACTTCAGAGTTCGGTCAAAAAGTGATGTTCGGCCATGTTCAATGTTTGGCGAAATTTTTACCGAATACTGAACAATTATATGAACCAATATTTTCTATAATTAACTATTAATTTTGAGTAGTAACATATGAAAATGTACAGATTTAACTACCCAGGTAGAAATTGCCGACGTTACAACAAAAGTTGTACTGGGAGAGCACTGTTTTTTACGAAATGCCGGTACTACTTAAAACGTGCTTGGTCAGAAAGTGTCCATTCATGACCTTCCACTGTAAAGTAACTCTCATCATCCATAATACAAATGTATGATGACTTTGCAGCAAACAGTTTTTGTGACAGAACACGTAGACTTTTTTTAATAACGAGTGACTGTTTTTCTGAGACTGCTGGAACGGTTTTTTGGCACATTTTATTACTCCCATATCAGAAACATATTTTTTTACAGTTTTGTCGTTGGCATTATATTTCTTAGCCAAAAAACGATACGATTTTGCCGTACGCCCCACTATTTCAGCCTTCAATTTAGCCCGATCTTGGCTGTTGTGCAAAGCAGATTTTTTACCGGAGCCTCGTTTTCGTTCAAATGATTTTCCACTCTCGAAAGCATTTATTGTTTTATAAATAAAAGATTTTTTAAATTGCATTTCAGTAAAATGTCTAAAAATTTCATATTTGGTTTTGTATGGATTATTTTCACAAAATTTACAAATTAATTTGCTACGTTCTACTTCCTTTAATGACATGGTGGCTACTAATTTGAATATATTGATCTGATTTCTAGTATAATTATTTTAGGAATAGTACCGTTATTTTTCTCATATTTTGTTTTCCTATTGTTCTTTGTTTTGTATCAGCAATGCCGGTTGGAAATTAGTCCATATTTAATTCCGCATACGTTACTATAACGTAAAAAAAATCTTTACTGATTTGTTATATTGTGGTAAGAAAAGCATAAAATTATTCACTTTAAAATTTCAGTGATGTTAACTTTATTAAAAATTGCTAAAAACAAAGAAAAATTTGGTCATGTTTAAAGTGCTGCACTTTTAAGTCTGGCGACTATTTATAGATAAAAATAATGCAAGACTTAAGGAAATTTTATAGGATTTCCAAAAATATACAGTTTGTACAGAACTGATCAGTACTGCCTAAATTTTACTATGTAATTTGATAAAAGGTTGATATCGCTAATTTTTCGTTAAAAGCCACGCCCACTTAAAACAAGTGACAAAATGAAAAAACAAGCATTACGTTAAAATTCTGTACAATTTTCTGAACCATCTCCTTGCCTTTCGTGGCGAATTTAGCCACTATTTTGATCTTTGAAATTAAAGGCAACAACAATAAAATTAGAAAAAACTTGAATTGACTTAAATTCGTGTCCACAACTGTATATAAAAATATTTAAAAAATTTTTTCAATTTGATAAAAATACATGAAATTGCAATATTTTTGTTTTTATATGCAATAAACCAAATAAAGAAAGATGATACAATTTTCACAAGTAAATTACAAAGAATAAAAAATTTGAAAGAATTCGATAAAGCCAGCAAGACAGAATATATAAATTTAACAGAAAGTGATATTAATTTATGATCTAGAGTGAAACTAATGAACATTCATTTACCGAATAATAGATCAACTATAAATACCCCTCATTCATCTTAAAAACACATGACACGTGGTTATCATACACAGAGTTGAATAGAACCAGCTGAGATACTTTAAGAATTAAGGTTTAAAGCAGAAATATATAATATAAAGATGCAACATCGATAATTTTGTAAACAAAGTGTAGATGTCGCTAGCATGTGGGAAATTTTGTCAAAGGAGGATTTTATTTTGGGAAATTTTCTCAAGGGAGAATTTTTTTATGTCAAATGAGGTTTTACAGAGTTGTTAGGTAAGGGGATTTGGGCCCAAATTAGGGATTTCGACTTCGTTTTGGGGACACATTAAAAAATTTGTAAATTTTAAAAGATTCAGTTTTAGGCCCAAAATAAGAAGAATTTTGGTATAAATTATATGCGTATTATTTCAAATTATTGAAGAAATATTCCCCAAATATTTATAAATCTTGAAATAACGAAAAGCAACCAAGCTCAATAATTAATCAAAAAATTTTCTATTTTCCAAATACTGAAATTGTTACATGCAGAGGACTAAAAAAAATAAATTTTGTGTAGGCTCAAAAAGTACCATTGGTTTTCATATAACCTCTTATGTACCTTCTGAATCGTGTAAACTCGACTTATGCAAACTTAATGTTCAAAAGAGTTTACGAGACCTAGAACACCTTACTAGATTTACAAGTTTTAGAAAAAAAAGACTTTTCATCATAATGAAGTTCTTGTGAAAATTGTTAAAATTTTTTTCTCTCGAAAATTTAATATACAACTTTTATTTTGAAACGGTGACATTTCACTATAATTGTGATTTGTCTTTCGTATAATAAAATTTTTTTAGTTTCTCAATTTTAAAAAAGATTTGAGGCAAAATATTCAATTTTATTTAATTTGCTCACTCATTTCTTAATAATTTTCTGAATTTAAGAGCGATGCTAACTTAGCTCCTTTTTTTTTGTTTTTGTTTAAATTAAAATGAATTGGGTATAGCATTGGGGATTTAAACATTTAAAATGGGAATAAGCTGAAACCTTTTGGGCAACACTGCTCCCCAATAAAAATGAAACAGTATTGCCAGAAAAAGTAAAACAGCAGTCAGCGCCATCTGTTGCATTAAAAACCGGTATTGCCATTCATCAGGACCATGAGAGACCCCTGGTTTAAAGTAAAAAGAGTAATAATAACAAAGGATAAAAATAGCATTGTTAAATTTCGATGATGTTAGTCCAAGTTGAGTTTAATATTCGATTTGCTTTCAACTTTCACATAAGTAGGCGATTATCAAAGTTTTACCCGGCAAACAATTTAAACAAAAAGTACATAATATTAATTTATGATCTAGAGTCAAACTAAAGAACATTCATTTACCGAATAAAAGATCAACTATACATACCCCTCATTCATAAACCAATTATTTTTAACTTTTATATTAGCATTATAATTTTATAAGTAAAATAAAGGATTTGCAACAAAAAAAAATTTTTTTTTGTCGATTTAAAGCCAAGAAAAATATTGAAATTGTTGTTTAATAACAAAAATTATTTATCCATAATTAAAATAATAATAAAATATTGTAAAAAAAACTGTTGTTAAAGCTTTACATTTGGGCAGTAGGTTTTCTAAAAGATTTCGAACTAAGAAATTTTTATAGCAAAGAAGTTTCAAAAATATCTGAAAATGTAAAATATCTGTAAATGTAAACAGAAAAAGGCTTAAACTAATAGTTAACAAGCAAATTAGGCTGAATGAGGCCGGTTCTGGCTTTTAATGAAATCAGTGATATTTGAGAAAAATCTGGTCTAGAAGACTCAATATACTGCTTTATTTGATGTGGCCAAGATCAATTAAAGAAGTCAAGAGGGTCTAATGTTTGCAAGACAAACAAAGGGAAATTAATGAACAATTAAGAGTTTAGTTCAGCGGTGTCGGTGAGGTAAAGTTTATATAATAAAGTATATCGTAACCGATATGGGATACAAACATATCCTAAATGACATATTCAGTGGAAAATGTATTCATATTTGGAGATTTTTTTTAATTCTAAAAAATAACATTAACTCTTTCACTACCCTTGTACACTACAGTGTACACATCTTTAAAAGAATATGTGACCTTCTCCTAGTGTGTCGAAAACTTGGGAAAAACGATAAAAATGAGAAAATATCGATTTTCCCAAGTTTTAGACACACTAGGTTTTTTGACACACTAGGTCCCTTTTCTCGGAGAAGGTCACATAGTTTATACCTTTTACAAATAAGTTTATTAGGATCTTGGACTTCAAACAAAAATCATTATATGTATAAGCAGTTCAACATGGCAATATGGTCGCGATATTTGTTAATGAAGTCTAATTTTTTTAATATACCATAATCTCCGTGAAAAGGGGGTTTTGGTGATTCTCCTAAACTAATGAAGATAGATAATTGAAATTTGGCGTATAGCTTCGTGACGAGAAGAAAACCAACCAAAGGATTTTTGGCTCCTCCGATGTTTAAGGGGTAAAACGGGGCTCAGAAATTTGAAAAAATCGATTTTCGAACGTCATTTTTGGTGGGTAGGAGGGGAGTGGGCAAACTATGTTACATATTTTTTTCTAATTTGAGGACTCTTAACAAGAATTTGAAGTCAAAATAACTATACACCCGCAAACAAAAAGTCGGTGGTGAAAGGGTTACGCTTGATGCAAACGTTATACATACCTGTCCATTAGACCGTACCTCAAAAAAAAGTCCAATATGAAATATTTTTGCAAGGCAATTTCAAAAAAAAAAAAACATTTTTTTTGCTGAACGTAGGGATCGCGATTTTTAATTTTTTGCTATAGCTTCGGCATTTAAAGTCAAATTTTAAAGTGTGATATATCAATATGTTTGCCTCGAGGAGACCAGTGTTTTGCTATAAAGGTAAAATCCAATGAAAAAAATTTAAAAAGGCGACCCCTACGTTCGGTAACTAAAAACAAAAATCTACTGGGTTTATCGAAAAACTTCCTTAGCAAAAGTTTAATGATTTTTTTGCGAGCTTTAATTTTCTGACATTAGGGTGGTAGCAACTGAGATCTGGTTGGTAACTACTAAAACGGGATACTTGAAGTCAATGGTCCTTAGAGCAAAACACTGGTCTCCTCGAGAGAAAAACATCGATGTATCATGCTTTAAGATCCGACTGTAAAAGCCAAAGATATAACGAAAATGGAAAATGGCGAACCCTACGTTCGGCAAAAAAATTTTTTTTTTAATTGCCTTGCAAAAATGCTTCATATTGGAGGGTGTACGGCGCACTTCTTTTTTGCCTGTAAGGTGGTACGGTCTACTGTCCATCCATTTCTACTATCCCAGTATCCCAGGGAATGCAAAATGTTATTTTCAAAAGATATTTTACAAAAATTTTACAATTCCTATCCTTGTGAATTTTCCTTTATGGTTGCAAATTAAAAACAAAACTTTTAAAAGTGGGGATTATTTTACAATTTTTACAATAAGTTTTATAAAACGAAATATGGATACAGTTTTGTAGTAAAAACTTAAACTACATTAACACTTAACCAAAAACAGTATTTTTTTGAAAATTACTTGTAGGTATTTGTCAAATTCCATATAAATTTTGAATCTAAAACCTAAAGTTTTTAAAAACTATTAGTTTTCGGCTGTAGTGTAAATTGGGCAATCGATCGATTTGTTTCCTAAAGGACAGTTTTATAGTCAGAACTAACGAATTTTTTTTTTAATTTTACCTAAATAAGAAATTTTTAAAAAAATTTTGTTACTTAAGCAATACCTATTGTAAGACAAAAGTCGATCTTAGTTCTGACTGTAAAACTGGCCCTATATTTTCTTAAGATTATAAAACTGGCCCATAACGTTTATTTATTTACTGAATATAGTAATACAAATACATGCAGGCCAAAATACAAATATGTTTAAAACCAAAATATATAAAGAACTATAAACAAAAGTTTCAAAAAACAATCATTATAACCTATAACCTAATTTAAACTCTTGCAGAAAACTGATAATTTAACTGTAACCATAAAAACCGCAGTTTCGTTTACGAAAAAAAACGAATTGTAAACTCCAGGAGAAACTAGTTTAGTAATACAGAAAAACTTAGGAATAATAAATCGCCTGTAACCCATCGAATCGCAAAAAAGTCTAAAAATAGGGAAATATCCAAATTTAAACCTAAAGAACTTTGTAATTTAAAGAGTAAAAGGCGCCATTTCGCAAATTTAATGAAAGCTTTGACTATCTACTTGCGTAAACAAAATTAAAATGTCAGGAAAAAACTAAAATTCTTGGATTGGTCATTCAGTTAACTTGGGATCAGGTAATTGAATTAAACACTTAGACGATTTTATTGGCATTATTTGATAATAATGAAACTTTTTGGCATTACAATTAATCAATACTAATGAAATTTTATCAATTGGAATTTTTGCAGGAAAAACCAATTTTTTATATAAAAACGATTTTTTCTTCAATTATAATTAGTTTAATCAATGCCAAATGAGAAAAAAATCATCGGCATTCAATTGTAATGAAATTTTTTAGCAGTGGAATTAAGTAATACTAATTAAATCTGCCAATGAAAAATTCTCAAGTATGGTATTGGGCCTTAGTGAAAAGATATTTCAGACCTTGCTTAAAATGTATATTTTGTTCAGATTGGACTTATTCGAAATTTCAATTACATCTTTATAGCTCTACCTACAAACAAATATTTTTTAAATCAGTCAAAATTTACATTATAAAAACAAAATAAAATAATACCCTGACCACATAGTGGTGTAGGGTATAAAAAATCGGGGCGGCCCCCGTAGATTGTAGTTGTTCTCCGCAGATTTTTAAGTGATAAAAAAATATTTTTTTTTACAAATAAGGGTTCCAACTTTACAATTAAAACCAAGCGGAATTCACCCAAAACCTATTGTTTTCAAACACCAGCTTTCAAATTAACAAGAAAATATTCTTTTAAGTACTTTTTTAATCAAATTTGTTTTGATTTTTGTAAAAAAGTTAAGAAAATATAAAAGAAAAATGAATTAAAAAAATATTACTTGTTTTATAACAGCTTCTTTGTGTCCAGACACTGTTGTCTATACAGCCGCAATGTTGACAGCTTCTTTCTTACTTCGTTTTTTGTGCTTTTGATATTAATGAATTCCGTTGTTGTTGCTGTGCGCAGATGATGGTGTGGCTTTTGTAGTTCTTGGTCCTGTATATTTTTAGCGTAGAAATGGAAATATTTTCGTAAATCCTGCATAAGAAATGAACTTGAACGCATGAATATTTTATGTTTTCTTTTGGACTTGTGCATAATTTTTTTTAGAAATTATAATTTTTCTAAATAATTTTTTTAAAATACTTATTTCCTTTTTTCTAAAAAACACTTAATAAAATGTATTTACAATAAAATTGCAAATATAAAATTTTCTCAAAATAAAAAAAAAATTCGTTATGTAATTTTTTCCGTAGTCTCGTCACCATTGCCTTATTGAATAGAACAATGAAGTTCTTTTTACACTTTGTTAAAATTTATCGACACACGAAAAACCATTTCTTTTTTGTATATAAATATATTCTTACTCTTTTTGTGTATTGTTAAATTAATAATTTTGTTGAAGCGTAATGTTTTGCATACCTTTTTTGTTTTTCCTCTAAAGAAAAGTTCAGAATTTATTTTTTTTTAATAGCAGCGACTGATATCGTGACGACCTAGTATATCTGGTTGAGAATTTTCATCTAAAAATCAATATGGCGAAAAATAAAGCATTGCCACCTAGTTTTTCAAAGATCGACCCTGTTTAATAAAAAACGGAAGGTACACGCAAAAAATAAAAAGGGGGAAATGACATAAAATAAGGCTATAAGTTACCTAGTTTTAGTATGTATTAAGGCACATGTACACGCGAGAGAAAATTGTTAGAGATAGAGCAAAAAGCAACCCTAAATAGCTTAAATCATTCACAATAGAGCAATTTACAGATTTTTTAGCTCTATCTCAAGCAGTTTTCTTTCGCGTGTAAATGTGCCTAAGGCACATCGACACGGGATAGAAAACTCGCAAGACTTTACGAAAATGCAGCTCGGTATAAGTCTACGAAATGTAATCTCTAGACCATTTAAATTGCTGTCATACACAATTTTTTTAATTAGTAACAATTTCAGTTTGTTAAATGCACCCCAAGAAGCATTTAACAAACTCGTACGGAA
Source organism: Leucophora obtusa (assembly GCA_949987735.1). Lineage (NCBI taxonomy): Eukaryota > Metazoa > Arthropoda > Insecta > Diptera > Anthomyiidae > Leucophora > Leucophora obtusa. The sequence continues at coordinate 116,564,421 of OX465297.1, forward strand.
TCATGAATCCGGCTTTGCGGTACGTTTGCAGTTCGTAAATCACGTATCCGTCAAAGCTTGTACGTAAACGGAACATTAACGGACCGTATAATCGGATTTGCGAAAACAATACGTTTTGACTCCGTTTTAGCGTATCCATCTCTGGGTTCATTAATTGAGTTTTCTTGTCAAAACCAAAAAGAAAATTTGAAAAATATTTGCAAGAAATTGTAAAGAAAAAATTCAAATTATCCGCTAGTGAAGAAGTTGCTGTGGGTTTGTATCAATAAAAATGTTCCTTAAAATTCAAACTATTAATAACTCCTCAATTGCCGTATGAAAACGAAATGAATTCGCCTTTTTATTTATATTCCAGATATTTTAATCAGAACAAAAAGGGAGTCTATTGAACTTTTATATGAGAGCTGACATAAAGCATTGATAAGTAAACCTATTTTTCGCAGTTTCGTTTATTTACTTAATTTTTATTGTGTAATACTTTTAAATAATTCTTGAAAATTATGAAAATGCTGAAATAAATTTACAAAAAATGACGCACCGTTTACGTACCGTCATGCAGTATAAAAAACGGAGTACAAAAATGAGTGTCCGTTTGAAACGGACCGCTAACGGAACATTTTCGTGCCGTCATTTATAATTAATACGGAATAGACTCCGTTTATCGCATACCTATCTGGTACGTATTCAATCTGACATTTGTAAAAAACGGGGTCGCATGTTTACAACAAATTCAAACTTTTACCTTTAGTTTTTTTGTGTGTATATATATGTAATTTGTTTATTTTTACTAGCAAACGCTGTAACGTAATGAACATCGGTCCATGTTTAGACCTAGTGCCCATATAAGGGTCCCCCCAAAATTATATTGTTTATACGCTGCAGGTCGCAAATATTAAGATATTTTGATGAAATTTAATACACAGACATATATTGCCCCAAGGACGAAGCCTATTGATTTTGGTGAACATCGGTCCATGTTTAGACCTAGTGCCCATATAAATGTCCCCCCAAAATTGGCTTGGTTACAAACTGCAGGTCGCAAATATTAAGATATTTTAATGAAATTTGGTGCGCTGACTCACATTATAGAAAATTTCGAGACAAGCCATTTTTTTAACCCATTCGAATTTCTGATCCAAACATTAGTTGGCTTTTAACCAGACTGGTGTAGGGTATTGTATAGTCGGCATGCCCGACTTTAAGCTTTTTACTCGTATTATTTCCTTTATTGTTTTTTCGGAGTGGTGTATATCGAAATCTCGGAATTTCGATGCAAGTGTAAAACGGCATTCACACCTAAATCTTAGGCTGCATTCACACCTAATTCTTAAACACGTATTTTAGCTCTTTATTCTTCTACAACTTTAGTAATAGAATAAAGAGCTAAAATACGTGTTTTAGATAAACACGTATTTAAGAATTATACTACGTTCACAGTACGATTGTTAAACACGTTTATGTAAAAGTTAAACATATCAGTTCACACTTAAAAATAAAGTGTTTAAGTTAAACATTAGAGTTGTAAAAGTATTGAGTATTCCGGTACTGAGTACTCAATACTGACTGTTTTTTGAGTACTCAATACTAAAACGGTACTACTCAATACTTTTAAAGATGCAATTTTCCGTAGAAATGTGTATTTTTCGTATGAAAATACAACTCTAAAAATAGTAATCTAAAAATACAACTCTGAAACCACAACTCTATTTTTGAAGCAAAGAAATTTGTTACGAATTTTTGGGAAAAGTTATTTAATTAATTTTTTTAATGTTTTAAAATAATTAAAATGTAAGTAACAATAATTATTTAACACGTGTATTTGAATTGTTATTATTTTTCCTAATAAATACGAATTCGTAACATTTTTATTTTTAAATTCAAAAAAACCGTTAAAAGTATTGAGTAGTATCGAGTACTCAATTGAAAAGTATTGAGTAGTATTGAGTACTCAAAAAGTATTGAAATTTCACAAGTCTATTAAACATCTCGAACAGATGTTCCTTAACAATTGTGAAAAAAAAACAAAAATTTTACAAAATTTCCCAAGAAGTAGTTTTTTCTTCGGCCGGAGGCAACAATTAATAATTTTTGGCATTATCCAACGTTATAATTGCTATAAAAAATGAAATAATATTATCCGCCCCAGTCGGAAACAAGATTTTTCAATTTTTAGTTAAGGGACAACTTCAAGGCTGTTTTTGGATTTTTCGTTCACCGGAAGCAAAGTTTAATTAATTGTTTTGTTCATCTATCACTTTAATACAAAAAAAAAACACATTTTAACTGGTTTTTATTTAAATTTAGTTTATTTTATTCAATTTTAATTTTTTTATTTTTCTTGTTGTGTCTTCTTCTGCTTCAAACTTGTCATTCGACACCAATTGATATCAATTTTATCGTGTTTAAAGCTGCCTACACACTAGGGAACATACTCAAAAAAAGAGAACATTTTTTGTGAATGTGTGAGTGCGTTTGTGTGTGTGTGCGTGTTGAGAGCGTGCATTTCGTGTTTACAAAATTTTTTGATATGTGTAGGCAGCTAAAGAACGTGTTTAAAAATTAAAAACGATAATTTAGCGTGTTTAAGGTAGGAAAAATGTACTTTAAAACATCTCACTTAAACATGTTTAACGCTTAAACACGTCAAATCGAGTTAAACACGTATATGAGAACGCCGTATTAGGTGTGAACGCAGCCTAAACTTTAGAAACTTCGAAAAGTGGACCATAATCGTCATTTTTTATGGAATCGACAGCCTTCAATTGAATTCAACAACTCTGTTTTCAAACCGAGTTTAATCTTTGAAATTAGATGGCAATACTTTATTTTTCGACGAATGACCAGAGATACAAGTCGACGCAAAATAATCGTCGGCAGCGAAGGAAAAATTTGACGACATTAGTTTTGCCCAGTCTGAATGCAGTATTAAGTGGGGAATACACTAAAGCTGCCTACACACTAGGGAACATGGTTGAGGGAACAAAAAATATCAAAAAATTTTGTAAACACGAAATGCACGCTCTCAACACGCACACACACACAAACGCACTCACACATTCACAAAAAATGCTCTCTTTTTTTAAGTATGTTCCCTAGTGTGTAGGCAGCTTAAGGAACATTCGTGAAAAATGGCAATTTTTTTACGAATGTTGATTTTTGTATTTTAATGTTCGTGTTGACATTCGTGCAATTCAAAAATTCGTGCAAAAAAAAAACAAAATTTTTTGATATTTTTTGTTTCTTACTCAATGTTCCTTAATGTTATTCGAAATGGAACATTTATATCACAGATTAATACCAGATGTGAAACCAATGACAGGTGCCAAAAAAGTATTCTCGAACCGTATGGTTTTGTTTACATGGAAGTCAAGTCAAGAGGGAGATAACTATATAAAATATACATATATTTTGTATTGCGCATTTTTTGTATACATCTGTCTCTTTTTAGATTATTGTGCTTTATCTTTTGTGTTTTTCTTAAATTTTTGAGTTTTGTTTTGCTCATTTTCTGTCGGCAATATTGCCAAAATCAGCTGATTCATATCTGGTATAATTTGTGATTTATATGCTTTCCTTCATTGGTTTTTCATAGTGGTGATTATCAAAATCTCGGGATTTCGATGCAAGTGTAAACGTAACTTTAGAAGTTTTCGAAAACTACTAGTTTTTGGTTAAATCCTCATTCATACTGAACCCAAAACTAAAGTTTTCGTTTTTTACGTTTTCGATTTCAAATTTGTATGGGATTTAACAATCGAAAACAAACTTAATTTGAAAACTACTAGTTTTGGGTTCAGTATGAATGAGGTTTTATGTAAATATAGTATTAATGGATTTTCTGTCGTTCATGCTAGGAAAGCAATTAAGTTATGCTGTCCATACACTGCGGAATATTCATGTTTAACTGTTTGTATTGCGGAAAACCTTGCCAGGTTGCACATATTGGAAGGTTGTACAATATATTGGAAAAAATCAAAACGGATTTGATTCTTTTTGCTCAAGCATGAAGAATCATGCTTGCGCATGATTGTTGTGTTGTGTAGGGCAAAACGACGATAATATTGGCAATAATATTTCTAAAAGTGATGCAATATTTGTAGAAATCTGTACAAAAAGAAGCTTTACCCCAAAATTCCAAGCAGAGCTTTGAAGAATTAATTCCTTAATTCAATTTTTCAATTCTGAAATAAAAATTCGATGAATTAATTCACAAAGCACCATATATTGAATGGAATTAATTCATATTTGTTTTCGTTCGATTTATTTTGTTATGAATTAATTCAATTGCTATAGTTCTTTTTTTTAAATCAAATGAATTAATTCACTGGTGAATGCGTTCAATTTTATAAATCGAACGGAAAAAAGTGAATTAATTCCTTACTGAATTAATTCACCACTTAATTCGTTCAATTTCATTTTCGTTCAGTTAATTAAAAAAAAATAAAATTACATTCAGTGAATTAAAAAAAATAAAATTACCTTCAGTGAATTAAAAAAAATAAAATTACGTTCAGTGAATTAAAAAAAATAAAATTACGTTCAGTGAATTAAAAAAAAAATACGTTCACTGAATTAAAAAATACGTTCAATGAACTCAAAGCTTGTTTTCTGCCGTTCAGTAGAAGAAAACATTTATTTACAAATAAAATTTGCAACTAAGCAATTTTACAGCGTGTGCTAGTAACAATTTAGAATTTTTTCTTTTTTAATTCACTGAACGTAATTTTATTTTTTTTTAATTCACTGAACGAAAATAAAATTGAACGAATTCTGTGGTGAATTAATTCAGTAAGGAATTAATTCACTTTTTTTCAGTTCGATTTATAAAATTGAACGCGTGCACCAGTGAATTAAATCATTTGATTTAATAAAGAGGACTATTGCAATGGAATTAATTCTTTCAATTTATTGTTTGATGAACGTGTTCAGTTGAACGAATTCAGTGAATCACTTAAGAAAAGAAATTTATTCAATTCTAGAGAAAATTGAATTCGATTGGTAGTGAATTCATTCAAAAAAGAATTAATTCTTCAAAGCTCTGATTCCAAGCTTTAATTTGAAAATTAAAAAATATTTATCTACAATGCTCATTTCGTCGCCGGCGTAAAATCGACTTTGCGTCATACTACTTGTATCTCTGATTTCCAATTAAAATAAACAGTCATATTTTGTATTTTGTGGATTTGTATTTTGTCCGGTAAAGTTGTAGCACAATGGGTAACTGATTTCGCTAAAAAGTTATTTTAATATTTTACTAATAGTGCGAGATAAATACATTAAACGAAAAGTAGAAAACGTAACAGAAAAAAACTAAATTCATTAACAACTCGATAACTTCGGCATTTGCATTTTTGTGTTAATTTAAATAAAACAAATGTAAAAGGTGGCGTAAAAGGTCAATTAACATTAAAAAAACCTTTCCATAATATATTGAAGAAAGAAAGGGGAAGTGAAAGAAAATTTTATAAAATAATTTTCAAACGACGACTTCGACATCGGGTGGAAATTTAATTGTTTGAATAGAGTGTGTGCCAGTTGTGTGTAACTTTTGTTAGCGTAAATTTGCAAAACAAACGCGTTATTGTAATAAATTTAATATAATATAGATTTTTTGTAAAAGCAACATATTGATTTATCAAAAAAGTTAAAGTATGGCTCCTGCTTTAAGTAAATTGCGCGAAAATCAAAATTTCATTGTGGGCTTAACTGGCATTTCAGCGGCATTATGGATTATTGCTTATGGCAAAATGAACAGTAAACGCAGGTTAGTAACAAACACTGTATTATTACTCGACTTTTTGTTTTTCAATTTGACCAGAATGCTAAAAAGCTTTAAAGTTTTTAGATGGCCCTGAATTTGTGTTTTAGGTTTTTGGCAAAGTCATTGTCAAATACATACTAACTAAGAAGGTGTGTGTATGCGGTTCACTCAGATTTGGACGAAATGTGACGGAGCAACCATGAGAATAAACATGTGCACCTTTTCAGCGGCCCAATCCCATGCTGAAGGTTTAAAAATTGCTGTTAAATATTTCTCCTTTTTTTAAAGGCATTTAAAATATCTATTAAATGGTGTACTAAAAATATTAAAAATTTTTGAAACATTAAAGTTTTAAACCATATTTTTTTACCCCTAAAATATAGAATTGCGCCGATTTATTTAGAAACATTTTTTGAATGTTGTTTCATATGTGTATCACTTATCCAAATTTCTTCGAAATCTGAGGGAACCCACAAACAGACTCTCCTTGGTAGTTATTTTCATGTTATTTTAATAAACAGTTGTGGACATTGTTGAATTTTAGTAGAATATTACACTTCCGCAGTTTTTGTAGTTAATACCAGAGTTTTGAAGATTAATTTGTTAATTAATTTTGAAATTTAACGAATTGCATCCAAATTCTCTATTGCACGTTTTGTTGAAAGTTATGGAGGGACTGATGAAAAATCAAATTACTAACTTTTTGGATTATAATGATTAATGGAATTATTTTTAGTGTGTAATCCTTTCTATTAATTTGACAATTGCTTTTGATAAAGTGAGTCATAATTTGTAATTATGGAAATTTTATATTTAGTCCAGGAGAAATGCATTCCATTTAATTCCGTCTCTTGCTAATAGTTTCATCTTCCTACATGATGCGTCATGTTGAAGTAGACGGGCTTCGATTTGATGTCTCCATGTTTGACCCAACGATTTAAATTTTCGTGGGCGTATATCAATTTCAAGTGGTGTTTGATGTTCGATTTCATAGATATTTGTTGGCGATAGTTACTGGCCAGAATATTTTTCAATTAAAACGAGTAAAAAGGTTAAAGTCGGGCATGCCGACTATACAATACCCTACACCAGTCTGGTGTATTGTTTGGATCCGAAATTCGAATGGGTTAAAATGGGGCTTGTGTCAAAATTTTCTATAATGTGAGTCAGCGCACCAAATTTCATTAAAATATCTTAATATTTGCGACCTGCAGTTTGTAACCAAGCCAATTTTGGGGGGACCCTTATATGGGCACTAGTTCTAAACATGGACCGATGTTCACCAAAATCAATAGGCTTCGTCCTTGGGCCAACATAGGTCTATGTACCAAATTTCATCAAAATATCTTAATATTTGCGACCTGCAGCGTATAAACAGTATAATTTTGGTAGGACCCTTATATGGGCACTAGTTCTAAACATGGACCGATGTTCACCAAAATCAATAGGCTGCGTTATTGGGCCAATATAGGTCTGTGTACCAAATTTCATCAAAATATCTTAATATTTACGACCTGCAGCGTATAAACAGTATAATTTTGGTAGGACCCTTATATGGGCACTAGGTCTAAACATGGACCGATATTCACCAAAATCAATAGGCTACGTTATTGGGCTAACATAGGTCTGTGTACCAAATTTCGTCAAAATATCTTAGTATTTACGACCTGCAGCGTATAAATAATATAATTTTGGTAGGACTCTTATATGGGCACTAGGTCTAAACATGGACCGATGTTCACAAAAATCGAACTTGTTCGTCCTTGGGCCAACATAGGTCTGCGTACCAAATTTCATCAAAATATCTTAATATTTGCGACCTGTAGAGTGCGCACAAGATTGCATGGACAGACAGACAGACGGACGGACGGTCGGACAGACGGACATCGTTAAATCGAAATAAAAAAAAATTCTGAGCCGATCGGTATACTAAAAGGTGGGTCTACGACCAATATTTTTTGGTGTTACAAACATCAGCACAAACTTATAATACCCTGACCACATAGTGGTGTAGGGTATTATCACCTTTTTTTAAAATAAATTTTTTTTGGTATTTTTCTTGAAATGTACACGCCTTTAGAAATCATATACATATATAAAAAAAATGGTTAAAATCGAAGAGATCATGCATTTAAGGGTTAAGGATAACGGTATTTCAGTTATTTCAGTAGCGGTATTTTAAGGATAAGGATATTTCAGTTATTTAATAGCAAAAATGTTGAGAAAATATGGAGTAAGTACAACAATGTCAAATAACTTTTAAAGTAACTCTAATATGCATTTTGAACAGTTAACATATTAATCTGCGCTGTAGATTTGTAAACTCAACAATGGTAAACGCAGCTTTATAGAGTATTTTTCATACATTAAGTTGGTAAATTGGATTTCTTTAAGATACTAAAGTGTCTTTAGTACGATACTAAGCTTAGTAAAAATGTATTTATTACGATAAATTTTGCAAATGAAAACTGTTTCGCTTGAAATTTTGCAACAACAGTTTTTAGAGGTGACCCCATATTATACTAAAAGTTGGACTTTGGGGACATCTTGGAAAGCTATGCTGGCATACAACATTTTTGAAAAATCGCGATTTTAACGTATAGGCCGCTATAGATGAATACATTTTTTTTATTGAAATATTTTCCTTTTAATTGCTTCCTTACTAAGGCTTCCTTACTAAGGACTAAAGTCGTTGAAATAGCAAAGAGATAGGAGAGATGAAAAGTAACTTCTTGGGAATGCATTCAAAAGTCATAAATATCACTTCTTAAATATATATTTGAATGCATTCCCAAGAAGTTACTTTTCATCTCTCCCTAGATAGTAAAAAAATGAATTGCTTTCCTATATAAAAAAGAACATCCAAGCACTCATTTTTATGTCGTGCAAAGCACACTTAAAGTAGCATAAAATTCTTCTCTCCTATGACAAGCCAATGTTAAAAAATGCGTTTTTCACCTCAATTTATATAAACATATACAAAACAACTATTGTGGCTGTTACGAATAGTATTGTATTTCATAAAAGTTGTTTAAAGCAGTTATTTTAAATATTAAAACATTTTTGCAGTTATTTTTGTTATTTATTTAAAAAATAAAAAAAATCGTTAAGTTTTTTAAAATTCTTGTCTACACCATTTTCAGTTTTATTTAAAAAAATTCCAAATATATTTCAAAATTGTCTAAAAATGTTTTAAAATTGTCCAAAAATGTTTCAAAATTCTCCAAATATAATTGGAAAAAATGTTTCAAAATTATCCAAAAATGTTTTAAAATTTTCCAAAAATGTTTTGAAATTGTCCAAAAATGTTTTAGAATCGTCCAAAAATCTTTCAAAATTGTCCAAATATTCGGGCATGTTCTGTATTTCACTTTCGGGTGAAAGTGAAAATTTCATAAAATTTTTTTCTCAATTTCATTCGGTTTCATTTAGAATTTAAATGAATTATAATTGTATATTGGTCATTTAGTTGAAGAAAGTTGAAGCCGAACCAAATATAATTTTAGAACACAGTGTAACACTGATATAAACTTCAATTTCACTGCGATTTGAAATCACTATGAAATACAGAACCTAGCCAATTGTTTAAAATTGTCTAAAAACCTTTGATATTTGTCCAATTGCATATCAAAATTTTGCAAAATGTATTTTAAAATTTTCAAAATGTATTTCAAAATTATACAAATATATTTTAAAATATTACAAATATATTTTAAAATATTACAAATATATTTTAAAATATTACAAATACATATATTTTAAAATATTTTATTTGTTTTAAAAAAATTCTATTTAAATTTTACAAATGTATTTCAAAATTATTCATTTGTTTTTAAAAATTATAAATCTGTATTTCAAAATTGTCCAAATGCATATCAAATAATTCCATTTGTATTTCAAAATTCTCTAAATGTATTTGAGAAAATTTCAATTGTATTTAAAAAAAACTATTCTGGAATACAAATATTGCCTTTTTTAATTGCATATTGCTTTGTTTTAACTATCGTTTTCAGTATATTCTACCGACGAACTTTTTTTGAGTGAACTATTGTGAATATAATTCTTTTCTGCCGCATTTCATAAAAAATCTATTAATTTTCAAATAAAACGATTTTCTTTATGAAAATATTGTAGTAGAATCCTGTATGTCCTTGAATACGCCTAAAAGCAGTTATAACTCTAAAAAATTAAAATTTTCGGCGAGTTTCAATCAGAGTCGTTAAAAATATTGAGGATTATAAGTTTTGTTTCTTGACCAAATGGAACTTATAACCAAAAAAGCAAATACCACCCTAAAGTACAAAAGTTCTCAGGACCTTCAGTCTTGTATTGGAGTTTGTAAATTTATATTTAAATTATTTAATTGTCAATTTTAATAAAACACATTTGAGGAGTGATTTCTATGGCTTATTTCCATGTTAAACAAAATTTCAATAATGAGAAAAATCCTTAAAAATTATGTAGACATGTGTCGTTTTGTACGAAACTGCGATTTTTAATCACTAGTTCCCCTTGGAAATATACCTTCTTTGCAGTGGATTTTGAAGTAGAGGATATATTTTAGCATGCCAACGGCGATGGCATTCTTAGGTTTATTCAAGGTCGTAATTGGAAATGAGCCCTTTTGAAAAATCACTCCTTATTTGTACTGTATTTATATCCTACACCACTACATGGACAGGGTATAATAAGTTTGTGCTGATGTTTGCAACACCAACAAATATTGGATCTAGACCCACCTTTTAGTATACCGATCGACTCAGAATCACTTTTTGTTTCGATTTAACGATGTCCGTCCGTCTGTCGTTCCATGCATTCGCAGGTCGCAAATATTAAGATATTTTGATCTTATTTTGTACACCGATCTATGTCGGTCAAAGCCTATTGATTTTGCTTAAAATCGGTCCATGTTTAGACCTAGTGCCCACATAAGGGCCCCCCCCCCCCCCCCCCAAAATTGGCTTGGTTACAAACTGCGGGTCGCAAATATTAAGATATTTTAATGAAATTTGGTTCGCTGACTCACATTATAGAAAATTTTGACACAAGTCCCATTTTAACCCATTCGAATTTCGGATCCAAACATTAGTTGGCTTTTTCCCAGACTGGTGTAGGGTATTGTATAGTCGGCATGCCCGAATTTAACCTTTTTACTCGTTTCAATGTTTGTTTAGGAAATTATATCTTAAACTTGCATTTTCTGGTAACATTATAACAGTTTTGAGCTGTTGTTTACATTCACTTGATACTAAATTTCCGGTTTTGTAAAATATTAAAAAATTTCAAGTGCATACTACCAGTAGCTATCATAAAATTTAAACTTATCTCTTAATTTAACCTTTATTTTTTGCATATAACTGACCTAATTTGATGCTACACCGACAGAATTATATGCATGTTATTATTAAATTTTTATATTATTTCAATGAAGTTTCTCTGAAATTCGTCCTGGAAGCCTTTCATTAAATTCGTGTATTGTTTCTTAAAATTTTATGAAAAATGTCATTTTATTTATTAATCGGAACATACTCCCAATAAAAAAGTTTTATTGAAAATAATTTCATAACAAATATGAAGCTTAACACAAAATTTAAGTAATTTTTCGTTCATTTTGTGATAAAAACCTCCTTAGTTCAATGAAAATTTTCATTGAAACTCGTTCAAGTAAATTCTCTCTGTGTACTATATTATTTTTTGCAATTATGCATGTGCATTTTGGAACCCTATTCCATGATTTTCCTGTTAACACTGCTACATATGCATATGGGTGATATCAAAAAATGTGATGAAACCATGTAACCAGCTAATTTTTAATGCATGGATTACATTTGAGTTATATATTTCGATATATATGAACGCATTGTCACCTGTTTTCCAAAATTTGTAACAATTCCCAGCAAAACCTTGGTAATAGGTTTGACCTTTTTCACGCATTGCGTGGCAATGGGTACCCCCTTTACCCTTGGTTTTACTTAGAAACCTAAAGTAATACGTTACTAATATTGTGATACATCAATACTTATGTGTGAGGTATGAAATAATGAGTTACCGATATGGAGATATATCACTCCTTATTTGAAGCCTTTAAAATAATATATTACTGATACTGTGATACTGACAACGTCATGAAAAAGTGACCACACTATTTCATATAAAGGGGCCAGTTCGGTGACAGTTTGTTAAAATTTCCCGTAGGGAACTTATTAATAAGGGTAAAAATAATAAGTTATTGGTATTGCATAATATAACTACTTATTATGCGAAAGTACGATTTAATAAAAATTTAGAATCTAATTACATTGATCGGATCGGTGTACTTTTAAAGTCATTACTGGTAACGTCTTCCATATATGTAACCAATGAAATATGTACTAATGTGTAATAATTTACTTCACTCTATAAAAGTATGTATTTATTTTAGCTAACTAGTGAATTTAATATTACAAATAACAACTTATTTTAGTACTTCCTTCTTAATTACTTATTTTAGCATATACCGGTAGGATTTAGGCAACCATTTGCCCCCAATACACCCCCATGTTAAAATAACGTGTTATGCGACCAAAGTGTAAGTACCCTACGGGAAATTTTAACAAACTGGCACCGAACTGGCCCCTTTATATGAAATAGACTGGTCACTTTTACATGGCGCTGTCATAGGAGGTGGAAATTGACCCATTGTGACATGTCACAAGACAAATCCTAGGACAGGTTACTGAACTCTCATAAAAAAAAAGTTCGGGGACCTGTCCTGCGATTTGTCTTGTGACATGTCTCAAGGGGTCAATTTCCACTTCCTATGACAACGCCATGTAAAAGTGACCAGTCTATTTCATATAAAGGGGCCAGTTCGGTGACAGTTTGTTAAAATTTCCCGTAGGGTAGTTACAATTTTTGGTTTCTTATTACATTTCCCTTTACCTGGTAATAGAAGGTTTTGCTGGGAATCTGGCCAATTTTTGCTTGATACATAAAATTTGTGACCAATTTTAAAGGTCAAATGTAAACTCCGTAACCAGTAACTCTTTAGGTTTTTCAACTTTAATAGCTTATATTTTAATATCCTGTAAGAATTTTTCTGAAGAGGAAAAGTAACGCTTTTAACAAAAAATAATACATTTTAAAAACTTTTTGGTATATCTATGCTAACACGACTTCAACTATATATACAGATTGCATTCAAAAAATGTAGGTAAATGTTTGAAATATTTAAAAATAAACACAAATAGAGGTTATTCAACTGAGAAATATGCGTCAAAAGATGATACAACTAACAATTTTCCGTCGAATCAAAGAACGTTATTAGTTGTTTTTACTCTAAACAGCTGGAGCGAAAAACGATTCTGCATCTCATTGGTTTAGAATCGATATTTTGAGACATTACTGACCTTAGTTCAATAAATTAAATTTGGTTTATTTTTGGAGCATTCTGATTGGTTAATTTATTTTCAACCAATCAAAATATTTAAAAATATAAATATTTTTGTAGGGTTTTCAAACACAAAATAAACAAAACCGTATGATTAAAAAAAAAGTCGACTTTAAATTTAAAATACTCTTTTATAGTAAGGGCCATTGTATTTTGGAGTCAAACATTTATTAAATATCCACTCCTATTTGGAGATTCTTTTCCAAAAACAAAATAATGTTTTTGGAAAACAAGTGCTGGGAAGTTGCTATTTTGAAGCATTGGTAAATCGTCCAAATTGAGTGGTTTGCCAGTACTTCGTTTTTTAAGACCGCGCTCTACTTGTGCTTTGACAGTGCTTCTTTTCTGTTACCATACATAATTTCTACCTGGGTAATTATTGATTTTTATTTTATAATTAATTTTTTTATAAAAAAGTCTTACATTTTTATAAAAATGTTATTTTTTAAAAAAAAACACTTTCACAAGAAATTTTTGTGGAGTATTTAAAAATTACGCACGCTAAATCTAACGCACGATTATGTTGTTAATTTAGATTTTATAAGCCAAAAACAATTTTTAAGGGCTACTTTTATATTGCCTTGGTAATTACGAACATCATCACAAACTCAACTACAGAGTGGTGTAGGTTATTTATATTTATTTAGCTTTTTTATTTATTTAAATACGTTTTAATTCTTTTATTATCTGACTATTGTTGCATGTTGTCCAATATTTAAGTGTAGTATACCGGTTTTGTACATTTATGAAACATTTTAGTAACTATTATTATATTATTGCTGAGATTTCAATATTGTTACTACTAAAGCTAGTACTAATTGCTGCGCAATAGTGATGGATTTTGCGATTGCACTTGTTTTGCTGTAGTTGTTTTCGTTTTTGTAATATTATTTTCCGCAATTATGGTAGATCTTGTAATATTATATTTGATCATGTAAAATAATGAAATTTTTATTATTTACCGATAAAATAATTTCAATAGCTTTTTTTTATTTTGTTTTTGTGATTTGCATACAATTTTTCTTAAAGTTGTGATAGTAACTGTGTTTTTTTAAAAATAGCAGAAAAAGCTACTAAAAATTAGTTACAAATGACCTTGCAGAAAAAACTGCTGAAATTACCATACATACATATACACTTATGCTCACGAAATTAAGTCAATTAAATTTTTTTTTCTAATTTTATTGTTGTTGCCTTTATTTTTAAAGATCAAGGAGATGGTTCAGAAAATTGTACAGAATTTTAACGTAATGTTTGTTTTTTTCACTTGTTTTAAGTGGAAAAATTAGCGATATCAACCTTTTATCAAATTACATAGTAAAATTTAGGCAGTACTGATCGGTTCTGTAAAAACTGTATATTTTTGAAATTCCTATAAAAGTTCCTTAAGTCTTTCATTATTTTTTATCTACAAATAGTCGCCAGACTTAAAATTGCAGCACTTTAAACATGACCAAATTTTTCCTTGTTACGTTAAAATTCTGTACAATTTTCTCAACCATCTCCTTGCCTTTCGTGGCGAATTTAGCCACTATTTTGATCTTTAAAAATAAAGGCAACAACAATAAAATTAAAAAAAAAATTGAATTGACTTAATTTCGTGAGCACAAGTGTATGTATAGTATGGAGTATATGGAATTTGCAAAAGTGTTATTTTTTCACCTCTCCACGCATTTTCCAGTAGACTGGGCGTAAAAAATAATATCCTTGCAAAAATTGGTCCTCTCGGATTAAAACAGGCCAGTCACCCGCGGCTTTCGGCCCTAAAAATGGACTAAAATTAATTCAAAGCTTCTTTGTGCTATAACTATTAAAGTAAAGATTTTAAAGAAAAATACTATTTGGGCACAACTACAGGCAATGAAGTGGCTAGCATTTTTCTCATACACTTGATGTATCAATGACGCGTCATAGTGATTTAAGTGGTTAAAGTCAAAATTTGTGTTTAACCATATAAATTACTTTGACTTTAACCACATAAATCACCATGACGCGTCATCGATACGTCAAAAATGTATATGAGAAAAATACTAGCCACAGGAAATTTTGTAGGATCTCCATTAATATAGAGTTTGTATAGCTCCGATCAGAATTGGCAAAATTTTACTATGTAATTTGATAGAAGGTCGATATCGCTAATTATTAATTAAAAGCCACACCCACTTAAAACAAGTGACAAAATAAAAAAAACTCGTTGCGTTAAAAGTCTGACAATTTTTTGGACCATCTCCTCGCCTTTCGGGTCGAATTTAGCCACTATTTTGATCTTTAAAAATAAAGATATCGAGAATAAAATTAGAAAAAACTTTAATTGTTTCTATTATATTTTCGACCACTGTATATGTTGATTTTTAACAGGGGAAACAAAAAAATCCCAAAAACATCCCGATAAATCTTGGGATTCTGTAAAATCCAGGGATCTTAATATAAATAAATTTCAGTTTTGTTAAAACCGGTCTCGCTCGGAATCCCTTGTCTATACATGGACCGATTTTGACCAAAATCAATAGTATTCTTCCTTGAGCCGATATTCATCAAAATATTTTAATACTTGAGACCTGTAGCGTGCACAAAAGAATATATGAACATACAGACTAGAGTTTGCATTTAACTGTAATTTTCCTTAACCGCGGTTGCAGTTAAAATTGATGCGGTTAATTGCTTTTAACGGTTAATCACACTCAATATTAAATGTTTATTTTAATTCAAGTACTTTACTCAAAACTAATAAAAAAAAATTATAAGTTAAGGTAACAGAGAACTAAATTTAAGCAAAACCTGATAAATAATAATCCCATTCAATTAAAAAATTAAAAAGATTTGTGCATACTAAGAAGCTCTAGGGTAGGGTGACCATTCGTACTGATTTGATCCGTACATGTAATGATTTTTGGTCACGTGTACTGATGAAAAAATCATGTACTGATTTTTTGAATTTTGTACTGATTGTATTGATTTTTGACATTTAAAAAATATTACATTCTTTTAATAAGAATAATCAAAATACTATTTCAAATATAATTCAATCTCTGTTAAATCGAATTAAAGTTTTGCCTAAAGAGATCGAATTAATCTTTTAAGATTGTGGGCTTTATAGAAAAAGTCTATAAAACATTTTTAATTTTCCAACTTCTATCTGTGCCACAAATTATTCAGAAGTAAAAATGTTTATGTTAAGTCAAAGTGTTAGGTGCCAAAATTATTCTAAACTAAATCTAAATTCCCAATAGGTTTTGAAAAAAAGAAATTAGGTTAAATTTAGTCTAGTTTAGCCACTACGCGTACATTTAACCATTTGTTGGAAATTTCAAAATTAAAAAAAAAAAATATTTTTTTTCATAAATATTTAATATAGAACCGGGTTTTGTAAGCATTATATCTTAGCCGTAACTAGACGATTTTTCTTTGCGGTTACGGTTGAAACCGAAATGCAAACCCTAATACAGGCAAACGGAAGGACATCGCTTAATCGACTCAAAAAGTGATTCTGTGTCGATCAGTATACTAAAAGGTGGGTCTATTTAGGTCCAACATTTTTTGTTGTTACAAACATCAGTAAAAACTCATTATATTTAGTCCATGGTTTTTTCTAAGATTACTCTTTTTTGGGTATTTAAATACCAAATAGGCAGGAATGGGTTAAACTGACTTAAGAAAAAATATTTATATTGCTGCTCTTTTATGGAATGACCGATTTATTTATAATGTTAATCTATACATATGATTAACCCTCTAATGCTCTTTCTTCTGATAACAATAATATTTAAACCATATATTTGGCGTTGAAAATCTACTATGGAACAAATATTAAAATTTTAATTTATCGCTTTATTTAGGCGATATAGCACAACAAAGGTTGAAGACGTATCTTGAAACCCAGTGGTCAAATAATTTCGGTTTTTGCTGGAAATAACACTATCAATAAAATAAAATTACGTGCCGAAAATTGTTGATCAATTGTTGTTATTTCAAAAGTTATGGCGATTTTCGCTTTTTGAAAATTACGAAATTTGGCGAATTCGGCACTGAACATCAATAATCTGTGTTTAATTTTAAGGACCCAGTGTAGAAACGGTAATAACATATCATTATTTTTTGGACTACCAGTAATGACACCCACTTACCTTCTGCATTATTTTAAAACATATAATAATGAGTTACTGATAATGACTTATTTTTATCATTATTTCAATAGAAAATAATTTTCTAGATTTTTTTGAAAATTTTTTGAAATCTATTTTTAGACTCAATATTTTTTAAACACTGGTAATATATATCGTCAACTAAAATGCAAAAGGGCGTAACAACAAAAAACTTTAAGGCGATTTTCTGATTGATTATGATGCACTAGACTAAATTACATTTACCTACATAATTTTAAACTTATATTTCGAAATAAGTCTATAGTCGTGTTTTAAACAAGAGAAGAAAATATAGAACATCTTTAATTCTACAACGTTTTTTTTGGTTCTAGTGTAAAAAAATAAAAAGTGTTGTTACGCCCTTTTGCATTTTAGGTGACGATATGTAACCACATATTTTTTGATTTTTTGTATGTTGGCGAGTGCAGCAGGTTCGATTCCCGCACCAGCAAATTTTATTAAAAAAAAATACAATAAAAAATATTTTTTTTTATATAATTTATTTTTTTGAAAATCTATTTTTAGACTCATTATTTTTGTCAGTACTGGTAAGTACATAGGTAACGATATATTTTTTGATTTTTCTTATGCTGATGTGTAACAATAACTCATTATTTTTCGCGACATCGCCATATAAAGGTAATAAGAAATGTAATAACAAAAGTAACTAGTTACCATTACCAAGTATGTAGTTACATAACCACATATCTGGTAATAATTTTCTACACTGGGGAAATCTGTTGGCTAGTTTTTGAGTTATAGAGAAATTTGTAAAACGTATCCTGTGAGTCCTGGAGAAAAATTTTTAACTGATTTTACAATTAGAGACTTTAAACTAGCTTTGTTATTATCGGTAATGTATGCCAGATCATAAATGTATTTTTGGCAATTTTTCAAATATTTTTTTTCTGTTTTAAAAAGTTAATTTTTTCAAATTTTCTAAATTTTCATTTTACATGCTTCTCGCTTGAAAACCGTTCCTTATACAAAAAAAGTTTGAAGGCAAAAAAGTAGATAGTTAAGTTTCCTATGGATACCTATGGATATAATACAACTTGTTTAATGAAATAATGTTATTTAGCAAAAAACTATTTAAAATCTGAAGACCGCCTTTAGGCGGCCTTGTGCATTAGAGGGTTAATGAAATTTGATTAGGGCATGTTTTTAAATTTAATTTCTATTACTTAGTTTGATTATAAACGGTGGTTAAATTTTAAGGGCCGATGTTGATTTTGAATAAAACACAAATTATTTAGGAAATTATTGTCATTTCTTTTTATATGATACTATTGGTATGGTTCAATTATGAATGGAACAATATATCGGCCAAATGTCCGCGCGACCTCGGCGGCACACCTCCATCCGATGGTCCAAATTTTCGATGACGCTGAGGCATAATTGAGGTTCTATGTCGTTAATGTGCCGAATTATCTCATCCTTTAGCTCTTGAATTGTTGCTGGCTTATCGACGTACACATTTGCTTTCAAATAACCCCAAAGAAAGAAGTCAAACGGTGTCAAATCACATGATCTTGGCGGCCAATTGACATCGCCACCACGTGAGATAACACGGCCATTGAATTTCTCGCGCAAAAGAGCCATTGTTTCGTTGGCTGTGTGGCAAGTGGCACCATCCCGTTGAAACCACATATCGTCCAGGTCCACATTCTCAATTTCTGGCCACAAGAAGTCCGTTATAGCGAACACCATTCACGGTAACTGCTTGGCCAACCTTATTTTCGAAGAAGTACGGCCCGATGACGCCGCCAGCCCCATAAACCGCACCAAACACTAAAAACAGGTGTTTTCACATTTCCTACAGACCCGATTTGCTGAAATTTGTGCACAATTCTCCCGATTGTGGACAAATTTGGTCGATTATGCTGACCAAAGAAATCACGAAGTGCACGAAATGCATTTTGATTTGAACGCCCATTTTCATAATAAGCCTGAATAACTTTAACGCGTTGCTCGATTGTGTATCTTTCCATGGTTCAAATTGAGTTAGTCTGAAATTGAGAAATGTCAAATGAAATGCAGAAAAAAACTTGACGTTTAGGTGTGCCCAGCAAAACTTTCTATTACCTGGTAATAAGGTTTGTAAGAAGAAATTAAGGTATGTAACCTCTTACTTTGCTATTACAACAGCTATTATTTTAACAAGGGCATGTCATTGGAGGTATGTACTTTGCAAAAGAGGGCTAGGTTACAACATAAGAACATGTTACTTTAATGTTACATGTTAGGAGTTACGTAACCACTTACATAACCGATACTGAGCACAATACTACTTACATAACAGCTTAAAGTAAGGGCAAAAAAATGTGTTACAAACAGGTCTGAAATAACACATTAAAATTACGCGCTTACTTCTTACATAAAAAATTAAAATAAAACGTTATCGTGTTGGTTTTTTATAAATGCTAAAACGAAGCATATTCATATTTAATTAATATTTACTCAGATTAATATAAAGTTAACAAAAAACATAAAAGATATTTCAGTCAATATGTACAAAACATATAAATTATTTGTATCGAATATTTTAAATAGAAAATAACACTCAAAATAAGGAGTTATTTGTAATGCGATACAACAAATCACTCCTTATTTTGAGGTATTTGAATACACCATCGGTAATAAGTGGCTATTTCTATTAAGTGATCACGTATCAAATTAAAAGCAACTCCTTATTTTACGGTTTTAAAATATCCCATCTGTAATAAGTCGCTGCTATTATTTAGAAATCATGTTGTGTATTACAAGTAACTCTTTTCTTTGAGGTGTTTAAATATATCATTGGTAATAAGTTGCTTTTACTACCCAGTAGTTATGCAGCACATTATACGTAAGACATTACATTTTAGTTATGAAATAATGCAATGGTAAGGGGTATGGTATTACCAGGTAATGTGTTCTGTAATACCAACATATTACCAAGGTTTTGCTGGGTGGTTCACATTCAACATCGGCCCTTAAAATTTAACCACCCTTTATATAAATTTAATGCAATGTTAATTAATACTGAAAATGTGAATTATTATTATTTTTTTTGATAAACATGACAAAAGTCGTATAATTTTCAATTTAATTTCGACTTTGTACGGCATTAAATTCATTAAAATTACACAGCTCTACAAAATGAGAAAAAAGTGGTGCGGTTTGCATCTTGATATATATTTTTGGTAGATTTTAGCTTGTTGATTCTAAATCTGTTTTCCAAATTTCTTCATCAGCTCGAGAACAATAGCTTTTTTAGAAATAGTGTACACAAGACAACCGAACATCTTAATATTTTTCATTACTAAGTAAGTAAGGTACACTCAAAAAAAAAGTGAGTAAAGTCAGCAAAAAATGTTGCTGTGTCAGCAAATTTTTAGTCAGGAGCGTGCTTGCAAAAAAGTTGGTAATTTCAGCAAAAGGTTTGCTGAAAATCAGTGAGCTGATTTCTACCAAAAAAATAGTAATCTTCAGCAAAAGTTTTGCTAACACTTAGTCGATTGCAAATGAAAAAAATCCTTGCTAAAATCACTAAACTTTTTGCTGAATATTAGTAGACTTAAAAAAACTCAAAAAACTTGTAGCGAAATTTTATTTTAGTTAATTTATTTGCTGAAATTTTAAATCTAGAAACTGTGTAGAGTTGTTTTTCTTTTTTATCTTGTCTATCTGGTTGTCGTCCACGCTATAAATGCGGTTATCAGCACAATTTTATAGCAAAATAAATTAGTAAAACATTACTTCAAAATTAGTTTAGTGCTAAAAAAATATACACAGGCACCAACAATGGGAATTTGTAGAAGTAATCACATTTCCTTTTAAATTTAAATTTTATTTCCAACAATTTTTTTGTTTGAAATATTTTCCGTTTTCAGCTGAAAACTAGTACACTTGATATACAAGACGTTTTACTAATTTTTCTACTAACTTATTTTTTTGAGTGTACTACTTACTATTTTTAATTTGCATACTCGATATTACTCGATATTTTTAACGGTTTTTAAATGTAAAATTTTGTAACATTTTTTAATGATATTCTTTGAAAATGTTTACGTTGTTTGGATATTTATTTTTATTAACATATTTTAAAACTTGTTTACAAAGTATTCAACATGTTTTTCATAATTTGCTAAACATCTGCCTTTAAATACTCCACTTTTGATTTTTTCTTTTAGTAGAGTTGTGATATATATTTTTGTCGAGTCAAATTTTTGTAATTTTTTCTCAAAATATCGAGTAGTACTTTTTAGCATCGCGTACCCAAAAAATACGCCAAAAACTCATTACTCGATACCCACTAGGTGCTCATATAACTGCATTAGTAGTAAGTATTGAACGTTGTTCTTTAAAATAATAATACACCACACCAGTAGTGGGATTCTCTAACTTTTTAAAGATAAAATTCGGTAGTTAAGTTGTTAGTTTACTATGAAAACTTGACAATTTAACGACCGAATTGCCCCTCAGGGTTTTTGAAAAACACTATAAAAAAAAATTATCAAATATGCTGTTTTTAGAAGTATTTATACGTTTTTACCGTCAGGGTTTAACTATTCTTTTTTTTGTCACAATATAAACTTTGAATTTTTTTTGTTATTTTGGCAAGAAAACGTTAAAGTTATTCCATTAATTTTAACTAAATTGAATTTCAAACGTAGTTAATTTTTGAAAATATATGAAAATATGTTTTTTTTGTTAGATTTTAGATCACACAAATAAATTACAGAAAATAAAAATTGAAAGAATTCGATGAGGCCATCAGGATAGAATACGTATTTTCTGGTCCCGCTACAGAATCATCTTCAGTATCCCTGCCTTTATGGGTCAATAATTGATAATGATCTACTTATATTGACTGCGAAACAAACAAATGTAAACACAACTAAATTAGACTAACATCAACGAAATTTTAACAATTCTATTCTTATCCTCTGTTTTTTGCTTTGAACTTTAATTCTCAAAGTATCGCAGCTGGTTCTATTCAACTCTGATGGTCAGCTTATTTTTAAATATATTAAATTATAATATTTCAGAACATATATTACTGTATTTTTATGGGCCATTCTATAAAATTTGTTTGCTAAATTAAAAAAAAGTATAAATACGTTCTAAGCACAAATCATAACTTTTATGATTTGTATAAAAAAATATCAATATTAAAATTTATTTTTCTTTTCTCTACAAAACATTTTATTTTAAACTTTCAATTTGTATTGCTTGATGATTGCTTCAAATAAATATTTTTTATAGTACAGTGTTGTTTTAACGGCATATAGATCAGCTGCAATTAATATTGTAATTAAACAACAAAACCTTCTATTACCGGGTAATGACTTTGGTAAGAAGAAATAAGGGTAGGTAACCTCTTACTTTTCTATTACCAAAGCTATTATAATTTTTTTTTTAATTCAAATTTATTGAAATAATTTAATTAACAATTATTATATATCTAATCCCACGAAGCCATTTGGCTTGTCTGTAGGATGTAAATAAGTGATTTTGTTTAAAATTAATTTAATTTAAAATATTTTCTTTAAAATATCAGATACAGAATACTTATTCATTAATAAATTTCATTAATTTATTTAATTAATTTCATTGCGATTCCATGAAATATTTCTTACCCAAGTAAAAAAAAAATGATATGGAGCCATATGAAGTTATATTTAATTATATATAATCTTTTATGTAATTAGATATAATTATATCCGAAAAATGAGAACATCTTATTGTATCTTATTGTATCGAATTGTATACAATTGTATACAATTTGTTACAATTTGATACAATTTTATGCAATTCGATACAATTGTATCCGAATTTTGTCCTCATCCAATTACATCAAATTATATCTTTTTGTATAAAATTATATAAAATGTTATAAAAGTGGACATAGTTTGATACAATTATATCTAAATATTGACCTTATACTTTTGATCATATTATATATGACCACATCTAACAATATACAAAAATTATTTTTGTAAATAAAAAAGATATGCAATATCTGGAGATCAGACCTGGGGGATTTCAATTACAATTGCAAATAAATGTAATTGAAATAAAAAAAAACTCAATTACATTTCATGTAACTGTTATTGAAAATTTTCAATTACAAGTAATTGAAATAGTAAAAATTACTAAAAATATATGATGCAAAAAATAAACTCCTACACGAATCATGCACGGGTTATATATTCTTATTCACGCTCACGCACGAATCAAGTACGAATTATATATTCTCAGACTCGCGCACGAATCACTTGAGTATAGTAATTATTACTCACCATCACGGGTGAATAACGTGACTTACGAACATTTCTAGTCATGCGCCAATCCCTAGTAATTACTAAATCTAAAACTAGTTCAAAATCATTGTTAACATAGAACCACATATAATATAATACGGTTTTATATGGACCTTATATATTTTTATATAAAATCACTTTGATATAATTGCTTATGTGGGATGATATATAATTATAGATGATTTCATAAAGAACGTTATATTGTTATATATTAAAGAAATCATGAAATATTGTAGATATGGAACCATATTAAACCGAATATCAATTTTAAATTTACGGATTTTTAACAAAAAATAGAATTTCTAAAATTTTCTAGAAAAACGAATTATTTATACCAATAAAACATTTAAACGTATGAATTTGGTAATAAAAGTAATGCAAGGGTAAGGTGTAAGGGTGAAAGGTAATGCAAGGGTAAGCCGTTTGATATATTACCACAAAAAAAAAAATAGTGGTACCCATATATTACCAAGGTTTTGCTGGGTAATATGCATTTTTTCAATTTTAATTTAGTATGTTTGAGGTTAATGCCCGTAATTTTTAGCAATAGATACCGGTTTTTGTTCGCTTACACGATAGGTATCTAAGCACTGGTACTTTAAAAAAAAATTGACTAGAAAATTTGACTGTTACGAAATATCTGTATTTTCATTTAGTTAAATTTTTAAATAACTTGTGAAAAAAGTCAAAAATTATTTTTCTTCTACGAACAACTGTTATTACTTTAAAAATAACTCAACTATGGACATGCTTCATCAGTGATTTTATTGTCAGATTGTCTGTAGGAATCGAACCTGTGCCTATTCCTACATTACATATGTAACTATACTAAGGTGCGATAGCTTAGCTATCTCACCCAACCAAGGCCTTGAATACAATGTAACTAATTCATAGTTTTCTTTCCTATTCAGCTTTCTGTTATTGTTTTTTTTTTGCTCAGAATTGATCAAACACAGACACATACAAACCTTCTACTTTAATATTATTGTTTATCTTCCGATCTCCTCCGTGTCTTCTTTTTTATTTTTATTTTCAAAAAACAAACAAAAGAATCCAGTGTTTAAAAAATCAACAAATAATGGCCAGCTTTATAGGCAGAACTAAGAACTATTTTTGTCTTAAATATTACATAATATCTTTAGTAAAATTTCAGATGATTTTTTGTTTGGAAGTGTTGATAATACTCCTTACTTGGGTCAGTATTAATTAGTATTATTTTTCCTAAATGATTGTTTAGTCGCAAAATATTGAGTTGATTTATAAAATAATAAGAAATAATTTTTAACAATACAAGTTCATTAAAAAAAAAAAAAAATTAAATTATAAATGTTAGTAAGAACAATTATTTTAATTTTTGCATTAAAAAATACAAAAATTGTTTTTTCGGACTTTCTATATTTTCATATATTTAGTTAGAATATTCTTCTACCTCAAGTCCAAACTCTAATATGATATTGTCATATTAGATTTTTATTTGTTGTTTCAAAAAGGGTTGATCATTTTCATGATAGACAATACAATTGTTTCGTAGACATCACTCTACTCTTCAGTTGTCCGCTAAGAAAATGATAACTTTCCTACTCAAAACGAGACATTACATAAGGTACAAAAAACCAACGGGATGAGAATTTTGTACTTTCGTATATGAACTGTCTGATTTGGTAAAACCAGTTATAAATCAACTCCTTTTTGAAAGCAACAATTACATAAAAGTACCCTTTGGGTACTATTTATATGTATGTCTGTTGTCCATACATTTTGTAAAAACAACTAATTTTAAACTCAAAACAAAATAAATATTTGAATGAGATTTTAGCCGTGGTGTGCTTATTTTCAACAATTATTTTAATTTTTGCATTAAAAAATACAAAAATTGTTTTTTCGGACTTTCTATATTTTCATATATTTAGTTAGAATATTCTTCTACCTCAAGTCCAAACTCTAATATGATATTGTCATATTAGATTTTTATTTGTTGTTTCAAAAAGGGTTGATCATTTTCATGATAGACAATACAATTGTTTCGTAGACATCACTCTACTCTTCAGTTGTCCGCTAAGAAAATGATAACTTTCCTACTCAAAACGAGACATTACATAAGGTACAAAAAACCAACGGGATGAGAATTTTGTACTTTCGTATATGAACTGTCTGATTTGGTAAAACCAGTTATAAATCAACTCCTTTTTGAAACAACAAATAAAAATCTAATATGACAATATCATATTAGAGTTTGGACTTGAGGTAGAAGAATATTCTAACTAAATATATGTTAGTAAGAATTTTAAAGAATTACACAATCAGGAGTCTGTATATGTTTTCACAAAGCCCGATTAAAAAATTACACTGCTTTAAAGAAGTCAAAAAATCTACGAATATTTTAATATTGGGATAAATAGGGAAACTTTTGGAAAACATATGCTAAATCAGTGGGTTTAAATCCATTAAAAAGTGTATCGAAGTTCAAACCGCAGAACCTATGTTGAGGTGTGTTATTTAGTTAATCGTATTATTTGTTTATTCACATACATATCGTCAGCTTATTATTGGTTTGACCTATATGCCAAAAAATTGTTATGGAGAAAAACGAAAAAGATAGTTTACATTTACAAAGTCGATACTGGATATCTTAGATATGATACGAAATATCGTAGAACGGGTTACGGAATCAGAAAGAGGATATTTACATTATATGAAATCCATTGCTAACTCAAATTTTTCAAATATGGTCAGTTGGTCAAACCAATAATAAGCTGACGATATGTTGTTAGTTAAGAACCTATAAATGCTTGGTTAAGGCAATTGTTTTTATTTGTACTTTGTCCTTTGGAATACACTTTAAATAAAAGTGATAAAATTCGTCAGGAAATAACATGGTGATCAAAAATAAACACTGCAGTAAAAATTAATTATGGTACTTATAGGTTTTAATCTGAAATATTAAATCTAAATTTCTAACTAAAATTTTTAAATGAGTACACTCATAAAAACTCCCGTACAAATAGTTGAAAATTCTGCTTAGATAACTGCAAATAGTACCTAAATTTGCGCATTGTCAATTAAGTTAAAATTTATATATTGCTAAATACACAGAAAATTTTAGATAAATTAGCTAAGAAATTTTAGCTAAATTCAGCAGAAATTTTACCTGATTTAACTACAAATTTCCGAGACAGGCCCATATTTTTTATTGGGAGTAGAGTAGTGGTTTATTACCAATAACTTATAGGTGTGGAGTAGCAAATTTTTAAGAATGTTTATTTTAAAAAATAATGAAAAAAAATGTTGTTTTGATTGAATCAAAATACGAAAAGTACAAAATATGTATTAAAAAAGCACCAACTATGCATTTGGAGTCAAAATATGCAAAAACATGTATTTTTGTCAGAATATGCAAAAATATGCAACCAAAACGATGCCGTTATCTTTCAAATTTGATAATTCGGATAAATATTTAGTCCATATTAATTTTGGACTTTCGAGAAAAAACGCATTTGTAAGGAATTCCTTGCCCCAATGGTTATCGGTATATGGTCCCACGTCAACAATATTGTATTTTCTATGTGTTTAATATATCCATTACAATTCAATAAAAAACTACGAATATTAAAAATTCATTTATTTATTTATAAATGTTTGTTTATTATAAAAATGTCTACATGTACCTACCCTACGGGGAAAGGGACCGGTCCCAGATGACACGCAGGATAGGTCCCAAGGGGGCGGAGACCGGTCGTTGATCGGTCTTTTTGTTTGAAAGAGACATATCACTTTAACATTGCGTTGTCATTGGAAATGACCAATTGCCACAGTTTAGACACATTGTGGCAGTAAGGTGGTGTGTCTAAAAATAGCTTTTCAAATAAACTAATAAAAAATTAAGAATTAAAAATAATCTACTTGGCGTCGAAGTAGGGCTCGATAACACAACCTTCTGCTTGTAAGACAAACGCTCTACCGTCTGAGCTAATGTTGCTTATGCGTGATGGCTGGCTGATGGTTAAGTTATATATGTTTTTCGTTTCTGTTCAAATAAAAAAGAGAAATAAAAAACAAACACACACACAGCAAATAATAAAAACATGGAAAAGAAAAAAATAGAAAACAACATTAACACAAACACAAATATGGTGGAAGTGCCTTGAATATGCCACCGATTGGCCGGTCATGGGATAGCTCCCTTAATGGCAGTTGACTTGTTTTTTGCGTTGGCCATAATTAAATTAAAAAATCAATTAAAAATTAGAAAATTACCTCAAAAACTCTGATAATATAAATAAAAATTTAAAAAATTCCCCTTAAGTAAAAAGAAAAGTTAAGTGAAATACCAATTGTTAAAACTAAAACAGCTATAACATTAACAAAACGTTGAAAATACAAAACTTAAAATTTCTTACCATAACATTATAGAAATTTAAAATAAGAGCTAAAATAAGCAAATCGTGAAAAAATAAAGTTAAAAATAAATCAAGGAGTAAAATAAATAAAAAATATTTTTAAAAATGTGCCGCGACCCAGCAAAAAAATACCTGACCAAGATCTGTAAAATCACCTATATTGTTCGGCACGAATGCGTTCAAATTGAGGTGAAAAAGGCATTTTTTTAACATTGGCTTGTCATAGGAGAGAAGGTGTTTATGCTACTTTAAGTCTGCTTTGCACGTCAAAAAAATGAGTGCTTGGATGTTCTTTTTTATATAGGAAAGCAATTCATTTTTGTTACTATCTAAGGAGAGATGAAAAGTATTTTCTTTGGGATGCATTCAAAAGTCATAAATATCACTTCTTAAATATATATTTGAATGCATTCCCAAGAAGGAGAGATGAAAAGTATTTTCTTGGGGATGCATTCAAAAGTCATAAATATCACTTCTTAAATATATATTTGAATGCATTCCCAAGAAGTTACTTTTCATCTCTCCTTAGATAGTAACAAAAATGAATTGCTTTCCTATATAAAAAAGAACATCCAAGCACTCATTTTTATGACGTGCAAAGCAGACTTAAAGTAGCATAAACACCTTCTCTCCTATGACAAGCCAATGTTAAAAGAATGCGTTTTTCACCTCAATTTGAACGCATTTGTGCCGAACAGTATAGGTGCTTTTACGGATCTTGGTCAGGTATTTTTTTTCTGGGAAGTAAAAAAAGATTTTAATTAATGGCATTTTGGAAGTCATTTAAAATACCTTTATTGGAAGTAAGAAATCAGCATATGAAGCTACTTTATATGCAGTGAAAAATGCATTCTTGTAGAATGCATTCGGTTTTTTTTTGCTGGGGAATTTAGTTTTTTATTTCGGTTTTGGTCAAGTTTTTTTCAAAGCAACAGTGAAAATAACGGATCAGAAAATACTTAGAATATTAATTCATTTTCTTTTGTTCATATTTGTACTAATTTAGTAATATGCCTTCGGTTGACCGGTCACAGGATAGGTTCTTGGAGGGCAATTGACTCCTCATTCCCCGTAGGGTAATTACAAAAAAAATTTATAAATCTGAATAATATATGACTTAAAACTTGACTATAGTACATAGTTATGTTAGGTACCCAGTGTAGAAACGGTAATGACATATCATTATTTTTTGGACTACCAGTAATGACACCCACTTACATTCCGCATTATTTCAAAACATATAATAATGAGTTACTGATAATGACTTATTTTTGTCATTATTTCAAATAGAAAATAATTTTCTAGATTTTTTTGAACATTTTTTGAAATCTATTTTTAGACTCAATATTTTTTAAACACTGGTAAGGATATATGTAACCAGATATTTTTTGATTTTTTGTATGTTGGCGAGTAAGCTTACTTGTGTGCAGCAGGTCAATTATGTTTCTATCTATTAAATATTACATGTCGATATAGCTCAGATGGTAGAGCTATTGACTGGCAATCTGTAGACCCAGGTTCGATTCCCGCACCAGCAAATTTAATTTAAAAAAAAATACAATAAAAAATATTTTTTTTTATATAATTTATTTTTTTGAAAATCTATTTTTAGACTCACTATTTTTGTCAGTACTGGTAAGCACATAGGTAACGATATATTTTTTGATTTTTCGTATGTTGGTGAGTAACCATAACTCATTATTTTTCGCGACATCGCCATATAAAGGTAATAAGAAATGTAATAACAAAAGTAATTAGTTAGCATTACCAAGTATGTATTTACATAACCACATATCTGGTAATGATTTTCTACACTGGGTAGTGGTAAATTTTTTCTTAAATCGTAACGAATAACCATCATATTTGATTACCTATCAACGTTAATTATTTAAAATATATGTTAAGCCTATTTAATTTTAATAAAATTTAACCAGTTAGTGTTTGTAATATTATTTTCGGTATAATCGAAAGTTTTGTTTAGCAAAACTCTTTTGCAAGCAACGCGAAGAAAAGATTCTTTAACGTTTTTAATTATCCACGTTGAAAGTTAATGTCCATGCGAAAAGTAATTTTTAAGTTTTTTATGAGTTAACGGATAAAATAAAGGCGCAAATACAGCTAATATTGCAATATTTTAGAATACCACTCAAAAATTTTTGTTTGATAAACGAATCGTTGAAATTGTTATCGACTTTGATTTCTATCAATAAAATATTTTATTAATGTAAAAAAAAAATTGATCGAATTTTCCTAAAAAATTAATTGAAACAGCAAAAATCGTCATTACCCGTGTAAAAGAAATCAGACCTGAACAGATATCAGTAGATCTGATTGTACAAGATTTAATAGATCTCAAAATTGGGAACAAATTTATGAAATAGATTTGGCCATAAAGTGTATCACATACACTGAACCAAAAACAGCTGTGAAATCAACTAAAATCCATATTAAATTGATGAATGGGTGATCACTATACAACTAACAAAACCTGTCCATCAATTTAACGCATTGTTTAGTAGATTTATATTTTGACGTTTAACTATTTTATGTGGTATTATTTTGACAAAATATCGTCAAATGTATTAACAAAAATTAGTTGTCTTAACAATTATATTTAATTAAATTGCATAATGATTTTGTTGTTTTGCCAATGCATTTTATTAAATTCAACAATTCATTTTATTTAATTAATTTTTTATCGATTTATTATTTTTAGACTTATATTTCGTTATTTTTTATATTTCACCAATTTAAAATTTTTGTAAGCAATATACATACAATGAATGAATTATAATAATGAATTTGATAAAATATAAAAAATAATGAAATATAAAATTGAAATTATAATATAGCATATACTAAAAACTCAAGGCGAAAGACACTAATGATGGCTTTTTAGCGAAAGTCGAAAATGCGCATTCTGTCTTTGCTGGTCTTATCGAATTCTTTCAAAAATTTTTTATTCTTTGTAATTTACTTGTAAAAATTGTATCATCTTTCTTTGATTTGAAAATAATTTAAACAGAAAGTGATATTAATTTATGATCTAGAGTCAAACTAAAAATGAACATTCATTTACTTAAATAAGAGATCAACTAAAACATTTCCCCCATTCATCTTAAACACAATGACACGTTGCAAAAATATAATTTAATAAAAACTCTTTATTTTAAACACATGTACCATTTTATATACAGAAACATATAACTTTATTTAAATTAATAATTCAAATACATTATATAACTTTCATTAATAGTTTGCCTTAAACAAAATTACTAAAAGATAGATAATATCAAAATTAATGACAGAAATTTTAATGTACGATTTAATTGAGAACATTTAAAATTATATAAATTTATTTAAACTAAAATTAATAAACCTTCAATTAGCAATTCACTTTAAGTCACTGAATTTGTTAATTATCTATACTTTGAAAAACAAAAACACTTATGGCGTTTTCTTTTCTGAAAAAAATGTTGCCTTTTTTCTGCCCTTTTTTTACAAAATGCCTTTTTGTATATAGTAATAAAAGGTAAACATAGACAAATTTGATACCAAATTAAAGGTATTTCAGATATCAATCTAACTGTGTATAAAATATGTCTAATTTATTTATTTATTATTCCCTAATTTTCGTGCAATTTAACAAAATGTCACATTTTTCTATATTTTGGTGTTTTGTAAAATAAGTTGAATATTGTTGGACATTTTTGAAGCATAGTTAAATAGGTCTTTAAAATACCTTTAATTTTATACCTAATATGCTTATATTTACTTATTATTTTTATGCACAAAAATACATTTTTTTAAAAAAGGGCAGAAAAAAGGCAACACTTTTTTCAGAAAAGAAAACGGCATTAATGTCAATTTATTGATATTTCCGACAATTACAAATACACATGCTAGCACGAGTAATGACGCGACAAAACTAACCTCACTAAACTTTTTTCCAGAGATTTAGTACTCTTTTTTTCAAATTGAAGAAAAAATATATCAAATTTACGTTGCAGCCTTTTTACAAAATTTTTTAGAGTTAACAAATTAAATTTTGTTAAAAAATGGACAAAAAATTATCAAAACAACAATTGTTTTGTAGAGAATTATTGACGGAAATAAGTATGTTCATTTAAAAAAAAAGTAGTTGATTTAAAAAAAACACACATTAATTTGAATAAAAAATATATTGTTTTAACAATTCGTTTCATCAAAAAGTAACAAAATTTTTATGTTGATTTCACTTACGAATTTTGGTTCAGTGTATGGCATATCTGTTCACATATGATCAGGTCTAGCATTGCGTCTAGACTCAATCATATTTATTTAGATCTCAATCATATTTATTTAGATCTAAACAGATATGTTCAGATGTAAAATTTTTTACACGGGCACTCAGAAAATTCAATAACTTTTTAGTTGAATTCGTGACCATAGATTCTTACTCTTCTTCTTATTTTGTCAACAAACATATTTTTTCACATACAATCAAATACTTTTTGTATAGGTACACTTAAAAAATCAGTTTTGCCAACTCTGGCTGGAAAGCACCTTGAGCATTGTGAAACCGGGTAAAAAGCGTAAAAATTTACCAAAAAATGGGGTAAAAAAGGAGATATTAATTTTTTGAAAAATTTAAGTCAAGACAAATTTTAGCTTTGAAAAATCGTGTAAAAAAAGTTAAAAAAATTACCAAAAAGGGGTTAAAAAGCACCAAACTAATATTTAAAAATTTTGAAGTTTAAACATAACGAAGTTGCTATTTAAAATTGTACTACCAACATTGTAAAAAAATGTATTTTGTTTTTTGTATAGTTCGTATTATTTTTTCCATTTTGACAGAAAATTCTAGAAAAATTTAAAAAACGAGAACACATACCAAAAATATAAACTGTAGAAAAACACTAAAAGCACTGCCAGGAATCTAAAAAGCACCGTAAATACCCTCTTTTTTAAACGGGTGTTTGTAAAAAATCACCGGGTACGGGAAGGTAAAAAGCACCAAAAAATACTCGAAGAGCACTGCTTAAAATAATACGTCAGTAGAAAAATCTGTCAAACCGGTTTCAAATCGATTTGACTAATTTTTAAGAAATTTTTAGTTGAAACACTGATTTAATATACTAAAAATCCTCAGTACTTTACTAATTTTCAGTGTTAATTTTCAAAATTATTTTAAACTAATTTTTAAGAACTCATTCGTTAAATTTTACAAAATTTATTGTCAAAATATAATATTTTCATGTTACTGTTATTACCCGGTAGATGACGCCACCAATGTATCCGAAGTTTAAAAGATGGCGCTATTTCTTTCCCTCCCGATTTTTTAAAAAGGCTCATATCTCGAAAACTAAGAGAGATAGAGCAAAATTGATGAAAATTTCGACTATCCCTAACGGTATATTACGAAAGGCGTTATCTCTATCTAAAAATGGACCTTGGCGGGACCTTGTACCCTCGGAAATTTTTGATAAAATTTTCCACTTCATACAATGGCCCATATCTCGAGAACTAAGGGAGATAAAGCAAAACGGACAAAATGTTTGCTCCACTGGAGTGCCCTTATGCGCTCACATGATATGGTCTAGTCCCGGCGAGTGTCTCGAGACCCTAAATTTATATAAATTTTACGACTCAGTATAATTACAGATAAAACTGTAGTTTTACAAATTTTTTAATTAAATTTAGATTTGTTAAATTTAACAAAAAAAAAAAGAGTTAAAATCAACAAATTTATTTTAAGCCAAAAAACAGGATTAAATTTTGTTAAAGTAACAAATTTTAATCCGTACGTATGTCCAACACATTCTCATGACTTACGTGCACTGACAGCAAATGTCAAAGAGTAAGAGATCTATGTAATCTATGTTCGTGACTTTCGTTTTCAAATATAAAAATTATGTTTTTTATCTATACAAAAAAGGTGTTTAAAATCACAATAGATAATCAAGTATAATACTATTTAATTAAAATTATTATTTAATTTATAAGTTAATTTAAAACTATTTGGCTTATTCAAAACTTTCAATTGGTTGAGAGAATTAACCCTCTAACCGGCAAGCTCGCGTCCACAAATGCGCCAAATGAATATTTTATAATAAGAAATTAAGCTATTTCGATAAAAAAAGAAACAAAATTTACTAAATTTTTTATTAAAAAATTTTTGGCTAGAAAGTGCCCAGCAAAATCTTTCATTACCAAATAAGTGCCCAGGTAGAAAATTACAAAGGGGCCAGCACTGGCAAAGCACCGAAATGGGTGGTATGAGTGCTTGTTAACAGCGCTTTCCCAATGCCCAAATGATAACACCGTTCCACGGTTATGCCAATGCTTTACCATGCCCTGGGAAAGCACCCATAAACATAAAAATCAAATGCTTTGCCAACGCGCAAATAAAAAAATTAAAGTGCTTTCCTGACACCCAAATGATAACACCGATCTATTTAATGCTTTGCAAAGTATTGAGCACCAAGAAACATAAAAATCAAGTGTTTTCCCTGTCACCAAATTATGAGACCTCATCACTGAATAATTTTAAATTACTCTAAAAATAGACGATTATTGGAGTTATTGTATTGTGGAGCCAAAAATTATTTAAATATTCACTCTTTTGGAGTTTCTTTTTCAAAAACAAAATAATGTTATAGGAAAATAAGCGCTGGGAATTCACCTCTTTAAAGCGTTGGGAAGGCGTCCAAATTTAGTGCTTTGCCAGTACTTCTTTTTGTAAGACCGCGGTCTACTTGAGCTTTGCCAGTGCTTCTTTTTTGTTACCACACATAATTTCCACCTGGGTGGTTATATAATGAAACTAAAATTTTTTACTGCTTATAATTTTTGTTAGATGAAGACGTGTTCATAAGCAGTCTAGCTTACGCGCGACTACTTATTTAATTACTAAAATAATTTGATATTGGTAACTACTTATTTTTTAACCACTTATAATAATATGAGTAAGCCTTATTTTTTAACAACTTGTAACCTTTTATTTTTTAACTGCTCATTAGCACCCGAATAACTACTTATTTGGTAAATACTTACTTTATATATTTTTATAATGCAGCGGGTAAGCGGGTGCACAAATTTTGTGTCTTTTCCTGCAGCGAATATGGACAACTACTTACAAAAACGACCTTGTCGAACAAAAATAATGAGTTTTGACACCGAATTATATGTAGTAGACCCTAATTCTGCTGCTTATTATTTAGATATTAGTAATGAGCACCCATTACTGAGATTTTTCTGGGTGTCTAAACTAAAATTTCGTAAGATTTAAAAATATAAATGTTTTAAAACAAACGCAATTTTCAAAAATCTTTGAAGCGTATTTAGGTCGACTAAAAACAGTTAATAATGATTGAAGCTTTAGCTTTTCAAAACAGTTATTACTTTGGTCCAAGGACACACAGGATTCCATTAGGATACCTTTAAAGAACATCATTTTCACTTGGAAGCGAATGGACGGATTTTTATAAAATTTGGCAGAAAGATATATTTGGTATTATTAGCAAAGGTTTTAAGTTTTAACAAATTATATTAAAGCTGCGGTGCATGTTCGCTAAATTTCTCATTTTCCGAAAAACCAAAATCGTTACATCCACTTAAGTAACAGCATAAAAATATAATTTTTTATTGTAGTTTTCTCTTGGTAAAAGAAATGATTTAAGGTGCGTTTACAGTGATGGAGTACTCCAATCTGTAGCAAATTTAGGTATTTTCTCTTTCTTACTAATACATTTTTGTATTTTGCTATCTTTTTTTCCACTCGAGAGTCACTAACACTTTTGTTTGACTCTAGAGAACAGATTTATTCCACTCTAGATTTAACGTTGATCTGTTAACTATTTAACATGGCAAATATACCATTACTAATTTGTTCACATCTCTAATTGTCAACAAATTAAAAAAAAAAATAGTGAAAATAAAAACAAATTGTTTCAATTAAAAGTAATATATAAAATAAAAAAATATTTTACGAGTATATTAAATGCAGTAGAAGTCGTGTCAGTTGTTCACTAAAAACTATGTAAGTGTTAAAATCTCAAATATTATTTTGAAGTTACTCTACGCTGCATTTTAAACAGTTAACATTTCAATCTGTGCTGCAGAGTAGAGTTACTCTGCCATTGTGAAAGCGCCTTATGCCTAAACCTTCAGATTTTTGTGCACTAGTTTTCGAGATAAACTCTTAACTTTTGTTTTTTGGCCCATATCGCCCAAAGAAGGCAATGAAAAACAATTTTGTAGAACAACTTATTGTTTATTTTTCGTGACGAACACATGAAAAAAATTTGATTGCAAAAAAGCGTAGGACGTTTTGAGGGTTAAAAAGTTTGTGCTGCGTAACTGCGATTTCAATATAATTGTATTGTTATGAAAATAGATTAAACGATTGAAATTAAGAATTACTTTCGTCATAAATACACTCACAATATTTTATCGTTAAAAACAACCTAAAATACATATCAAATTAATTGAAAACACAATTAAAAAAAGGACTACTGATTTTTCATTATATTCAAACCATTTTGCTATTTATTTTCAAACATTGTTTAAACAATCCATAAAAGAAATAAAAACAATTGAAAAGTCTGTTAAAACAATCATCAATTTTTAACTGACAAAACGTAAAAAAAAACGATTTTTTGGTTTGTTTTTTCATATTCGAAAGTTTTTTTTTGTTTCAATTTTCAAAACACTGCACAGATAACAAACACGTTCTTTGTTTATTTAATTTCTCTTTAATTTAATTTTCTTTCGTTTTAAATTCAAAGCAATTTTGTTTTGCTCCAACACCAGACACGATTCGAACCAACGACCTTTGGTTTAGAAGTTCATCGCCTTACCCCTTGAGCCAAACTATATTGATACAAATAGTTTCATAAACATTTTTTTTATAATTCAAATTGTTTTTATTTTATTTGAATCTATCTTTTTAAATTTCAAATTACCCATCACACATAAATATAATAGTTAAAAGAAATGCCCTAAATGTAACAACGAACATGCTGCTCTTTTCAAATTTTTGGAACTGGAATTAATATTCCATTAGAGGAAATAGAAATGTGAAAAACTTAGATTATACTTTTTATTTTATTGTTTTTGTATTAATATAAAGTTTCATTCTGAGAAACAATATTTCCACCGCTTTTTTATTTTTATTGCCTTCCCCTCTATAGAAATTAAGAATAAATATACACTGAGAGAATTATCTGCATGATATTAATGAATTTTTGCATAAAATCGATAAAGTTTCACGGGAACTCGTCCATTGATACTTTTCATTGAATTAATGGAATTTTTCATAAAATATCAAAAATTTCATTTTATTTGCTTAAAGTTTCATACACTCCATGAAAAAGTTTCACTAAAACTATATTCATAAAATATACGAAGCTTTTTCATCGAATTTCACAAATTTTTCATTTATATTGTGAAGAAAACTTCAACAGTTTACTGCAAAATTTCACTAAAACTCGTCCAGCAAAATTCTCTCTGTGTAGCGTCTTTCTTTATTAAGCCATCGATATTAAACTTTGGAGCAAAATTGCACAAAAATATTTGTATCATAAAATTATTTAAGATTTTAAAATCATGCTGTTTGACGACAATTATCTTAAAAGTGACAATTCTCTCTGAATTAGATGAGAACAAGATTAGTCGAATGCCTAGAAATACCAATTTACATAAATCAAAGTCCCTAGAATTTAGTGTTTAACTTCAGTTATAAAATTTAATTTTAATTAAGAAGAACTTGCGTTATATTTACTTTTTTTGATTTTTTAAGTTAAATTTTCATTTGAATAAAATTTATAACCCTGTATTTATTTAATTTCTGACATGCATAAAACTTTTTGAGAATAAAAAAAAATTCATAAAATATAAAATCTTTCGTTTTTACTTCCACACAAAAGTAAATAATTAAAAAAATC
Source organism: Leucophora obtusa (assembly GCA_949987735.1). Classification (NCBI taxonomy): domain Eukaryota; kingdom Metazoa; phylum Arthropoda; class Insecta; order Diptera; family Anthomyiidae; genus Leucophora; species Leucophora obtusa. The sequence goes on from OX465297.1 coordinate 116,602,384, forward strand.
TGTAAAAAAGTTCCCCTCAAAGGGCATTATAAAAAAGCTTGTTTTTAAATTTTATTTTAGTATTTTATATTTTTAGTTTTTATAACGATTTGTATGGTGAACATTTAAAACCATTTGTATGGTAAATATTTTAGTCGTATATGCCGACCCTATTGCTAGCAGATGACATCATCGAGATTTCTTCACATTTTTACAACCCGGCAACCCCGTGATTATCAAATCAATTTAAACATTTTTACTAACAATTCAAATAAATTTGGCAATCAATTTCGATAATTTCGTTATCGTAAACACTGATTGAATTCATATTATTTAATATCCAACTATTTTAAGTTAAAACAAACAAAAGAATTTAGATATAAAACGAAGTTCAGTTTTTCTGGTCGTGCGATAGATTCAAATTATTTTTATAAATTCAAATTGTGTGTTGGGTATATTTGTTTGTTTAAATTTCTTTTTGTTGTATAAATAAATATTTCAAAATATTTTAAATTCAAATTTAATTTATACAATTTTCAAATCGGTTGTGGTGTAGATGTCTGTCAATTTTTGAGGGTGGTGGTTCAAATCTCATCCCAAAAAAATTTTTTTTTTATTTTTTCTATAACTATGTATACACTTAAAATATTTTATCGTTAAAAACCACCTAAAATACATATTAAATTAATTGAAAACACAATTAAAAAATGAAAGGATAATTGAAAAGTCTGTTAAAACAATCGTCAATTTTTAACTGAAAACCGTAAATATTTGAATTTTTTGTTTTAAAACAGAAAACAACGAAATTATTTAAATTATTTTTTCTAAAAATAGGTTATTTGACTGAAAATATCAACTCCTACAGACGATAAATATTTCTTGTAGTTTGTTTTTTATTGACGAATATAAAAAGTTAAACAATATGTTTCAATGTATCCCAGTGTAGAAAATCATTACCAGATATGTGGTTATGTAACTACATACTTGGTAATGGTAACTAGTTACTTTTGTTATTACATTTCTTATTACCTTTATATGGCGATGTCGCGAAAAATAATCAGTTATAGTTACACACCAGCATACGAAAAATCAAAAAATATATCGTTACCTATGTGCTTACCAGTACTGACAAAAATAATGAGTCTAAAATAGATTTTCAAAAAAATAAATTATATAAAAAAAAATATTTTTTATTGTATTTTTTTTTTTTAATAAAATTTGCTGGTGCGGGAATCGAACCTGGCTCTACAGATTGCCAGTCAATAGCTCTACCATCTAAACTATATCGACATGTAATATTTAATAGATAAAAACATAATTGACCTGCTGCACACAAGTAAGCTTACTCGCCAACATACAAAAAATTAAAAAATATGTGGTTACATATATCCTTACCAGTGTTTAAAAAATATTGAGTCCAAAAATAGATTTCAAAAAATTTAAAAAAAAATCTAGAAAATTATTTTCTATTTGAAATAATGATAAAAATAAGTCATTATCAGTTACTCATTATTATATGTTTTAAAATAATTCAGAAGGTAAGTGGGTGTCATTACTGGTAGTACAAAAAATAATGATATGTCATTACCGTTTCTACACTGGGATTTTAATTGATTCTTCAATTGAAAACAAACTTTACCTATTACTTTTCAAATAAACCTCAATCGGTTATGGAAAATATATTGTGAGTGTACACATGGGAAACAAATACATAAACCAATTGTAAATTTAATTACATATTCGTTTTAATTTATTTCAACTTTAAAGTCCTATAAAAAACCTTTAGCACTGGCGAAGTATTATTATAAAAAAGTTTAACAAAGTTACGAGCAATTAAAAAATTCTATAAATTATTTTTTAAACGGGTAAAAGTGAGTGGTTTTGATAAAAAATATTATAATAACCTTTGCACGCTATTAAAAAAATTATATAATCCCGGTTAAAAATATTTTTTGTATCAGATCCAATTCGATACAAAAATTGTTTTTTTTTTTTTTTAAAGACAAGTCACACTCAGGAAATTAACGTGTTGCTTCCTTTGGAAAGGAGATAGAGAAGAAGTGAAAAGTGGTGAAAGATGAAGGGCTTCAAATACACTGATAGAATTTTCGTTCATACTATTAATGAATCGATTTCATTCATCTGAATTCATTGATTTAATGAAAAGTTTTCATTAAATTAATAAATTTTTCATTAATTTAATGAAAATTTTTAATTATATATTTTTCATTATATATTTTCAACCAACCCGTAAGATATGCTATAATTTTTATAAGGGTTTTGAATTTGCTAATTACTAAAATAGATATATGTTCCAGTAATGAACGCTAGGGTTGCAAACTGAAATTATTTAAATATAAAAGTCCAAATAATGACATCATTTTGTTTTGGCTATTTAGACCGATTGATCTAAAACGCGGTAATGTTTACATTCTGGTGATTGCCGGTACAATTCGAGTTCAGGGAGATGTCAAATACGTTATAAAAACAAAAAAGAAATATGTATATGTACAAATAAAAATTAATAAAATAAAAATAAATAAAAAAAGTAACGCAAAAAATATATTTTTTTGAATTAGTTTTCATTTAATGAATACGTTTCATTGATTTAATGAACGCGTTCTTTGGGGACTTTTCAAAGAAAAAATCATTGGATTAATGAACAAATTCATTAATACTATGCTCAAAACATTAATACTATGCTCATTAATACTATGGCAACAGTGTAATTGCGCGAGATGTTGAATCTTAGAACAGTTGTTACGCGCCATCTGATGAAGTGTTGGGGAACTTTGTTGAAGCTTTTTAGTTCATAGCCCTGTTATATTATTTTACTTCGGTGGGGTTAAGTGCTATGGGAACACCGAAGGAGGATGCTGCAATATGTATGAGGGATAGAAATAACTCATACATATTAATATTTTCCATAAATTGATGTTGCCTTGGTTGGGGATCGAACGCGCAACCTTATGTGTTCAGTCCAATGCCCTTACCATTACACCACAGCACCAATTGGATCAAATCAAATAAAATTATATAAAATCAGATATAGAAATATATACTTTTATTCGATTATATCGGATATTTGTTCAAATACAATTATATCTAATTAAAACAATTTTATCGATATAAATATAATTTGATATTGTCAAATATATTTAGATGTTGATCAATATAAGACATATGAGCAATATAAAATAATATAAACTATAATGTAAAACTATATATGGTACATACATAATTATATAAAATTGTATTTGTCGATTATGAAATCCCCGCCGGAATTGGATTGGAAATGGAATTGGATTCTACAAACGGGTTTATACAAATGAACGGAAATGGCATTACAATGACGTCATTAAACTTTTTAAATATTTATGTTTCAGAAAATCTAATGAATATTTGGAAAACAGATTATCAACGCTAAAAATTGGCTGTATAAATTTTTTATTTTAAGAAAACAATTTTAGTCTGATCGAAAATTTCCTCATCAAATCCGTAGAGTGGGATTATAGAATCCAACAATCGGAAATTTCCTTAAGAAAAATGTAGAAAATTTCCTCATTCCTTTGCTTGTACGCAAATTTTTAAACGGAAATTCCCTATATTGGATTCTATAAATCCTCTATACGGTCCAATCCGATTAAAATTACTTTCATTAAATTAATTAGTTTTAATAAAAAAATTTAAATGTTTTTATTTAAAATTTTAAAACATAAATGTATTAAAAGTTTTATGACGTCATTGTAATGCCATTTCCGTTAATTTTTATAAGCCCGTTTACAGAATCCAATCCGTTTTCAATCCAATTCCGATGGGGATTTCATAAAGGCCACGAATATTTCATTTTTAATCGGGATGTTTGTGTTATAATCAAAAATCAAGATAAAACGCCACATGTACATAAGGGCGTTGAGATAAGAATATCCCGGTGAAAAATGTCCATATATGAACATTTATGGTTCAACCATATACATATGTATGGATCCGAAAAATGAGGTAACACCTAAGTATATGTTCATATATGGACATATATGAATATATACATTTATTAAGTATATGCTGTCCTTTATTATAAGATTGTACTATAGATATAAATTTATGTATGAAATTCAAATTAGGCGCTACATATGTTCCATTTTTATTTATGTCATTAAATATAATTCCATTTTTTTCCATGAGTTCACACATATGGAAAAATGTATTCTTCTAAATATGTTCATGTACGAGTCTCTTTTGCATAAACGGAATAACATATACTTCCATATTTGTCCATATATGAGGCCTTTTCCATATATGAGTGCCTTTTCCACAGATGCCTTCATATATGTCTGTGTATGAAATTTTTTTCCACATATGGAATCACATATACTCCCATATATGTCCATATAAAATCCATATATGTTCATAAAAAATCCGTATATGTTCATATGAACATGTTTGAGCATATATGAACATTTTTCACCGGGATGGCAAAATTTATTTAAATTTAAAATTTCAGATATTAAAACAATTTCACTGGAATTCAAGTTGAATTCAAGTTCAATTCTAGCCCTGTTTTCCAGTTTCAAGGCTTGAATACAACTTTTATTACATTTTATTTCAATAGCATACTCCAGCAAGAGGGAAACAAAAATTCAAGTTTGAAATATTTTTTTGTATTATATATAAATGCTAGAATTTGAAATCTATTTTACTTCAAGCACTTGAATTTTGAAAACCCATATGCTTATTGGGAGTTTATTTGAACCCGACAACTACCCAATCACAAAAATACAAATGGGAAAGCGATGGCAATGCACTTTAACAGGTGGTTACAAGTACATGCAAAAAGTGCTTTCCCATTTCCAAAATGATAACAAAAGGACCTGCTGTTCAAAAAGCGCCGGAAAAGCACTGGGAAAAATTTTCAACGTTGGCAGAAAGCTGGCAAAACCAATAATTAGGTGGTTTGGAAATAGATTTTCCACAATCAAATTTTAAAAAAGTTCGTATGTAATGTATACCCACTGAGCTAACGAGCTTTTCCACAAACAAAAAAGTTAATTTTATGATATGTATCAACAAATTTTTTTAAAGTAAAAAACCAGAAAAAAAGAGTTTCTTTGTTTGCACAGAAATTTTTGTAAAACAAATACAGGCAAAAAGCTTTTTGCAAACGCTGGCAAATCGTGTCAAATGATTGTTATGCCAGTAATTTATTTTTAAGACCACGGTTACCCAGTTGTATGCCAGAAATTGATTTTTTCTGTTACTGGCAATTTCTGACTGGGTAGTAAGAGTTCTACCGTCTCTCCATACAAAAAACTGTGGAGTTTACCAATTATAATTTACAAAACCTAACCTTTACTTTAGAAAAAAACTGTAGAGATGGTATAGGAATGAGGGCAATTGTCCCCAAACTTTGGATTTTGTTGTAAGAACACTTGCAGTTTTTTCTTATTGGTTCTTATAAAGGTACGAAGCTGTTGTTGCTGTGTGTTGTTCTATTTTTAAATAATAAATGAATGCATTAAAACAGGCTGTGGAACATTCACTACACTTTGCAATTTAGAAATCTTTAATTGAAATTCTGTGAATATTAATTGAAATATAGAAATCAGGAATTAAGATGGATGTTAGATTTTCTAAATTTTAATTGATATTTTCTGAATTTCAATTGATGATTTCTGAATTGCAAAAAGAGTAGAGAATGTTTCACACCCTGTTTTAAATGAATTTACATTATCAAATGCTTTTATTTACTTACAATTTTGTGATATTTTTTTTCTGTGTACACTCAAAAAAGTAAGTTCGTAGAAACATTAGTAAAACGCGTTGTATATCAGGTATACTACAATAGTTTTCAGCAACTTTTTTTTGCTGAAATTGTGTTTTCAGCTAAATTTTTAGTTATATTTTTCTAGCACTAAATCAATTTTGAACTAATGTTTTACTAATTAATTTTGCTACGAAAATTGTGCTGATAAATAAACACATTTATAGTGCGGACACCAAACAGACAGACAAGATGTAGATGTCGCAAATTGTGGGGACAAAGAAAATGATATTAAGAACAAAACTCTTCTAGGACATACATTTACAAAATACAACCGTGAAAGATTTTTGTATCTGTCTTTCATACATATAACAAACGGACGCCAAAAGATGCGTATACATAAAACTATAACAAAATAAGATAAAATATGAATAAAATTATAGACAAAATAAAATATTTAAATTTATTTAAGATGAAGATAAAATGTGATTGCATAAACAAAATGTTTATAAATGTGATTATGTGAAATACCATTGACCAATTTAAAAGGACAGTTCTTTGTGACGTTAACCAGATCAATAAACATTTCAAAATCCACAAATATTACCAAGGTCGACTTTCACGTTCAGTACAGAGCTTGCTTCACTTAAGATTAATATATGCCCTTTACGATTCATAAATTAATATATCGTTAGCTGAAATGCAAAACCACGTAACTAACAAAAAATACAAAATCGGTTTTTTGATCGATTATGATGCATATCAACGAGGTCCACGTCTTCTCCAATTTTTACTGTCATATAATAAAAACGAGTAAAAAGGTTAAAGTCGGGCATGCCGACTATACAATACCCTACACCAGTCTGGTGTATTGTTTGGATCCGAAATTCGAATGGGTTAAAATGGGGCTTATGTCAAAATTTTCTATAATGTGAGTCAGCGCACCAAATTTCATTAAAATATCTTAATATTTGCGACCTGCAGTTTGTAACCAAGCCAATTTTGGGGGGACCCTTATATGGGCACTAGTTCTAAACATGGACCGATGTTCACCAAAATCAATAGGCTTCGTCCTTGGGCCAACATAGGTCTATGTACCAAATTTCATCAAAATAGCTTAATATTTGCGACCTGCAGCGTATAAACAATATAATTTTGGGGGGACCCTTATATGGGCACTAGTTCTAAACATGGACCGATGTTCACCAAAATCAATAGGCTTCGTCCTTGGGCCAACATAGGTCTATGTACCAAATTTCATCAAAATATCATAATATTTGCGACCTGCAGCGTATAAACAGTATAATTTTGTTAGGACCCTTATATGGGCACTAGGTCTAAACATAGACCGATGTTCACCAAAATCAATAGGCTGCGTTATTGGGCCAATATAGGTCTGTGTATCAAATTTCATCAAAATATCTTAATATTTGCGACATGCAGCGTATAAACATTATAATTTTGGTAGGACCCTTATATGGGCACTAGGTCTAAACATGGACCGATATTCACCAAAATCAATAGGCTGCGTTATTGGCCCAATGTAGGTCTGTGTACCAAATTTCATCAAAATATCTTAATATTTACGACCTGCAGCATATAAACAGTATAATTTTGGTAGGACCCTTATATGGGCACTAGGTCTAAACATGGACCGATGTTCAAAAAAATCAAACTTGTTCGTCCTTGGGCCAACATAGGTCTGCGTACCAAATTTCATCAAAATATCTTAATAGTTGCGACCTGTAGAGTGCGCACAAGATTGCATGGACAGACAGACAGACGGACGGACGGACGGACAGACGGACATCGTTAAATCGAAATAAAAAAAAATTCTGAACCGATCGGTATACTATAAGGTGGGTCTGCGACCAATATTTTTTGGTGTTACAAACATCAGCACAAACTTATAATACCCTGACCACATAGTGGTGTAGGGTATAATTAGACATATTATTAGCGAAAATCGAAAGCACGTAACTACATACTTGTTGCTTGAAAATTGTAACTAATACATATTTATTTCTATTGAATTTTATTTATTCATAGTAGGATTTAAATTTTTATATTTCACTAGCGGATAGTGCTACTACGCTCCCCTCCCCTCGTAGTCCTATTTTCTCATAATGATAGTGATTATAGTTTGAAATTTTCACTTTGTTAATTATAATAAATTTTTTTTTTTGGAGATCCCACAGTCAATATGATTCGTGTATTAGCGTATGATCCCTCTGGAGTAATTTATTTTAAATTAAGTGCAACAGATGAGTTTAAGGAATTTCCACAAAGAATTGGAAACAAATTAAATGCGTTTGAAACTTTGAAGTTGCATTTACAAAGAATAAAAATTTCAAGCAAAAAATGGCAACATCTTCAGGACATTAAACCATTTCTTCCACCCGATTGTCATTATTATTACAATGAAATTCCATTTGAGAAGTAAAGGTTTAATTTTTTCCTTTATTTGTATTGTAGTTATTGTTATTAATTATCTTTTGCTTTTGTAAATCATTTTTTATTTTCATATTTAAAAAAAAATAATAAATATATAAAGCAGAGAAACAAGCCGACCAAAATAATCGGCGGCGGCGGCGCAAGCAAAAAATCGGCGGCGGCGGCGGCGATTGAGGTTGAGCCGGATAAAAATCGGCGGCGGCGGCGCAACCAAATAATCGGCGGCGGCGGCGGCTTGATCGGCTTAAAACAACATTTTGTAATGTGATTTGAAAACGTTTAAGCTTTTTTACCAAAGATAGATATTTTACTATCACTCTATATGCCTTTACGTTTTTTCCCATTACTCTTACCTGACCATCTCTCAAAGATTTGTACGAATAATCTTCAAGGTTTCCTATTTTTGAAAAGTTATTCATCATCGCTCTTATGTCTGAAACATTTGGAATAATTATTGGTGACGGTTTTTCTTAAGAAAGCTCTTTGTTAGCATTATCGTTAATATAATTATCATCATCATTATTGTCTACATCAAGTGCAGCAAACATGTTGTTGCTAGTAGGTACTTGGTATATCATCATTAGGGCAAGGAATTTCATGCACTTAAAAATGAAAAATATGCGCCTAAAATATGCGGTTAAAAAAGACAAATATGCACTAACAATATAAGAAATATGCACTAAAAACTATAATTTTTGCAAAAATAATGCACTTTAAAACTTAAAAATATATTTAAGTTAGTTATTTTGCAAACAGACACAAAACTCGAAGATTTCCCATAGGTCAATAAAGTTTTAAAAATGTTTATTTTGATTGAATCAAAATATGAAAACGTATCAATTTTTTATTTTTTTTACAAAATAAAAAATGCTACTAAAAATGAAAAATATGCACAAATATGCATTAAAAAGCACAAAATATGCATTAAAAAGCCACCAAATATGCATTTAAAGTCGAAATATGCAAAAACATGCATTTATGTCAAAATATGCAACTACAAATCGATGCCAGTTTGTTCTAAATTAGATGAGTCGGATAAATGTTTAGTCCATATTAGTTTTGGACTATCGAGAAATAACATGCATTTGCATGGAATTCCTTGCCCTAATCATCATTGTTGGTAGTTTTTGTTATTTTGATTGCATGCTTAACTAATTCTGGTGATCGATTTTGTCGTCGTTTCGTTGTTTTGTTTTCAGCGACTGTCTACCAGACAATATCGCTTTCTTCAGTAGACTCGCTGCTACTATCCATTCTGCTGTAACAGCAGAGGATTAGTATACAGAATATTAATCCCTTTGTTTACTACTTAATAATAAGTAATAATTTGTTGTTGATTTCAATTTTTTCACAAGGGGTGTACTATTTGTTGTATCGTTGTATCGTCCTAACAAAAAACAGAGTTGTTAAAAATTAAATTGAAAAAATACACCATTTGAGAATAGCACGATACAACATTTTTACGTATGTTTAGTGTCCTATGTTTGAGTGTGCTAACAGATAGAAAACTGAATAGAAAATCGTTGTTAAACACAAATAAAAATTTTAACAACTCTGTTTTTTGTTAGGACGATACAACAGATAGCACACCCCTTATGAACAACCTAAATGTATTAAAAAAAAGTTTTTTCTTAAAACAATAACAAATGTTATTGCTTTTAATTTTAAATAGAATTATGGAAAATAGATCACAATTAACTTCTGCACTTTATCACGGTCAGAAAATCACTCGCAAAAAATATATATAAAATCAATTTATATAAGATTTGTTGTTGGTTCACGTGTGATTTGTTTCATGTTCGCACCAGTGTTGCCACCAGTAAAACAAAACATTACACAGCTGTAAGTCAAAAATGATCCAAAACTGTATGAAATTACACAAAAAGGTTTATAATTTTTTTTATATTTTTCCAAATATGGCCTTAGACCAACTCTTTTGCGCGTTGTGGGGCAGAATCAAAATATTTTGGAAATAATTACTATAAAATTTCTCAGGGTCGAAGTCAAAGTAATTTCGAGCTTAAGTTTTCTAGCCGAGCCCATAGTGCCACTTGACACCAAACCAAACCCCCTCGAGCACTGTGAAAGCCTGCCTGAAATTTTACATTTTTTCAATAACCTGGTCCAGTTTTCTGCAGAGCCACATCAAAGCCAAATTTTCTGAAAAATATTTGTTATGTTCGCAAAAAGTATTCTATAATGTAAAGAAAAATTAAATGCAATATATTTTTTAGGCTTAAAATAATGAATTATATGATGTCGTTTATAGTTAAAAGTAACCTTTCTAGGTTAACTATTTCCAAATTGCTGAATTATTTTCAAAATATTTTGGTTCTGAACCACTGTGATGGTTTCTCTGATCATGGAAACTACAGCAAAAAATTTCGCTGTTATAAAACTTTGAAAATTACTAGTTTTTTCAGTCAATCACAAACTAACTAATCCAAATGCGAGTATCACTCTGCCGCAGCATTTTCAAATGGTCTTGCCAGCCTAGAGCAAAGTAATTTTTTTACATGGAGTTTGAAAAATATGTTCGCAAAACACGAACAATATACGGGGTTAAAAATAGTAATTAAATATGGAACTATGTGTTTGATTTCTTCTTAATTGAGCTTAATTTTGAACAAATTTTCGAAATAATTTGTCGAAAAAAAGAAATTTGTGGTAAATATTTCACAAACTCATTTAATTGAAATACCGACTAATATTCATTTCATTATTAAAAATCTTTGGAAATGAAGTTACGGAAATTTCTGTAAAAAGTGAAATTACACGAAAACTACACAAAAATGTCATTATTCAAAAATTATCCAACGAATGTGTAAATAGTCCCGTTTTTGAATAATTATTCAAATGTAAACTCCGTAACCACCCTACGGGAAATTTTAACAAACTCTCACCGAACTGGCCCCTTTATATGAAATAGACTGGTCACTTTTACATGGCGTTGTCATAGGAGGTGGAAATTGACCCCTTGTGACATGTCACAAGACAAATCGCAGGACAGGTCCCTGAACTTTGTTTTTTATGAGAGTTCAGTAACCTGTCCTAGGATTTGTCTTGTGACATGTCACAAGGGGTCAATTTCCACCTCCTATGACAACGCCATGTAAAAGTGACCAGTCTATTTCATAGAAAGGGGCCAGTTCGGTGGCAGTTTGTTAAAATTTCCCGTAGGGCAGTAACTCATAAGGTTTTTTAACTTTAATAGCTTATATTTTAATAATCAATGAAGCTAAACACTATCTGTAAAACTTTATATGAAGAGGAGAAGTAACGCTTTTAACAAAAATTAATAAATTTTACAAACTTTTTCGTATATCTATGCTAACTCGACTTCAACTCTGTAACGATTTTTCGTCATAATTTTTGATAAAAATGCATACACCAAATACATATATTGAGTTTTAAATGCAAAGTTAAGCAGCTATGTTTTTTTATTAATTGATTTTTTACACATCTGCAAAGAGTTGCATTCTGAAGTATTATATTAACCCATTAAGAACTTTTTTTAAATTTTTTCACAGTATAAATTTACATAAGCTTTTATAGCTTAAAAAAATTATATTTATAAAAATTTACCCCTAAATTCATAAACGCTTTGTAAAATTATAGAAGGTTTATTGAACAAATTTTGTATGAAAATGACGTTTTGTAAACCTGCTATAACTTTAAAAAGCATTTATGAATTGAGTGGTTAATATTTATAAGATTTTAACTTTTTTCTCTTCATATAAAAAAATTGGTTTTAGCTCTGGTTGTTTAAGTTTAATGAATTAGTAAATTCTTTTTAAAAAATATATTTATTTTTAAATTTTTTATATTTGAAAATTGATACTTCCAGCCGAAATGAGCCGAAAAAAATCGGCGGCGGCGGCTGAGGCAAAAATGACCGGCGGCGGCGGCTTAAACGGCTCACGGCGGCTGGCTTGTTTCTCTGATATAAAGCGATATATTAAATAACAAGAGAACAACTTCTTTTATTCTACATTTTATGAATGCAAAACAAAATTTTCCTTGAAACTTAAAAAAACTTCATTGTAGTTACGTGTTTTTGTTTAAGAAAATACGAGTTCAAAAGCGCGTAACTAACTTAACTCTTTGAAACATTAATAAAATATTACTTTTATTCCAGAAATGAATTAATCAGTCTATATTTAGAAAATCTGCGATATTTGATTACCAAAATTCCATTTATTTTTCAATATATAACATTTTTTGTTTCTCCTGTAAAATAGTAAAAATGTTAGTTACGTGGTTTTGCATTTCAGCTAACGATATGCCCTTCACAATTCATAAAAAAATATATTTTAGCCCCCCAGCGGTACGTAGCAGAATTCCAGGAGGTCCGCGAAGAGTTCCGACAAAAAACATAAAACAAGTTATTTAAAAAAAACAATTTTTTCTATAATTTTTAAATTATTTAACAAAATATTGATTTGAATACACTTTTTTTCCAAAAGGGGCCATTTTCGTCCAACTTTCGGCACTGGTTAACGTTTTCCAAAAAAAATCTAATTCTTCCATTTGGGACCATTTCCAATAAAAGTGGGGGTGTAATGAACGAGAATCGACAAATATCTATTTTAAGGGACAGTCTAATATATATGTCCTTTATTTATCTAAATTACGTAGTAAAAAAAGAGATTACACATAATATTTAAATAAAAAGTTCACGAAGAACATAGGGCGTCAACGAATTCTCTCCATTTAATTCTATCTCCAGCAAGTGATTTAATTTGATTCCAGGTTTTACGAGCTGATTCGTATTCTTTTTTGGTACAGCGTATCCATATGTTACATGGCCTTCCTTGTCTTCGTTGTCCTTGGGGATTCCACTCAAGAGCCGCTCTAGTGATTTCAGTTGGTGGTCGTCTGTGGATATGACCTATCCACGTCCATTTCCTTGGACGTGGATCATTTATATCTGTTTTATAGGTGCGTCTATATTTATGATAAGCAGTGTATTACCAATTTAGTTCACCGTGACGATTAACTCCAGATATTTAACCACATTCTCTGGTCTTTTTTTTATAAAATAAATGCGAAAGAAATTTGGCAGTTTTCGCAAAATTTTTAAAAAGTCAATAAAATTTTTGCGTTTTGCGCCTCTCATAAAATTTACGTTAAAGCCGCATTTACAATGATGGAGTACTCCACTCTGCAGAGTGCAGTTTATTAAAATAGATAGATAGCACGATACAAAAAATATGTAAGTGCGAAAAAGAAAGGAACAAAATCCACAGTGGAGTACTCCAGCATTGTGAATCTGGCTTAATTCTACAAAAATTTGTGTAATCGTTTCCCGTTTATGGTGACGTGACATTAACTTGATGTATTTCGAACTGTAGAAAATTACAGCATCTTTGAAATTCTGTTCTCAAAATTTAATTTTATCAAACGGCGCACGCATTCCATAAATAAATCTGTAAAAATTAAAAAATCGGATAATTTTGTTTTTATTTGTACACCACTACACAACTTTTCACCAAACAGCGATATGGAAGTTATTTATGTAGTGAAAATATCCGCAAAATCTAGTAAATCCATTTGGTATTGATTTGGATCAGAAAGTTAATAGATATGAGTAAAGAATTGAATGAATTAAAAAAACTCTTGTAAGTTTCAAGTAAATTTTTTCATTTTCCCACTTTTAAATGGCCATCAATTCCACAGATGAAGTCCTTAGAAGCTAAAACTTTGCATGCCCTAGTTTTGAAGTATAGTTTACCTAACTCTATCAATCATTTCTTCCAGTTTAAAAGACTTGAGAAAAAAAATCAGTTTCAATGGATCTCGAAAATTTTTTAAATTTGTGCAATAAAAATTCCTTACAATGCAAAGGGAAACAGAAAACAAACACATGTCTTTCAATATCAGCTGATAATTAATTGGACATACATATGTGATAATAGAGATTACAAAAAAACTTTAAAATAGATGCAAGAGCTACTAATTAGTTAAAATGACCTTGCAGAAAAAACCGTTAAAATCTGCAGAAAATTTAGCTAAATATAAGTAGACTACACTAATAGAAAAAAGCCGGTAAAAAAATTTAGTTAAAACTACTAAAAATTGGTTAAAAATGATGATGCTGCAGTATAGACTGCTATTTGCATGCTACCAAATTTAACTTAAAAATAGCAAAAATTTTGTAGATATAACAGTATATTTTTGCTATTTTTAGTCTACTAATATTTAGCAAAATTTTCCGCATATTTTACGGTACAATTTGTTATTTTCAATTAACTAAAGTTAGATCAAATATAACTAAAATTCTGTAAATTTAACAGTTTTAATTTTGCTGTTTTTATTTTACTAGTATTTAGCAAAAAAATCAGCTAAATTTGGCAGTTTTTTCTGCAGCATCATTTTAACTAATTTTTAGTAACTTTTTCTGCTATTTTTACAGATTTATTTCTATGAATGTACCAATAGCAAAAAAAAACATTTTTGATATATTTAAGTTAAATTTATTTGAATGCAAAAAGCTATTTGCTAAAAGGGAGTAAACTGTTGATTTCAGAAGGCTAGATTTTTATTTGCATTAAAACATATTTTTATGATTTTTTGTTCTACTAATTATGTAACAAAATTTTTGCTGATGTTAACATGTTAAGGTCGACTAACTTATCTCAAAGAATGCTTATTTTAACACTATTTAGAGTTGTTTTGATTAAAATTTTCCTCTTGGTTAAGGTAGTGAAGTTGGTCTTTAACCTTAACCACGAATAAAATTGGCATTAAAATAACTCTGGATAGTCTTAAATTGAGTCTACTTTTAGATAAGTTAGCCAACCTAAGTTGTTTTTTTTATTAACTAAAATCTAATTAAAATTTTGAATATTTAAAAGTTTTTTTTGCTGTTCCTATCTTACTAATATTAAGCAAAATCCATTTCGGATTTACCTTAATTTAATTTATGTGTTTATATTTTCAATAAATTTTTTTTTTAAACTTATAAACAAAATGAAATTTTAAACGAAATAAAATAAATCTAAAAATAAAACCGGTGATTAAAAAAGGCCAATTGTATAGAAAAACTTATACAGCCAAATTCATATGAAATTACCAAATACACATAAATTAATACGTATGATAAGGTGTGAGAAATATTATCAGTACTCCAATAATTACCAATAAACAATCAGGCAGAAACTGGTAATTGCTACACCCAAAAAATTCCTTGGTTGATAATAACGAATATTTCAACTATATCATAGGTGAAATTCCCCTAATATATACACAGAAAAAACTAAAATCGTGTTTGAATTAAAAAAAAATTTAGTTGAATTAGCACCAATTAACCCTGTAATCCTCTTTCTTCTGATTGCGATATTATTTAAACTATATATTTGGCATTGAAAATCTACTATCGAACAATTATTAAAATTTTAATTTATCGCTTTATTAAGGCGATATTGCATAAGGTTGAAGACGAATCAAGAAATCCAATAGTCAAATAATTTCGGGGTTTGCTATAAATAACACCATCGATAGAATAGTAATTACCTACACTGAGAGAATTATCTGCATGATATTACTGAATTTTAAGCACAAAAGCAATGAAGTTGCACTGGAACTTGTCCATTGAAACTTTTCATTGAATTAATGTAATTTTTCATAAAATTTTGTGAAAAATATCATTTTATTTATTAAAAGTTTCACACACTCAATGAAAAAGTTTCATTAAAATTAGTTTCATAAAATATATGAAGCTTTTTCATCAAATTTAGAAATTTTTCATTTGCTTTGTGAAGAAAAATTTCATTAAAATTCGTCCAGCAAAATTGTTTCCAAAAGTTAATTTTTTTTTTATTTTCGAAAATTTTAATTTAAATCCTTCTCGCTTGAAAATAGTTCCTTATACACAAAAAGTTTTAAGGCAAAAAAGTGGGTAATTATGTTTTCTATCGATATAATAAAACTTGTTTAATAAAAAAAATTGTTTAGAGATTTTTTTATTTAGCCAAAAACTATTTAAGATTTGAAGACCGCTTTTTGGCGGACTTGGGCATTAAAGGGTTAACAAAATCGTTATATCAATAAAAATTTATAAAAATTTAAACAAAAATCGTTAAAATTTTCAATTATAAATTTAATCAAAAATCATCAAAATTTTCACTTAAAGTTTTAATTATATCAATTAAAACTTTGATATAAATTAAGTTATGACGCTTTTATTAAAATTCGTAATATAAAAAATATTATTAACACATATACACTCGTGCTCACGAAATTAAGTCAATTCAAGTTTTTTTAATTTTATTGTTGTTGCCTTTATTTTTAAAGATCAAAATAGTGGCTAAATTCGCCACGAAAGGCAAGGAGATGGTTCAGAAAATTATACAGAATTTTAACGTAATGTTTGTTTTTTCATTTTGTCACTTGTTTTAAGTGTGCGTGGTTTTTAACGAAAAATTAGCGATATCAACCTTTTATCAAATTACTTAGTAAAATTTAGGCAGTACTGATCGGTTCTGTACAAACTGTATATTTTTGAAATTCCTATAAAATTTCCTTAAGTCTTGCATTATTTTTATCTACAAATAGTCGCCAGACTTAAAATTGCAGCATTTTAAACATGACCAAATTTTTCCTTGTTTTTTAGCGATTTTTAATAAAGTTAACAGCACTGAAATTTTAAAGTGAATAGTTTTATGCTTTTCTTACCACAATATAACAAATCAGTCAAGATTTTTTTTACGTTATAGTAAAAAGCATTCCATGTTAAAATTTCAGTGTTGTTAACTTTCTTTTAAAATCGCTAAAAACAAAGAAAAACTTGGTCATGTTTAAAGAGCTGCAATTTTAAGTCTGGTGACTATTTGAAAAATGAAAAAACAAACATTACGTTAAAATTCTGTATAATTTTCTGAACCATCCGCTTGCCTTTCAAGGCGAATTTAGCCACTATTTTGATCTTTAAAAATAAAGGCAACAACAATAAAATTAAAAAAAACTTGGATTGAATTAATTTCGTGAGCACGAGTGTATATTAATTTTCTTATGTTTATGAGTAAATTTTGACACACTTTTATAATTTTTAAATCTGCAATAAAAGTCAAAATATGATTAATACAAAATATTATGATTTTATGCAAAGCATTTTAAGCGTTTCCCAGCAAAATCTTTCATTACCAAATAAGTGGTTATATAATAGAAATTCATAGCTCCGCACAACTTATTTTTTGGCGTCTAAACTCATTATTTTTGTTTGGCGTGGTCGTTTTTATAAGTAGTCACGCTTACCCGCTCGCTTACGAAAAAATGAGAAATAAGTAGTTATGAGGTTTTGAATAATAAGTGGTTACACGCATGCTTACAAAAAGTTGAATTATAAGTGGTTATCAGATTGCTTACTTGATTCTTAAAAATAAAGAGTTAGGCAAATACTATTAGCTTAAGGAAATAAATTCAGAAAAATTTAAGTTTTAGTTCTAGGACACGTCATACAAATTTAAACATAAAACATATTTACATATAATAAATAAAATTTTTATAAAATTTAACTGTGTAAAAAGTACTTATTTAAACTATTACGAGTAAGTCATTATTTTATATTTAGAAAAAATGAATACAATAGGCCCTTATTAGGAAGTCATTATTTTAAATTATAAAATAAGGAAAAAGGTAATGATTCATCATTTTGGGTAATGCAGATAGTAATGAGGTGTCATTACCAATATTTTGCTGGGTTCTTTTTCTTTAATATGTTCACACAAAAAAATATTAGCTTAATTAAAGATTTGTTTAAAATAAAATTTTTTTTAAATAAATATTTAATTGAATCAATTAAATCTTTGAATTCTTTAATTGATTCAATTAATCGTACACAATTTTTAGGAATTGATAGTATCATTTGCGTGGTAGGTGCGAAAACAGAGAAAATAGTAATTGTCTGGAACAATTTGATAATTAAACCTGGTTTTTACCTTTTTGTGTGTTGTCAATAGTACTTATGGTAAACTAAATATTTTTTCGACACTATACTCACTTAATTGTATGATTGAACTTTCAATTGAAAATGAATTTAAAATCAAACAAAATTTTAATTGAAATATTATTGGCAATAATTTTTTCTGTGTCGTTGAATTAATATCGTTGATGTTAACTAAGTTTTCAAAATAACATATAAATTATTAACAACGATTTGATAGTTGAAATTAAACGAAATTTAAAGGTAGTAGAGACCAACTATTATGGATCAGAGATACAAGCCGGTCCATTCTGTCGGCTGGCTTGTATCTCTGTTATGGATATGGTTAATATGAATCACCAAAAATATCAAAATTTATTTTATATTTATTTTTATTTAGAGATGCAATTTATAAAATATTGATTTGAAAAATTAAGGTACTTTTCTACATTACCACGTTAAATAAATATATTATTTAAAACTTACCACTTTGAAGTATTTAGTTTAAATGTTCCAGTTTTAAGCAAATTATTTCTTTTGTTTATTTCTTTTGAGTTTTTATAAAATGAAATTTCGAAGGTGTTTGGCATTTCGAAAGAAAATAGTGTACGTTCCATTAACCCTTAGGGTACGTTCCATTAACCAATAACAGAAAGCTGAATAGGAAAGAAAACTATGAATTAGCTACACTACATTCAAGGCCTTACTTGGGTTAGATGGCTAAGCTGTCGAATTTTAATATAGTTACGTTTGTAATGTAGGAATGGAAGGGTTCGATTCCTACAGCCGACGGGTTGTGGAAAAATTATCATATAGAGACAATCTGGCAATAAAATATAAACAAAAAAAATACAATTTAATGGAAAATCACTGATGAAGCCTGTCCATAGAAAAAGGCAGAAACTAGATCTAGTCTAATTTGCAAATTAATGTGTTTTATAACTTTTAGAGACAAAAAGGTTTAGTTTTCTTCTTAACCTCAAGCCTACTAGATTATAATAGTTGTTTTAAAATTTGTTTCTATTTACTAAGAATTTTATTAACTATTTAACTGGGAAATTTTATCGGTGTAGTAATAGTATATATCATAAATTCCGGGAAAGATAATAAAAACAACAGCATTTTTTGACCTCATGTCTACTTATTAGGGCATTCAAATTACTCGGATTTGGCTTTGTTCGAGTAACCGAGTAACTCGATTTGAGGTTTAAAACTTACTCGATTTATAATGTTAGGTTTTAAAATTACTCGAGTAACTCGATTAATCGTGTAAGGTTTTAAAATTACTCGAGTAACAATTTTATTTCATTATTTTTTCGTAAAAATTACCAATTTGTTGTAGGTTTTATAGTTTATTAGTAGCAAAACACAACAGACTAACAATTAAAATGAATCCACACTAAAAGAATTATCCTTCATGATACTAATGATATAATTTCATAGAATTTTTTTCGTTAAATTAATGAAGAATCTCATTATGTATATAATATTAAATAAGTATTATGAAATTTTCCATAACTTTTCTTTCATACAATTTCGTAATTTCATTAAAATTTTATGAAATTTCTTTATATATATGAAATTGTTTAATAGTATTTACCTTTTTTTTAATTTTTTTTCATAAAATATTGAAATTTCATTAATTTTTAAAAATTTTCATACAATTAGAATTTTATATTAAACATTTTATTCTTAAATACAATAGTTTCATGTAACAATAAGGCCCAGTTTTAGTGATGTGCATTAATTTATATACTCAGAGAATTATCTTTTATAATTTTTTTTATTATTAATTATGGGTTACGAAATTTTTTTTATAAGTCATATCAATTTTTTCGAAACATTAATAAGGAATTTCATTCAGTGAAAAATGAAAAATTTTATGAAATTTTTTAATTTAATGAATTCTTTAATTAGATATATTTTATATATCCGTAAAATCAGAGACTATTAATTATAGAGATAGGAAATCAAAACTTACACTACTCACCGGTAGGGGGCGCTGAAATTTAGTATCACCTGAGCAACTATTTAGTATCACTTTAATATCAGCTGAGCCTATATTTAAAAACTCAAAAATTGCTGAAAACTGCGCAAAATATGAAAAAATCGAGCTCAAAATATGTTCAAGTAATTTGTATTCCTCTTTTTGTTTTGCTTTTTTGTTTGTTATTATTTCAATTTAAATAAAAAAAGAAAATTGTCAATTTTTTGAACAAAGTGCCATCTAGTGATAACGATGTCGTTATAACTTTTGTTTTTGGTGATGCCATACCCCTGCGTAAAATATGCTACAATTTTATAAAGCTTTTTGCATTTGCTAAATACTTTTTATTTATCCACTCCAGATTTGCAACGACAACAACCAGCTATAATAAATAATAATAAATGAAATTGCTTCATAGATTTTATGAATCTCTTCATTGGTTGAATGATTTATTCACTGGAGGAGAAGAAAGTCTTTTCATTTTATGAACAGTTTCATTAATTTTATGAACTTTTCATATACATTGACTTTAATGAAACCTGTATCATAGATTCTATGAAAAGTTTCAATGGAAGAGTACCAGTGACAATTTTGATTGAAACTATGAAGAAATCCATTACTGAAGTGATGATATTTCTCTCAGTGCATGAGTAGAAGTTTAAAAAAAATTTTAAATCATTAATTTCTGTAAACTTTAAAGTTTAAGAGAGGCCTGTTAAATACTCGTTTAAAAATAATATTTAGTAAAGTTTTAAACGTTTAAAACGATCATGACTCGATTTTTTATTTCTGTAGAGAAGAAAAATCTTAATAAAATCTAAAAACTGTGAATATGTGTGAATGAAACTATTTGATGATAAAAAATGCCTTCAAATAAATTTTAGATTCAAAGTTATTCAGATTTTATTAAGTTTTTTCCTACTGCTATAAAAATTTGGATTTGGAAGTATTGTATTTCGTTAATAATATTGCACAAAATAAGCTTATACAAAATCAAAAGTTCCTAAATGTTTTTATTAAAAGAGAGATATCGAATATAATCTAAGAAATAATATATATATCTATACTAAAAAAAAGTCAGTAAAGTCAGCAAAAAATATTGGTGTTTGCTGAAAATCAGCGAGCTGACTTAAAAAAAAAATAGTAATCTCAGCAAAAGTATTGCTAACACTTAGTCGATTGCAAATGAAAAAAAATCCTTGCTGAAATCACTAAACTTTTTGCTGAATATTAGTAGAATGAAAAAAAAACTAAAAAAATTTGTAGAGAAATTTTACGTTAGTTAATTTTTTTGCTGAAAATTTTAATATAGAAATTGTATAAAGTTGTTTTTATTTAATTATCATTACCGTTGTCTGTACTACATCCAGACAGGCTGCGACATCTACATCTTGTCTATATGGTTGTCGTCCACGCTACAAATGCGGTTATCAGCATAATTTTTGTAGCAAAATAAATTAGTAAAACATTAGTTCCAAATTAGATTAGTGTTAAAAAAATATAATTAAAACTTTAGCTGAAAACGGAATTTCAGCAAAAAAATTGCTTAAAACTAGTAAGTACACCTGATATACAAGACGTTTTACTAATTTTTCTACTAACTTATTATTTGAGTGTCCAGCAAAAGATATTATTAGTGTCCGACCGAACTCACTTTTTTAAGGCCGAACCGAAGCCGAAGCCGAACTTCGGCCAAAATTACTAAGTTCGGCCGAAACCGAAGCCGAAGCCGAATACTTTTGTGTTTGAATAAAAATACAATTTTATGCGACTTTTTCAAATTCACAAATGCGGAAACCAATTTCTAAATATTTATAAATTGCAAAAACAAAAAAAGTTGTATTTTTCGCTCTTTAAGTAAAAATTAAGTTGAATATGTGGAATTTATAAGTTACTATACAAAATTAAAGAGCTAAATGATGAAAAATATTGATTTATAGAAAAGTTCGGTATTCGGCCAAAATTTAGCCGAACACCGAACTTGGCTGAACATCACTTTTTGGCCGAACTCCGAAGCCGAAGCCGAATACTCGGTCGGACACTAGATATTATTGATAGACATTCTATTCGACTAAATAAATTATGAGTTACGAGATATTAAAGATATAGATATCAAAAAGTTAGATGTATTAAAATTGTATATTGGTGTTTTAAATACAGTTTAAGTGTAAAACAAAATTTTTTTCAAATATTCGTGAGTTTACAAAATACGATCATAATATATATATATATTTTTTTTTGTTGTATTTATTAATTTTTAAACGTTATTTGTTTATTTTTTAATAAGATTATTAATTTTATTTTACATAAAAATATTTTGAATTTGCACCGCGTCTCATACTGTAGTTTTAACTTTAACTTAACTCTTAAACAAAAGAAAATGTCAAAAACTTGTATACAAAACAACAACAAATGTTTGGGTTAAATATTAGTTAACTCAAAAACCCAGCATTAGCCTATAACATGCGACGGTCATCTTTGACACCAACTTGTTTTTTGTTAAGTATTTTATTTGTAATCAAATATCTTTTTTGGACTTCTTTTGTTAGTGAGATATACATATGTATATTTTTCTGGACTTTGATCATATGGCGTGTCTAGGCTTGATAAACTCATAAAACATACCTAGGTACGTCAGTGCTTTATCTATAAACTTAAATAAAACCTAAATACAAAATTATAGCTAGCACATGTTTATAAAAAAATTCGGAAAATGTATAAAGTAAATGAAATGCAAATCTAACGTAAAAAGGTCGAGTCAAACTTTAGCAAATACATATGAGACATTCCATGACAACTGTCCATCTAATAGAAGCATGTAATATCTATGTAAACTTATAGTATTTATTTTTCTCCATAATGCGATTAAAACATGGAACAAGTTTGTAAATTTTTCTAAAGAATCGGTCGAAGTAGGCGTGGTTAAATATTGTTAAAAATAAATATTTATTAAACTAAGCTAATTCTTCTGTCACACTCAAAAAAAGTCAGCAAAAATGTTGCTGTGTCAGCATATTTTTAGTCAGGAGCGTGATTGCAAAAAATTTGGTAATTTCAGCAAAAGGTGTTTGCAGAAAATCAGCGAGCTGATTTTTACCAAAGGAAAATAGTAATCTCAGCAAAAGTTTTGCTAACACTTAGTCGATTGCAAATTAAAAAAATCTTTGCTAAAATCACTAAACTTTTTGCTGAATATTAGTAGACTGAAAAAAACTCAAAAATTTTGCAGAGAAATTTTACTTTAGTTAATTTATTTGCTGAAAATTTAAATATAGAAATTGTGTAGAGTTGTTTTTTTTTTAATTATCATTTCCGTTGTCTGTACTACATCCAGACAACCTGCGGCATCTACATCTTGTCTACCTCCTTGTTGTCCACGCTAAAAATGCGGTTAAAATTGTCCACAAAAATGTTCCTCGTAGTGTTTTACATAAGTTCGCTGAACACATTCTCTGAACACATATTAAAAAAATAAACTCGTAACGAAACCAAAAATGCAAAAATTATGGTATTTTTTGAAATTTTAAGTATTGCATAACTTTGGAAAAAAAAAATTTGTAAAATCTACGAAACAGGTCGATTTCAGATTTTAAAAATGAAAAATTTCAAATTGGTGGCACACATTCTTGTTATAGATTAACTTATTTAAAATACATTAAAAAGAAGTAATCTGTTCGCGTGAATAAATTTTTTTGAGTTCTAAAAAAGTTATAAACAAACAACCGCACACATTTTCGCTAGTAAATATTTTTAAATTTTTGGATTTTTCGGGCATGCGACCACACATTTTCAAGTAACTTTTCCGTGCTGAGTCCGAATTTGGTTTCCAAATTTTTCCAGCACATCTGGTTATTGAGCAAATTGAGGTCAAAGTTACCAAAATCTTTTTTTTTTGGCTATTTTTGAGTTGTTTTTACACACTTTTACCTCGATTTAATAAAAAAAGATGACGCAAATTTTCAATCGTCAAGGTAATTTTATTCGAAAATGCATAGTCGCGCTATATTTCCATTATTGATTATAAGTAATGTTGTTTTTTTAATTTTTCCGTCCGTCCGTCTCTCCATGTATTCTTGTGCGCACGCTACAGGTCGCAAATATTAAGATTTTTTGATAAAATTTGGTAGACCCAAGGACGAAGTCTATTGATTTTGGTTTAAATCGGTCTATGTTTGGACTTGTGCTCATATAAATTTCCCTCAAAACTGCAGCACAAAATTGAATGGCACATCCACGGTTTAAAGAATTATGGGATCAAATATGTCTTATGGAATTATGGAGCCCAATCTATCTGAAACGGTTGATCTTATCATAGCTGTTATTATGTGAAAGTGCTAAACAGATCGGATTTTATTTTTAGGCTTTACATCAATTTTCGCTGTACAATACGTTAAAAATCCAACTTTAAATTGACTAGCACATCCACAGATAAAAAATTAATGGCTGAAATCTGGCTTATATTATATATATCGCAATTAATATTATTGTGTGTAAGAGCTAAAACGATCGGATTATCCGTTTGATTTCTACATCACTTTTAGCTCCAAAAATCTATGAAAAGCTACAAAATTTAACCTAAAATGGGTCTGGACACCAAACTAATAGCACAATCCATTTAGCACTTACACACAATAATAGTATCGCCGATATATATACCGATCACGCAGGACTCCAACTAATTATTTCTCAAGCTACGGATGTGCCCTTCAAAAAATATCAAATTTCAAGCTGTTCACGCATAGAGGTGAAGAGATTATTATTATCATATTTTCTTTATTTTTGAAGGCACACTTATTAATTTGATCTCAAATTTTTTGTTTACTTGTCAGTTATATGTCAGTATCAAAAAATTTTCAATTGCATTGAGGCTGAAAGCGCAAAAATTAAAAATGTCTGAAATTACTCTTTATTCAAAAAACGGAGTTACAGATTTTAAAAAACTACCATTTGTTCCTAATTGAGGGCACCTATTTTTTTCAACAAGTGGGAGATTTTCTAAGAACATAATTATTATCCGCCAAAGGTTTTGGGCGATTTCCTTTTATGCTGAAAAAGTTATAACCAAAAGAGTTGAAAAACTCTTGAAAGTTACAAGCAAAATTAGGGTAAATTAGGGGAGTTTTTAATTGAGTAGAGCACATTAACAGTATAAATATTAAAATTTAAGATGTCCGCCTGATTAAATTCGTTGTCTCGAAAATGCTGATACCATCAAAAATATTATATATTGTTATTAAAATGGTTTAAATCCCGAGTTACATGGAATCGCCCGGTTCTGTAGATTTGCCTATATGATGAAAGAAAAATTCTGACCAAAATTCATCCAAATCGAAAGGGGTCGATTCCAACCAGTGACCGTAATAGTTTATTTAGACCCCTGTCGAGTGACAATAGTCGCCCCGATTCCCCAGCTGACAAATTAATAAATCTATTGGCCTGTCGCTGGCCAGGAGAAGTTTCTCAACACCCAGAAAATTCAGTCTTCCTCCACAACCTGAGCATCTCCCTAACGTACCCCGCGGGTATTCCACAGAATGGTTCCGGGCCGATGAAGGGTCAACGGGCTCCACAATTGGCTAAACAATCCTACCTAGTTCATTGAGAGTCCGTATGCATTCCATGACCAGCCCAGATGATACCCAGGCTTCTAGAGCCTTTAGTGCAGCCTGGCTGTCAGAAAGAATGTAGATGCGGGATCTAACTGTGCCCCTCCGCAGGCACTCCCTCACAAAGACACTAATGGCGAAAATCTCCGCCTGGTAAAATAGAGGGGTATTTTGACTTGGGTAGAGCACGCAGGAACCCGGGCCAGAAGACACGCGCCCGTGTCCCCCATTCGCCTGTTTAGAGCCATGAGTGAACCATACCTGAGCCCCCAGGGAGCTTGGCCCTGGATCGGTTGGTCAACATGCCGCTGTCAAATACCATAATGTCAAAATGTCATTATATCTGCTCCGGGATCATCCTATCCGCGATCCTTGAGATTGGATTGTCCATAAAGTTCCCGGCGATCGGCGTGTCACCCTTTAGGTCTATTCTTATTTCACTTTAAGAAATTCTACATTTGCAAGGAAGGTCTGCAGGGTGTTTCTCTTAGATTTGAAAAAAATTTCAGAAGACAAAATTATTCAAATTTTGACAAAATAAGATCTCAATTAAGGGCGGGGGGAGTAAATACTGCACTCATAGAAATAAATCTGTAAAAATAGCAGAAAAAACTGCTGAAATTAGCAGATTTTTTTTGCTTAATACTAGTAAAATAAGAACAGCAAAATTCAAACTGTTAAATTTACAGAATTTCAGTTATATTTAAGTTAACTTTTAGTTAGTTGAAAATAACAAATTGTACTGTAAAATCTGCAGAAAATTTTGCTAAATATTAGTAGACTAAAAATAGCAAAAATAAACTGTTATATCTAAAAATTTTTGCTATTTTTAAGCTAAATTTAGTTGAATGTAAACAGCAGTCTATCCTGTTAAATTAACAGAAAAATTTGCAAAAAAAAAAAAATTGTAAACTGCTGTTTTCAAAAGGCTCGATTTTTATTTTATGTATATTTAACAGTTTTATTTTTGCAATTATTATCTTACTAATATATAGCAAAAATAATGTGCTAATTTAGCAGTTTTTTGTGGAGCATATTTTTAACTAAGTTTTAGTAGTTTTAACTAAATTTTTACAGAATTTTTTCTGTTAGTGTAGTTTCATGAAGTTAATTTTAAACAAACCATCATAGTCAGCATTGCTATGAGAAAATTATATATTTATGTGTAAATTCATAAATTCTTTATAAAGTTATAGGAGTCTTATGGAAAATTTGTTTTGTAAGCCTCTTATAACTTTATAAAGCATTTATGAATTTACACATTATTGTATTAATTAAAGGGTGTTTTACCTAACTAATATTTGACGGTGTTTTTAGTTTTATATTCTCTATTACTTGTAGAAAAAAAAGATAAAAATCCATTTAGCCAAATACAATCAAAAAAACTATGGTCGCAATACATAATTTTTATGAATGTAATGATTATTGTTAATATCGTAATAAAACAATAAAATAATATTGTGATTAGTTGTTATCAAAATGATTGTCATTTTCCATGTGACAGTTCTTTGTGTAGCATTCAGTAGTAGTTGTTTTTACTGTAATTACAGTAATTCTATGGCAAATTACAGAAAAACTATTATAACAATAGTTATTTTAAAAACAACTAACGAAAAGTACTGAATTGTATAAAATTTGTTTAAAGCGTTTAATTTTAATATCATAATAAACAACTACTAAAACAATATTTTTGCAGTAAACAGATATATATTTTTGTTTTAATTAAAAAAAAAAAATCGTTGAGTTTTTGAAAATTTTTGTTTAGTTCATATTTGTTATTATTAATATTTAATAGATAAGCCTAAAAAAATAAATAACAAAATATGGCTTTAAGTATTATTAAAACCCCCTTTTCTCAAAAAAGCGTAGGGGAACGTAAAAAAAAATACCCCAGAGATAGAAAAAATGTCTGTCCTTGTATTTCATATATTTTCAGTCTGCCTGTAGACATATTTGCTTTTATTTTGACTGCATTCCATAAAGAATCACTATATAACATTTTTTTGTTTATAAATAAACATTTTATATTCATTAAATTTAAATTAGGGATGTGCGATTAATCGATTAATCAAACTTCCTGATTAATCAAAATTAATCGATTATTCAACAATTTTGATTAATCAAAAACATGATTATTCGATAAATCAAAAACATAATTAATCGATTAATCAGTTATTTCGATTATTCAAAATAGTGATTAATTAATTAAACATGATTTTTTTTTTAATCAAATTTATAAATACCCGGTGAAAAATGTCCATATATGAACATTTATGGTTCAACCATATATGTATGGATCCGAAAAATGAGGTAACACCTAAGTATATGTTCATATATGGACATATATAAACATATACATTTATTAAATATATGCGAATACATGCGAACGTTGCTGTCCTTTATTATAAGGTTGTACGATAGATATAAATTTATGTATGGCATTCAAATTAGGCGCTACATATGTTCCTTTTTTTATTCATGGCATTAAATATAATTCCATATTTATCCAAATATGAGTTCCTTTTACATATATGGAAAAATGTATTCTTCGAAATATGTTCATATACAAGTCCCTTTTGCATAAATTGAATAACATATACTTTCATATTTGTCCATATATGAGTGACATTTCCATATATGAAATAACAGATGCTTCCATATATGTCTGTATATGAAATTTCTTCCATATATGGAATCACATATACTTCCATATATGTTCATATAAAATCCATATATGTTCATAAAAAATCCATATTTGTTCATATGTGTCCATACATAAACCATAAACATGTTTGAGCGTATATGAACATTTTTCACCGGGTAATTGAATATCTTGTTTTCCTCCGTTAAAGACGTCTTTTAATGCTAGTTCAATATAGAAATCTGTCTGATTTTCTTTATTTGGAGCTACATATATAAGCCATCGCCTCAAAACAACACTCAGGAAATTATGTAGGTAAAATCAACTGCAAATGACAGTTAAAATAACTACATTTGCAGTTAAAAAGGTGTAGACTACATTTGCATTTAAATCAACTGCAATGTGAGGTTATTTTTAACTGTTAAAAAACAACTGACAAATGTAGTAAAAACAACTACAAATGCAATTAAAACAACATACATGAAAATTATTGTAAAACTGTACAGATAACTGCAAATGTAGTTAAAATAACACAAAGAAAAATTATTTTAAAAATTATTAATTTAATAAAAACAATTTTATGTAAATACTCTTAACTTAATTTTATTCTATAATAAATTTAAAATTGAGAAATCTAAATTTACACTTAATATCACTTTTACTGTTCACTATTAAGGAATTGTTCTAGATGTCCGTCTGTGAGGGATGAAATTATTGTTTGGCTTCCTTTTTTTCTACAGGTAGGAAGGCATGAAAATATAAAAGAACTGAAAGAAAATAAATACAGTATATTTTAATACTCCCGTAAATAAATTTATATTTTATATTATAAAACTTACCTTATTATTTTAATAATTCAATAAAATATATAACCTTTTCCGTATTACGCGTCATTACTCTTTAGCGTTGTTTTACAACTAAGACAAGAGAGAACATGTTGTTCTCATATTCTTCCACTAGAAATTTCTAAACAAATTTTTGAAAATTGAAGTATTTGTAACAAAATTCAAAATAACTGCATAAAATAAATGTTACTACAATTTAGTAGTTTTTGAAGTTTATTTAAGAAAATAACTGTCAAAAACATTAAAAAAATTTTCTCTAAGTAAATTAACTGCAATTGTAGTTAAAATAACTGTCATGTAGTAACTGCAGAACTTTTCTGAGTGAAAGATAAAATTGACGTATTTTTTTTTTATTTTTAAAAATTTTTTTAATATTACATAAAATTATGAAAGTTTTGATTAATCAAAATTTAAATTAATCGAGTAATCATAATTCCGATCATCAAATCAAATTTTCAGTTAATAAATTAACTGATTAATCGATTAATCGCACATCCCTAATTTAAATATTTTATTTTGTCCATAATCTAAATCATAGACAAGCACAAACCTAACACAGTATTTTATTTTTTTATACTCGTATTAACATTTTCTATATACAGTAAAACTAGTTTGAGACAAAGTCGGATATTACGAATTCTTGGTTAATACAAACTACCCAGCAAAATATTGGTAATGACACCTCATTACTATCTGCATTACCAAAAATGATATATCATTACCTTTTGCATTATTTTATAATATAAAATAATGACTTCCTAATAACGGCCTATTGTATTCATTGTTTCTAAATATAAAATAATGACTTACTCGTAATAGTTTAAATAAGCAATTTTTACACAGTTAAATTTTATACATTTTTATTTATTATATGTAAATATGTTTTATGTTTAAATTTTTATGACGAGTCCTAAAATTACACACAATTACACGCTTAACTCCTTATATAATGCGTTTAGACGCCAAAAAATAAGTTGTGTGGAACTACGAATTTCTATTATATAACCACTTATTTGGTAATGAAAGATTTTGCTGACCAGTCGAAAAAAAAAACAATTTAGAAAATAGCGGTGGGTTTCAGCCTGAAAATTTTTGAGTTAAATGTTAGTTAACCCAAGAACTTGTTGTTTTGCATATAATTTTTTATCATTCTCTTTTGTTTAATAGTTAAGTTAAAATTAAAATAAACTCTTCAGCATGAAACCCAGCGTAAGAAGCTACGAGCTTTAGTTTAAATAAACACTTGTATTTTCTATTGAAATATAAATAAGAAAACATCATTAAATACTTAAATAAACTTCATTTAATCTAAATTGCATTGTTAAAATATTATTCATGTTAGCGGGTGAATATAAACACATTTTTAATTACTTTTTAAAGCAAGTATTTTAACTACAAAAATATCATGGCTGCAATTCTATAATTAAACTTTAGTAAATTTAAAATTGTTTACTTTAATTTTTTTTACAGAATCTGAGTTATTTTTACTATACAAATATTTTTCATACATACGTTCATAACGTACAACCAAATTTTCAATTATAAATAGGGCGATTTATGCTTAAGGCGTTTGCCAATCGACATATTATTTATTTTCCGAACTGTTATCAAAACTGAGGCCAAAAATAATAATGTTGCTTAATTTGATCATATAAGCAACATATAGTAGGTTTGAAAGGTTTATTTTAGTAGTGTTTGACCGATCTGTTATGCAAAAAAAAAAAGATCTTTGGTCAGCTATCGGCATTTGGAGGAGTTATTGACAAATTTTGGTATTGTAAAAATGTTTATTGAAACGATTTAATGCGTTTTCAAGTTTCACATGTAAGGAAGAAATCTAAATTTAACTGTAAAGTTAACTGTTCGGCGGCCGAACCTTTTCAGATTTGACCGAAAGTTTGGCAGCCTAACAGTGAATTCGTTGTTAAACTTCGAACTTTTCCTTATATTTGACACTTAAATTAGCATCCAATTAGTCCAAAAAACAAATTTTATTAACAAAATTTGTCAATAATGCTCCTGATTATGTAAGGCGATGGCGTATTTAATAAAAACGCCTTCATACAAATCGAAATTAAAAAAAAGTGAAATTTTGTTGGCGAATCTAATACAATTTTGATAAAATATATGACTTACCTGATTGTTAAATATGCACTGCGAGAATTATCTGCATAATATTAATGGATTTTTGCATAAAATCACTCATAAAAAAACTGAAAGTGCATAAAAACGCGTTTAAGACGAAAACTAACACATTACTTTTCGTATGCACGTTAACTTTCAACGCGGATAATTATCAACGTTGAAAACTCAACATTTATGCATTTTCATATCTAACGTAACTTATTCGCGTTACTTCCTAAAAACTTTTGCTGACGTGCGTTGTATTATAACTAGGGAATGCAAAATCCCGCACTTTTTGATTTCCCGGGAAAGCGGGAAATTTATTTTAAATTCCCGGGATCCCGCAAGAGAAGAAATTAGAAAATAATTTACAATAATTAAAAAATTTGTATAAAGAAAATCAAATTTTCATGATCGTGAAAAAGCTCACGTGATTTTTCTTGGAATTTTCGTATGAAAGAAATAATTTTATATTAAAAATTATATAAGTCTAGTTATATACATTTTTAAAAATTTAATAAACTAAAACTAATTTTTAGACTAAAAAACCAACGACTATATAGACTTAAGACAACCACCAGCCTCAACTGCTCTTAAAAAGTCTCTTTAATTTTATATGCAAACTGGTTTTAAGAGACAGTTTTTAGTGTTTTTTAACGCGTATTTTTTAATATTAATAAGCAAAATTTTGTGCTAATTATACAAAACTAATGCAGATCATATCAAACAAAACAAGTGCACTTTACAATTTAATTAAAATTGCTTAAAAACAATAAAAAATAATTAATTAAAAATACCACTTTTTCACGTTTTTTGTTATTTTACACTGAAACTCTCTTAAAACCAGTTCAGTTTTTCAGATGAGAGCCGTGGA
Organism: Leucophora obtusa; assembly: GCA_949987735.1. Classification (NCBI taxonomy): domain Eukaryota; kingdom Metazoa; phylum Arthropoda; class Insecta; order Diptera; family Anthomyiidae; genus Leucophora; species Leucophora obtusa. The sequence continues at coordinate 116,634,574 of OX465297.1, forward strand.
TAACGCCTGAAAAAACTTGTCCGTCAAAAAAAATGAATAAAAAAATTAATATGGAAAATAATTTTAGCAAATTGGAAAATTTTTTTTAAATTATGGGAACAAATTTTTACTTGAAAATTTTTAAAAATCAATGGACATTTGTCTACAATTCTGTTCAGAATAAGTGCGATTCAAAATTTTTTATATGAACACTATTTAATTGAGTGATTTTCTTAAAAAATATATTTAGTGCCTCTTAAAACAGGCACTAAAAGGAACATAAAAAGTTCGATTAAGAACACAAATTAATCATTGTGTTCGTTTACTCGAAAATCTTACTACTTTTACTATAATTGTTGTTTTGTTTACTTTTTTAATTTTTCCAGTTGTAGTAAAAGTAGCAAATTGTAGTAAGTAAACGAACTACCCTAAAGTAAGTAAACGAACTCGCTCAAAGCGTTGGAAAATTTTGCATAAGAAAATTTGAAATAATTAAATTTATTATTTTAAAACGCATTGTTTGGAATCCCGGGATTCCCGGTCCAAATTCCCGGGAATGCGGGAACTGAAAAATGCTTAATTTCCCGGGAATCCCGGGACGGGAAATCCCGGGATGCATTCCCTAATTATAACGGAACAATTATTAACATAACCTGTTTGAATTGTTTTTTTATAATACAACCGGTTTAACATATACTTGCTTTAAATACTTAACGTTGATAGGCATGAGACAAAATACAGCTGAAGTTTCACTGGAACTCGTCCATTGAAACTTTTCATTGAATTTTTGGAATTTTTCATAGAAAGTTGTTTCATTTTATTTATTAAAAGTTTCATACACTCAATGAAAAAGTTTCATTAAAACTGGATTCATAAAATATATGAAGCTTTTTCATCAAATTTAAGAAATTTTTCATTAACTTTTTGAAGAAAACTTCATTAGTTCATTGAAAATTTTCATTAAAACTCGTCCAGCAAAATTCCCTCTGTGTGGCGAAAATATTTGTTATAACGAAAAAACGCCTAAAAACGTCTCTGCATACATCTTACACAATCAGGGGGAATGCTTCAAAATACTGAATATCGACAAAATACGTTTAGAAGAATTATTTATTAGAATTTTTACTACAAAGAATGAGAATCACTGTTTTTATATTTTGCTATCCGCTATTCATTAGTATAACAATTCTTTGTAATTCCATTTACTAATAAAATTTAATTAATATTTTTACTTTGTAGAAAACCTGGTTATGAAGAGAAAATACAATACACAATTGCCGAGAAAAAGGATAAAAAAACAAAAGCCCATGTGAATGCAGTTTTCTTTAAACAATTAAAACAACTATTGCGTAAGTAGAGAAATTTAATTTGATATATTTCACATTCAAATTTTTAATATTCATCAAGCACATAAAATTTAATGAACTATTAATATCACACACATATTTTAACTTCTTTAAAATTCCTTTAATAATATTTTCTACTACGACTACGACTGCGACTACGTCCTCGATTACGTCTATTAGTATTATTACGTTTCGGTTGAGATAACACTTCACAATCCAGTTGATTTTGTTGTTCTAAATTTTCATATGTTGAAGATAAATTTGACTCAATATTGCAACCTTTTTTTGGAAGTATATTTCGCAATTTCTTCCATAATTTGAATAAATTTTGATTTATCTTACGACACATACGCAGGGATTTTTTGTGCATAAAATAAAAATGATCCGTCGCTTGACCCACGTATAAAAGTATAACTAAACTTGTAGTTGTGGTAATGGTACCCAATATATAACTTTCCCAATTATAATATAATTCGGGTGATACACCAATTAAGAGTAGTAAAGATTTACATAATTTACAACATATTTTCTCTATGGTACACCATACTACCAGTGAACCAAATTCGGTTAATAATATTGTCACTATTGTTTCAGCTAAAATTTGGCAAATGTACGGCAAATGCATATAACGTACTGGATAGATAACGATATCTAAAAGTATATCCAAAAATGCTATTAAAAATATCCAACTTGCCAATGTTGGAGCTGTTGAACACAGATCATTATTTTGTTCAATGAAAACAGAAATGCGCAGAACAATTTGAAGTATGGCTGCTATGGCTACAGCACTAATCGATGCCATATGTCTGGTAAATCAGGAGATTTTTCACTTTATTAATTTTTTATGAGACACAAATTTTTTATGATTGTTAAAAGATTGATTTATATTTTGTTTTTGTTTAAATAAATGTTTTTAAACTGACATTTAAATCTAGGAAACATTTTGAATAAATCAGTACGTGGGCACGTGTCAAATTCGACAAAAATAATGAAACAACAATGATTTGGTACGATCAAAAAAAATTTTTTTAGTAAAGATTGACATCTCTATTTTTCCATATCTACTCACAAAAAATGATTATCTTAAATCATCTAATTCAGGATTTGTTTAAAATAATTTTTTTTTCCAACAAATATTTAATTGAATAAGTTAAATATTTGAATTGTTTAATTGTTTTAATTAATCGTACACAATTTTTGGTAGTCGATAGTATCATTTGCGTGAGAGGTGCAAAATCAATTAAAATATAATTGATATTATCAATTTCGTAATTGAAACTCGTTTTTAATTTTTTGTGTGTACAAATAGTACTGACGATATGAAGTCAATTTTTATGAATTTTCTTTTTCATATCCTCAGTGGTGGGAAATAGTATGGGAACACGTATAAATCAAGCTTAAATTGGAGTATACACTTTTAATCTATTAGATTAAAGTATGGCTAAATATTTACTCAACATTCGGTAATCATGGCTTAGGCTCGATTATATTATATTATGTTAAATTAAAATTTTAATTTGAAAACAACAACAAATGTGTCTGTTGAGTCCCAGTTAGTACCCAGTACCAAAAAAATACTATTACAGAACTACACCCAGAAAACAGATTCGTGCTTCGGTCGTGACTTCAGAATTTTTCAATTGTGACTACCGAAATATTGTTGAGGCAATAGAAATTCTGTTACCATTATCAAATGACTATTTACTCTATTGATATTCAGTTGCCACAACTGAAAAATTCGGTCACGTAAATCGAACCATTCGATTGGCAACAAATTCGGTTTTGAGCACGAATCTGTTTTATCTGTGTAGGTATTTGTTGGTTTAGACAACTGTATAATGTTACGTTTTTACTTTTTAAAAACGGTGGTTTAGCTTCCTTAGATAAACCGGATTCTTTTCTATTGCAATCAAAATAAATACACACTCTTCTGTTTCTTAAGGCACATCTACACGGGATAGAAAACTCGCTAGACTTTATGAAAATGCAGCTCTGTATAAGTCTACGAAATGTAATGTTTAGGCCTTTGACAATTGCTGTCATTCACAATTTCTTTAATTAGTAACAATTTTTAAGATCTCTTTTAACTTTATTGAACATTTCAGTTTATTAAATACATCTTTTAGTATTTGGACAGAAAAATATTCTTTAAAATACAACAATTTTAATAAAAACAAATACTTGGCAACTAGAGATGTTACTTTTACGATAAAAATTAGTGCCAACTTTATTAGAGATGACAAATTTAGCGCAAACTCTACGAGATTTCTATCCCATGTAGATGTGCCTTTATACACTTATTTATTAACACTTTATCACTTTACATACAATAGTTTACCAAATACTTGAATACAACGATTTACTAGTTAATGCTCAACTGAACTATACAAACGCTAATGCGCGACTGACTACACTCACCAAGTGACAGCACTTTTATAGTTTAACTTCCTTGGTTGTAGAACAAGCTAAAGAGTTCCGGAAACACCCACCCAATAGACACTGAAAACCTAAAAATTCAAGTCTTGTAAAAAATGCTTGAATTCAGCTTTATTTTAAGTGTTCTTTTCCAGTGAAAATCCAGGTCATGCAAATTGAAATAATTGTTTTGCTATTCTTGTCAATACTGAAAAATAAACAAATTAAAAATCATTTTTTTATATGGAAATATAAAAGGAATATGAAATTCTTCCTTGGATTCTAATAAATATGTAAGTAATTGACCTTTCTTTGAGCCTAAACTTTATTCTAACGTTATTCTTTTCTCCTTAGCTAAGAAAAGTACAACAACATTTGACGCTGCCAGAAAAAGGAAGGAGAAACTACAAATAATTGGTTTCCGTTGGATATTAAAAGAAAAATAAAAATGTTTATGTATGTATGTGAAAATAATTATATAACTGCAAATAAATTGCATCAAATATTACAATTATCGTGTTTTAATTGGCTTGATTTATGCTTGAAGATAGGGCTTGAATACAAGGATTTTTAGTGTGTTGTTTGAACTTGAATTGGACTGTAATTCAAGACTTGAATTGAAGCATATTTACACTGTTATGTTCGACTGGAATTCCAGTGCACCTTTTACTGGAGTATGCTATTGAATTACAGTGTAAATCAAGTATAAATTAAGGCTTGAAATTGAAAAATGTGACTGGAATTACGCTTGATTTCAACTTGAATTCGAGCAAAATTGTTTATTGGGCAGAGTACTAAAATTATAACACTTTATTTTACTCAAAGCTGAGCTTCCAACCACTTAACATCATCGCCTACTTATATCTAGTGCTTTCACATTAACGGGATTTGTAAATCCCGTTTATCGGGACATTTTTTTTAAATACCAGAATTTTTCTACACTACTCCATTTTCACTTGTTTTTCAGATTTATCAATTGTATTTCAGAAATTATCAATTGATGTTCAGTTTTATCAATTGTATTTCAGAATTTATCAAATGTATTTCAGAATTTATCAATTGTATTTTAGAAATAATCCCTATAAACAATTTCACTGGAATTCAAGTTGAAAACAAGTTCAATTCCAGCCCTGTTTTCCAGTTTCAAGGCTTTTGAATACAACTTTAATTACATTTTATTTCAATAGCATACTCCAGCAAAAGGAAAACAAGAATTCAAGTTTCAAATATTTTTATTAAATATACAAATGCTAGAATTTGAAATGTACTTTACTTCAGCAAAAACTTTACTTCAAGCAAAATTTAAAGCACTTGCATTTTTAAAACCTATGTGCTTATTAGGAATCAAATGTTTTAGAATATGCCGAAAGTACGTTGGTATAATAATTGGTATTTTTCAGAAAATACTTTTAAGTTTATTAATTTTAAGCATAAATTCACAAGTATCATGTAAATTAATAAGGCACATCTACACGAGAGAGAAAACTTCTAGAGGTAGAGCAAAAAACAGCTCTAATTAGCTCTATTGTGAATGATTTAAGCTATTTAGAGGTGTTTTTTGCTCTACCTCTAGTAATTTTCTCTCTCGTCTAGATGTGCCTTTATACATCAGTATCTCAAGATCATGGTAACAATTTCAATCCAAGGAACCTTGGATTTGGGCGAAGTTTTCAACAACTAAGCACGCAATACTTAAGTATAAAGTGCACCATACATTTTCAATAGTTTTGATAAATTTTTTATTGTTTACAAATTAATTGAAGGTCTGTACCCTGTATTGAAAGTTTATCAATTTAAGCTCCGTAAGTTGTTTTTCACGAGGAAAATTTTTACTCAAACTTAAAATGCCCCAAATTGCAATTTAAGCTATAAAAATTAACAATTTTTTAATTTTATAACAAAGTCACAATCACAATAAACACAAAATAACACTTTTTACCTGAAAAATAATAGTCTTGTACATTAAATTTGCGTGAAAACAAAGTCTACACAATTTTCACGTGAAACTCATTGTCGTGAAAAATTATTTTTTTTATATAGAGTATAATAGTTTGTTCACGTGAAACTCAAACAACTTACGGTATTTAAATTGAAAAATTCAAAATATTTCGGATTTTGTTTTTTTTTTTTAATTTGTTTTTTGTTGTTGGAAAATAAATAAATAAAAAATTAAAAAACTATTTAAATTAGAGATGTGCGATTAATTGATTAATTAAACTTCCTGATTAATCAAAATTCTGATTAGTCAATTGATCGATTATTCGTCAATTTTGATTAATCAGAAACATAATTAATCGATTAATCAGTTATTTCGATTATTCAAAATAATCATTAATTAATTAATCATGATTTTGATTAATCAAATTTATAAATAATTGAATAATATCTTGTTTTTCTTCGTTCATAATAGAAACATGAAAATTAGGAATGGAATTGGTCAGGTCTGACCAGTGAGCAAAAAATCTCTTTGATTGTCTTTATTTGGATATAGCTCCAAGCATCGCCACAAATCAAAGATAAAATTTCTGTATTTTTTTTATTTTTAAACATCTTTTCAATTTTAATTAAAATTATTCAAGTTTTGATTAATCAAATTTCAAATTAATCGATTAATCATAATTCTGATTAATCAAATTTTCAAATAATCAATTAATTGATTAATCAAAGTTCTGATTAATTATACTGTTTGATTAATCGATTAATCGCACATTCCTAATATAAATTATTGCAAAATAAAAAAATTATCACTGTAAACATGGTTTTATTTTAAAATCTGCTAAATTTTGCAATTTTTTTGGATAGTAAATTGTTTCGATTTCACGTGAAAAAACTGTTATACTCAATATAAAAACAATTATTTTCACGACCATGAGTTTCACGTGAAAACTGTGTAGAATTAAGCACCGTAAGTTGTTTTTCACGTGGAAAAATTTCACTCGAACTTTAAAGGCCTCAGTAATTTAATTTATAAAAATTAACAACTTTTTAATTTTATAACAAAGACACAATCACAATAAAAACAAAATGCTAATTTTTCCCAAGAAAATTAATATTCTTGTACATTAAATTTGCGTGAAAACAAAGTCTACACAATTTTCAGGTGGAACTCATTGTCGTGAAAAAAAAATTTTTTTTTATATGTAGTGTAACAGTTTTTTCACGTGATACTCAAACAACTTACCGTGCTTTAAAAAACAAGTAAATAAAATTAAAAAGCCATATAAATTATTGCAAAATAAAAATATAATCACTGTAACGTGGTTTTATTTTAAAATCTGCTAAATTTTGTAATTTTTTATAGGATAGAAAATATTGATCAATTTTAATTTCATTTTTATTTTTCTAATAATATCGAAAGTGTGTGTGAAAAGGTGAATAAAATTTAAACAAATAATATTGACCGTGTGTGCTCGGCTTAAAGGCAACCATGCACGTTCAATATTATTGATAATATTGAATGTGTATTCCTGCCTTAATAATTTGTACTACTATAATTTTTTTTAATATCTCTTTAAAATTGTTAAATTTTTATACAGCTTATATGGCTTTCACGATAAGTTTTAGCTCAAATGCTGCAATAATTTGCCTGAAAATTGAAAATCGGGAATTCAAATTTCGCACGAAAAATACTAATTTTTAAAATTAATTTTTTTACAGCTATTTTAATTCCTGGTTTTTGGAGTGTTGAAAGTGGTTTATTAGCCGTTGTGGCAGCTTCGCTTATTGGTCGTTCTGTCAGTGATATTTGGATGATACAAAATGCTACTGTTGTGGAAAGCTGTATTATACACATGAATAAGCCCGGTTTTCAAAAAGCTTTAGTAAAATATTTAGCAGCATTGCCAATGGTAAATCTAGATTAAAATATAAAGTGTAAAATCTTAATTTTTATAATACTTATCTTTTTTGATTTGAAAGATTTCTGTTGTAACAAATATATTAAAATGGAGTTTGGGTGAATTAAAATTGAGATTTAGAACAAATTTAACACATCATTTATACGATCAGTACCTGACGTAAGTTTGAATCTTGTGTACAAAAATATATTTAAAAGTAATTGATATCCCAATTTTTCTTTTCAGTGGTTACACCTATTATAAAATGTCCAATTTAGATAATAGAATAGCTAATGCTGATCAACTGTTAACAACAGATATTGACAAATTCTGTGAAAGTGCTACAGATTTGTATTCAAATATCAGTAAACCCGTGCTAGATATATTCATTTATGTTTATCGTTTGACTGTTAATTTGGGTGGCAAGGTAAATTTCTATAAATCTAATGTTCATAAACTTTATTTTATATTTATTTTCCTCGTTTAGACTCCTTCCATATTGATGGTTTATCTTTTGATAGCAGGTGTTCTACTTACACATTTACGTCGTCCTACTGGTCGTTTAACGGTGGAAGAACAAAAATTAGAAGGCGAGTTCCGTTATGTTAATAGTCGTTTGATTACCAACTCCGAGGAAGTGGCTTTCTATCAAGGCAATACCCGTGAAAAACTTACTTTGTTAGCTAGTTATTCTAAATTACGTTCACATTTAAGTAAATTTTTAGAATTCCGGGTTGGTATGGGCATTGTTGATAATATTGTTGGAAAATGTAAGTTTTAGAAAAATGTTATTAAATGTTTTTGTAATCGATGATTTTTTTTTTTTTTTTAGATTTTGCTTCAATTGTTGGTTTCTATGCTGTATCAATTCCCTTCTTTACTCCTAATCATCCAATGTTATCTGGTGAAAATAGTGGTCAACGATTACAGGTAATATACTGTGAATTGATCAGAGTTGGCAGGCAATACCGCTAAAATACGTTTATCGATTCAAAAACATTTGAACTAAATAACATTACCCTTATAATGCCGCTACCAAAAAACCTAAACTACCATTATCCTTAAAACAACGCTACCGAAACATCATTACCGTTATTGTTAATTCTCTGCTCTTGTTAATTGCGTGTGGTTATTGGGTATTTTAACTGAAATATCATTATCCTTAAAATGCTGATACCAAAATCTGTTCGCGTGAATAAATTTTTTTGAGTGCTGGAAAAGTTATAAATAAATAAAAAACCGCACATATTTTCGCTAATAAATATTTTTACATTTTTCGGGCATGTGACCACACATTTTTAAGTAACCTTTCCGTGCTGAGTCCGAATTTGGTTTCCAAATTTTTTCAACACATCTGGTTTTTGAGCATATTGAGGTCAAAATTAACAAAAACCTTTTTGGCTATTTTTGAGTTGTTTTTACGCACTTTTACGTCGAGTTAATGAAAAAAGATGACACAAGTTTTGCAATCAGCACGGTAAGTTTATTCGAAAACGCATTGTCGCATTATATTTCCATTATTGATTTTAAGTAATGTTGTTTTTAATTTTTCCGTCTGTCTCTACATGTATTCTTGTGCTCATGCTACATACAGGTCGCAAATATGAAGATATTGTGTTGGAATTTGGTAGACCGACTTATATAAAGACGAAGTCTATTGATTTTGGTTTAAATTGGTCTATGTTTGGACCTAGTACCCACATAAAGTTCGCCCCAAAACTGAAGCACAAAATTGAATGGCACATCCACGGTTTAAAGAATTATGTGATTAAATATGTCTTGAATGGTACATATCTCCATTACTACATAAATGGATCGGATGAACTTTGTATTCTCTACAGCATATCTTTCTCCAAAAATCAGTAAAAGGTTAGGTTCGAATTGAAGGCATCTCCACGGTTTTAAGAATTATGGAGTCCAATCAATCTGGAACGGTAGATGTTATCATAACTTTCAGTATGTGAAAGTGCTAAACAGATCGAATTTTTTTATGCTTTACATTACTTCGTTGCACAATACTATAAAAATTCAACTTTTAATTGACTGGCACATCCACAGATGAAAGAATTAATGGTTGAGATCTCGCTTATATAATACATATCGCCATTAATATTGTTATGTGTAAGTGCTAAAATGATTGGATTATCCGTTTCGTTTCTACATCTCTTTTAGCTCCAAAAATCTCTGAAAACCTACAAAATTTAAATTAAAATGGCTCTGGATACCAAAATAATAGTACGATCCATTTAGCACTTACACACAATAATAGTGTTTCTGATATATACCGATCACGCAGGACTGCAACTAATTATTTCTCAAACTGCGGACGTGCCATTCAAAAAATATAAAATTTTTAGTTCTTCACATTAAGAGATTATTATTGTTATATCTTCTTTATTTCTGAAGGCACACTAATTAATTTGACCTGATTTTTTCTATTTATTTGTCAGTAGGGAGTGCAAAATCCCGCACTTTTTGATTTCCCGGGAAAGCGGGAAATTTATTTTGAATTCCCGGGATCCCGCAAGGGAAATAAATTAGAAAACATTTTATAATTTAAAAATTGCTATATATAAAATGTCTTAAAGATCTCAAATTTTCATGATCGTGAAAAAGCTCAGTTGGTTTTTCTTGGAATTTTCGTAGTGGAAAAGAATTATTTTTATATTAGAAATATTAGAAATAAATCTAATTACATATTTTTAAAAATTGAATAAACTACCCATCCAGCAATTTCGGAGCGCTCATAAATAAGATTCTTAAATGGCTCATAGAAATGATTATTGTTTTTTTGGAAACACTCTTTTTTTGGTAGAAAATATGAACCCTCAGAAAACAATCCAAAAAATTGTCTCTACAATCTAAAAAGCTGTCTCAAAATGAGGGTTAATTTTTCGGACTCAAAGAAGATTCCAAAATTATTTAAATTTATGAGGAAAATTTCGAATTTATAAGCTCTTTTTTCTGAGTCATTTCTGAGTACAAAGGGGGCTCTTTTGGACGGACCACTTTCATAGGAAAAAGTGGAAAAATGTTTATGTTTTTGGAGTTCATTTTTGAGTCATTAATGATCATCTTTGTTTGCTGGGTACTTTGGACTACAAAACTTGTCCGTCAAAAGAAAAACTAAATAAAAAAAAATTATAGAAAATAATTTTAGAGAATTCTAAAAAATTTTAAAAATTATGGGAATTTTAACGTACTTGAAAATTTTTAAAAATCAATGGACAAATTTGTCTTTAATTCTGTACAGAATAAGTACACAGTGTGTTCGTTTACTCGAAAATCTTATTACTTTTACTACAAATGTTGTTTTATTTTCTTTTTTTTTCAGTTGTGGTAAAAGTAGCAAATTGTAGTAAACGAACAAGCCTAATGTAAAATTTCTACTATTTTGAAAACGTTGGAAAATTTTGCATTAGAAAATTTTAAATAATTAAATTTACTATTTTAAATTGCATTTTTTGAAATCCCGGGATTCCCAGTCCAAATTCCCGGGAATGCGGGAACTGAAAAATGCCTAATTTCCCGGGAATCCCGGGACGGGAAATCTGGGTAGTTTTTAATTGAGTAGAGCACATTAGCAGTATAAATATTAAAATTTAAGATGTTCGCCTGATTAAATTCGTTGCCTCGAAAATGCTGATACCATCAAAAATATTATATATTGTTATTAAAATGGTTTAAATCCTGAGTTACGTGGAATCGTCCGGTTCCGTAGATTTGCTTATATAATTGAAGTCAATAAAAAGTTTTATTTCTTCAAACTTTTCGAGTTTTTCATTCTAGGTCACACCCGTCACATTTTCTAAAAAGTTTTTTTATTTAAGAAAAAATAGTTTTTTGCCGACAGCATACAGCATACAGCATTTAGACTGAGAAAAAACTACCTAGTTTTTGGCTTTTGTTAGTTTTTAATTGTCAAAACGAATATATAGAAAACAAACAAAAACTAGTTTTCTACAAAAACTAGGTGTGTTTCTTTACTTTTTGGGTAAAGTTCGGTAAAATGAGAGTTAACAAGAAATACTCTCACGAAGTGACAAAAATGCCCAAAAGTAAGCGAACGCGAAAAACCATATTTGAAGCCCGAAAAACAAACGTCAATAGATTTGTGCATTATAGTTCGTTTTGGTGAGCGCTCTTTCTAGTTCTTGTTCAATTTGTTGTAAAAATCTAGATAGATTTTCTTGTTAAACCCCTTTTTAAATCAAAAATTTTAATAAAAATTTTCTTCTCAGGCATTTCTATTTACAAAAAGGAATACGTACTTTATTAAATTTGGTAAAGATTTTAATATTAAACAAAAGCTTCGATTTATTTACATATTTATCTCTTTAACACATTTAAACAAGCGTCTTCAAAAAATTGTCGGCAATTTTATGGAGTTGTAACCAGGGAAACAAGCCGATCAAAATAATCGGCGGCGGCGGCTTGATCGGCTTTATAGAACATTATACACGTATTTTAACCCTCTAACCGGCAAGCCCGCCTCCAGGCGGGGTATATTAAATTGACCAGAAATTCGACAAGGGGTATTTTATAATAAGAAATTATGCTTTTTCAACAGAAAACAAAATTTATAAAAATTTTTGTGAAGAATTTTTTTGTATACAATGCACGGTTTGGAAATAAGAAAGTGTCAAAGATAAAATTTCGTAAAATTTCAAAAATTAAATATTTTAAAACAACTAAAAGTTTCAAAAATCTTAAAAACTTATTTAAATTGACTAAAACAATTGATAGTTACCATGAAGTAAGACTGGAGCTTAAGCTATTCAAAAAGTTCTTTACTTTGGTCCAAGGACGCACAGGATTCCATAAGGATACCTTTAAAGGACATCACCTTAACTTCAGAACGAATGGACGGATTTTTTTGAAATTTGGTAAAAAGAATATATTTGGTATAGGTAGCAAAGCTTATAAGTTTGAATAATATATATTGAAGTTTTGGTACGTTTTCGCTCAATTTCGCATTTTTCGAAAAACGAAAATCGCTACATCCTCTTAAGTTACAGCACAAAAAATGTGCAATATTTTGTTTAAAAAAACTAATTTTTATGTAATTTATTCTTTATTCAGGGCAAAATGAAGTTCTATTTTAATCGCTTTAAAATTGTAAAAGTTATACATTTTTTTATAAACATGGAATCTCTGCATTTATAAGAAAATTGAAAATATTAACCTTAATGATTGTGCAAACAAGAACCTCGAGTTGCTGAAATTAAATGTTTAGAAAAATTACGATAACTTTATCAATTTTCAATTAATTTAAACAAAAGAATCTGATTTTACTAAGAACTAAACCCACTTTCAGAATGAATTACAATAGTAAAGAATTGTTTAATACTGTAAAAAAAGCCGTCAAAGTATACAAATTAAAAAAAAAATTAATTTTAATATTTAAAAAAAAATTAATTTTAATATTTAAAAAAAAAAATCACACAAAATTCAAAATGTCGGAAATTGACTGTTTCAACAAATTTTAAAATAAATTTTAACATATTAATTTTTGCAACAAAATATTCCTTTTACTTTCACCAAGCTTTTCCAACACGAAATAAAACGAAGAAAATAATTCGGATGTGGATCACAGAACAGGAAAAAAATTCGGAATGTTTCACTTTAGAATTTTTTATGTGGATTCGGAACTTAGAAATAAACAAACTCTATTTTCACTCAAAATTAAATATGTTTTTAGAATAAACTAGAAAGAAATATGGTTCGAAAAAAATTATGCTCGAAAAGATGTCAAAGTTAGAAGAAAATTTAAAAAATTCAGATATTCACCCCTGTTCTTAGTTCCGAAACTTTTTAATTAGAGTTGATTTGTAAAATCACACGGAATTAAAAATTTCGAAAATTTGTTGTTTCTACCAAATTTTAATATTCATAGACTAATTTTAAAATAAATTATTATATAATAATTGTTGTTAAAAAATATATATTCGTTTCACTATCATCAAGCTTTTTCTACACGAAATAAAACGAAAAAAAAATTCGGATGTGGATCACGGAACAGCAAAAAAATTCGGAATGTTTCACACTTTAGAATTTTTTTGTGGATGCGGAACTCAGAACAGCGTCGATTATTGTAAATATCTTCGTCCGCAATGTCTTAAAAATGTGTCTTTTGATAATAATTCCAGGTGTACTGAAATTTCTGAAAAATGTGATGTGATCTACTTAACCAAACCTACGACCATAAATTCTTTAATTCACTTTTGGACTTTTAATTAAAATTTACTAATATATCTTACGATTATACCATTCCTTATGAATTCATTCACTGGCTTCATTCTTTTAATTTTCATGCATAGTGAATGAGTTCTTTCATGAATTCATTCTTTTTATAATGATCTTTCACGTTTCATTCGGTTTGTAAAAGTTTAAAACAAATGTTGCGTTTTTAATTATTTTTATGGGTTGTGTATATGATATCAATATTAATTCCCTAAAATAAGCCACATTTTTATTTAATTTGTAATTATAAACTAAAGTGATGTCAGAATCATTGGTATATTCATACCTTAGATCTTTACTGATTTAATAAAATGACAATTTTGATAAGCCATTTTGTAAAAGATTAGAATTAATGAAAAAATTAATTACTTAAATTTATTGTAATTCTATAAGGAATGTATTCAACATAAGAAGGCATTCTATTTAATATTAAAATTTGGGAATGAAACCTATGAATTAATTATAAAGGAATGTTTTGATGGAATGATATATATTCAATTTCTAAAGCTGAATTCGATTTTTTGTGCGAATTAACCTAAAATTTAATTAATTCTTTCGAAGCTCTGCCTACAACCTACACTTGGTCATTTGAAAAGTATATATGTATATTGTTCATTTGGATTCTCTTCTCTATTGCATATCCAAATTTCAGCGAAATCTGTCAGAAGTTTTCAAGCAAAACTTCCAACTTAAGAAATATTTATGACAAAAATCCTTCTTAGCTCTGAATATAAAACTGGTTCTTTTATTTTTTTTAACTAAAAAAAAATACTCTTAATGATTCAGGAAATGATGAAGTAGAAAATTTGTTTTAAAAATGACATTTGCTTTTAATTTTTTTATTTTGGAAAATTGATACTTCCAGCCGAAATGAGCCGAAAAAAATCGGCGGCGGCGGCTGAGGCAAAAATGACCGGCGGCGGCGGCTTAAATGGCTTACGGCGGCTGGCTTGTTTCTCTGGTTGTAACATAACCGATAAACTTTTGCAACTTTTATACCAATTTTTGTAAATGATAAACATATTTTCTGAATGAATTAAATGAGCGATGGAACTAAAAGAGCTATTAGTTGTGAACTAGGTCTTTGGTTCAAATTAGTGCATAGTTCAATTGAACTAGTTGAACCCAACTGATGATATAACAGCTGATAAAAACAATTTACCCAAATTTACACGAAAAAAAAGTCTGGGCTTTTTCGTGCAAGAAGAACAAGAATATTACTCTCTCATGACAGCTCTTATTTACCCAATTGTGCAGTAAGATAACGCTTTTTGGTAAAACGGGATCCCAATGTTGAGTACCCGAACAGACTTACTAGGTAGTTTTTACTCAGTCTAACCCCCTGTTTTTTTTTAAGCGAACAGAATTATTCCTCAAGAGGAATGTTTGTATTTTGTTTTTGTTACAATAACAACCCAGTAGCAAATGATCGAACTAGTTCTAAAACATACTAGTTTTTTGACTAGTAATTACATAACTAGTTCTCAAAATAATCATTTTGAACCAGTTGTATTCTAGTTAAATACGATCAATGTAGAGACTGTTGAAAAAATATGAGATTTGAAATTATTAATTTTTTTTAATTTAAATTTAGGGTGGGTGCGAACTGGCTAAATAAAATCTAAACTAAATTCCGGTTTCCAAATTTCTATGAAATTTGAAAAAGTTTTCAAAGAAATTTTAAACCTTTTTGTCAATTTGTATTTAGTTTAGAATTTATTTAGCCACCTCGCACAGGGCCTTAATAAATAAATCAGAGTTTGTAAATACCCAGCAAAATCTTTTATTACCAAATAAGTGGTTATATAATAGAAATTCATAGCTCCGCACAACTTATTTTTTGGCGTCTAAACTCATTTGGCGTGGTCGTTTTTATATGTAGTCACGCTTACCCGCTCGCTTACGAAAAAATGAGAAATAAGTAGTTATGAGATTTTGAATAATAAGTGGTTACACACATGCTTACAAAAAGTTTAATTATAAGTGGTTATCCGATTGCTTACTTGATTTTTAAAAATAAGGAGTTCGGCAAATACTATTAGCTTAAGGAAATATATTCAGAAAAAGTTAAGTTTTCTCTAGTGTGTAATTTTATGACTCGTCATAAAAATTTGAATATAAAACATATTTACATATAATAAATAAAAATGTATAAAATTTAGCTATGTAAAAAGTACTTATTTAAACTATTACGCGTAAGTCATTATTTTATATTTAAAAACATTGAATACAATAGGCTGTTATTAGGAAGTCATTATTTTATATTATGCAATTGGTAATGCTATATCGTTTTTGGTAATGGAGATAGTAATGAGGTGTCATTACCAATATTTTGCTGGGTAAACACGTAGATTTTTTTATTGTGAATTGAATTGAGGTGTAAATCAACTGGTACAGTACTGGCGCCAAAGAGTCAATCCATAAGTAGTTTAGTAAATTTCTTATAATAACCGGTACAGCTTCTTCTTTTTCGTCCAAAAACAATAATCTTTAACAATTTGTATAATAATAGTTTCATTGAAGCTGTGCAGAGATTTCAAAAGATACGAGTTTTGAAATAGGTACTACATACCTATGTTTGTAATACATAATACATTCTGAGTTTGCAAATAAACACTAAAATGTTTTATTGTCATTAGTAATCCTAAACACAAAATATTTTAAATTTCATTTGGTAAATGGATATAATTATCTCAGAAAGAGGAAACTATCGGTTTAATCTGCGTTTTATCAAAGGAAAAACCTCTGTTTTTTATCTATATAATTCAGATACAACCAACTGGTACAGTACTAATTCTAAAGAGTAACTTCGGAACTAGTTCCGCGAGTGCCACATTAGCACCAGTTTCGCTCCCTATTTTTCGTCCTTATATTGTAATTTCTAAACTAGTTATACAACTAGTACCAAAGTGGGAGTTTGGGGACAATTGCCCCCATCCCTATGACATCTCCATGTTAAATTCTACAGTTGTTTGTATGGAGAGGCGGTAGAACTCGTACTAGTTGCCTAGTTTAAATAAACTAGTACATAACTGGTTCTGAACTAGTATTTTTTTCTACTGGGAAAATACACACATTCCTCAGGTGGAATTATTCCGCTCGCTTTATAAAAACAGGGGGTAAATTCACTATAAGCCAATCAAAAATACTTTTAACAATTAACTACATCAAAATAATTGTGGACGTTCCACGGAAAATTTTACAGAATATAACCTGAAAGTCATAATTCTTTAAAAACTCAAATTTGTAACGTCACACCCGTCAGAGTATTCATGGTCATTCTGAGCAGAAATCATGTTCTTTCAGTGTCAACCCTTTATTAAACTTGTTTAAGATTAACATCCTTGGGAATCGCAGTTTTCTTTTTATTTATAAATTTTATATTTTTGAATTATAACCAGGGGAGCGACTTTCATGCACTTAAAAATCGAAAATATGCGCTTAAAATATTCAGTAAAAAATACAAAATATGTACTTAAATGGAAATATGCACTGAAAACAAAAAATATGCATTAAAGATCCAAAAATAAACGCTTAAAACCAAAAAATGCACTTTAAATTTATCGATTTTTAAAAATCATATATATTACTCTAGAGCGTTTGGTTAAAAATTAAATCCAATATAAATGTCTAAGTAGATGACAACTTGATGTTTGCCTTTTAGTTAAGTACTGCGTTAAGGTTTGCAAATTCTTTTTTTTTATTTTTCATTAAATTTTATTTTTAGTTTTTAAAAAAAATATGCAATTTAATGAAAAATATGAAATAAAAATCATAAAATATGCAAAAGATATGCATTTAGAAGCAAAATATGCAAAAATATGCATTAATAATAAAATATGCAAAAATATGCAACAATGGCATTTCGTTGCAAATTCTTTGATTCGGAAAAGTATTTGGTCAAAATCATTGTTGGATTAATGACTACAAACATGCATTTGCATGAAAGTCGCTGCCCTGATTATAACCAATAATGTGAGTAACATGCCCTACGGGAAATTTTAACAAACTGTCACCGAACTGGCCCCTTTATATGAAATAGACTGGTCACTTTTACATGGCGTTGTCATAGGAGGTGGAAATTGACCCCTTGTGACATGTCACAAGACAAATCCCAGGACAGGTCCCTGAAATTGAGAGTTCAGTGCATGTTAAAATTTCCCGTATGGATGGTCACAACTAGAGATGAGCGATATATTCATACCGGTGATTTAATCACAGTTATTGATAAATCACTGGTAACGGCAGTGATCAAATATTTCAAGTCGCAGTTACTCGGAATGTCGTTCTTTTAATATTTTTTTACTATTCTTTCTTGCAAACTTCATTGTGCACAGTAATACATGTTATTTTTTAATAACAGTGACTTGCTTTCACACTCTTCTGAATAAAATGTCTCCTTCTATCATGTCTTTGTTACCGGTCGCAACTATTCTTTTTTTAAGGCCCAGTTTTTAGGAAGTGGATTATCTTTAAACTTAGTTTATCGCAGTTGGTAACTGGAATACTGCTTTTAAAATGTGGTTTATTTTGTTTTATTTCAATAAAGAAATAAATTATAGTCGAGAAAAAGATTGTCCGGCAAATTTTTGTTAATAAACTTTGAAATGGCTGACAAAATTCGTTTTCGGTTTAACTAAACCAAGTTTAACTGACATCTTAAAAACTCGCCATAAATATTATTTCGTTTAATTATCAGAAAATCGCAGTCTTTTCCATAGAAAAACCGTGATCACGGTCACAGTTTAAAAGAACAACGATTTGCAAATCACATTCACTGAGAACAATGTTACTGAAAAATCGCCGGATCGCCCATATCTATTACAAACCCGTGATCACGGTCACTGTTTAAAAGAACGGTGATTTGAAAATCACGATCACTGGGAGCAGCGTTATTCAAAAATCATCGGATCGCTCATCTCTAGTCACAACCGTCGCAGTGGAATTACCCATATTTGGTATAAGTAGGAAATAGGGATGCCAATCGGCATTGATATTTGAAAATCCCGGGATTTTCGGGACTACGGGATTTTTCGGGATCCCGGGATTTCGGGATTTTTCGGGATTTAAATTTTCCTTTATTTATCAATTTTTTTTGTTATGTAACTAATTTTTTTTATAGAATAAAGCGTTTTATAATTATTCAATAGTTGTTAATTAATAATGTGGTACATTTTATGAATATTGAAATATTCCAGTCAGAAATTGCCAGTGGTATAAAAAATCAAGTACCTGTATACTACTGGGTAACAGCGATGTTAAAAATAAATGACTGGCAGAACACTCATTTGGGACGCTTTGCCAGCGTTTGCAAGCAGCGTTAAAGTACCTTGCCATAGCTTTCCCGTTTTGTATTTTTCTCACTGGGATAATATATGAAGGCCTTCACTTAAGTACACTTGAGCCCAGTATTTTGTAAGCAGATTTTAAAACAGATTCGTTGCGACAACCTTGCCCACTGAATCGTATAATTACAGCAACAACGTTATTTGGTTATCGTTATCAAATGTTTTCATGACAAAATTCAAACTTACAGTCCCAGCCAATATTATGTTTCAGAAGTCGAATTTCGCTTGGAAGAATAAACCGGTAAAATAACAAACACAATTGATTTTTCCCATGAATTACTCAAAAACTTAATATTGTTTATCAACTTTTCAAAATTTTCTACAAAGTCTTTTCATAGTTTAGGTACTCGAATAATTTACTTAATTTCTAATTTTACCAATATCTGGGCATCAATTTCTTGTAAATATGAAGAAATTCAAGAAAAAACGTCGGTAATATAAAATTGCTCACTTTGTTTATTTGCGTTCATATTAATATTAATAAATAAGAAAATCCCGGGATTTTTAAGAAATAATCCCGGGATCCGGGATTTTGCCAATCCCGAAAATCCCGCGATTTCGGGATTCGGGATTTGCCGTTTGGCATCCCTAGTAGGAAAGCTTATAAGTTTGAATAATATATATTGAAGTTGTAGAGCGTTTTGGCTCAATTTCGCATTTTTCGAAAAACGAAAATGGCTACATTCTCTGAAGTAACAGCACAAAAAATTTATTATTACATCTTGGTATAAGGAAATTTATGCTTAAACGTAGTAATTTTTATGCGCTAGTTTTCCAGATTCACACTTAACCTATTTTGTGGCCCATATCGCCTAAAGTAGGCAGCGAAAAAAATGTTGTAGAAGGACTTGTTGTTTATTTTTCGTGAGGAACACTTGGTATAAATTCCATTTGCAAAAAGCTTCGGCCGGTTTGAGAGTTAACTATATATTATTTTATAAAAGACGTTACAACAACAACGTGAAACAAACCTAATATTAGCTCTGTTTCACGTACGTTACCGCGGGTACCCAATTTTACCGAAAAGCGTTTCTATTGTCAAAATTGTGTGTAAATTGTTGTTGTTTCGGGCTACGTCGAACATACCTATTTTACATTCGCCTCGAAACATATTTTTTCATCTCAGAAATGTTTTTCAAAAAAAAAATTGTAACAAATAAATGTGGAAAAGCTTTTATCCTACTTATTTTATAATAGGATAAATTTTAAAACAATTTTATATTGAAATCTACATATATTATTTACTTTTACTTCTTTATAGGCTTATTATACATATGGTAGAATGTTGGTTAAATTGGCAGAGGCTATTGGTCGTTTAGTATTGGCTGGTCGTGAAATGACACGTTTGGCTGGTAAGAAATGTTACCAACAATAATATTTTATTGATATGTTGAAATAAATTTGTACTTTAATTCTTCAGGTTTCACTGCACGTATGACCGAATTAATTAAGGTATTAAATGATCTCAACAAGGGTACCTATGAACGTACTATGGTTAATAATGTCGTCAACAAAGAATCTAATTTTGGACCAGGCAAAGGTGATATGGTGTTTGTTGATAATTTAATTAAGTTTGATAAGGTACCATTGGTAACACCCAATGGTGATGTTTTAGTCAAAGAATTAACATTTGAAGTTAAGTAAGTAAAAAGAAAACAATCGTGTGAATCAAAGTATGTAATCAAATGCTTTCTAAATATTATTTAAGGTCTGGTACAAATGTATTGGTTTGTGGTCCTAATGGCTGTGGTAAATCTAGTTTATTTCGTATTTTGGGTGAATTATGGCCCACATGGGGTGGTAAAGTAACAAAACCTCAACGTGGCAAACTCTTTTATATTCCGCAAAGACCTTATATGACTTTGGGTTCATTAAGGGATCAGGTATAAAGTAAAATATTTCATTAAATATTCCTTGTTTTGAAATGCTATTTTTTTTTTTTTTTTTTAATTTTGTAGATTATTTATCCCCATACCCGTGAAGATATGCGTCGTAATGATAAGACCGATGAAGATCTTATGCAATATTTAGATATCGTACAACTAACCTATTTGGAACAACGTGAAAATGGTTTGGATGCCATTGAAGATTGGATTGATGTGTTATCGGGCGGTGAAAAACAACGTGTTGCTATGGCGCGTCTCTTTTATCACAGTCCCCAATTTGCTATTTTGGACGAATGTACCAGTGCTGTGTCTGTCGATGTTGAGGGTAAAATGTATAGTTATTGTCGTGAAGCTGGCATTACACTATTTACCGTATCACATCGTAAATCCCTATGGGTTCACCATGATTACTTTTTGCAATTTGATGGCCGTGGTAGTTATATATTCGATCGTATCGATCAAGATAAAGAACACTTCGGTTCATAAGCACAAGCCGATAAAACAACGACAACAACAATACACCACCTAAATTGGTGTTGCTTATGGAAGTCACATATTGCAACATTGGTTGTAACCACAATAACAAAAAATGACTATCATATAGTGGCCAAGATTTATTTTTTAGTTAAAACAAAAATCGATTCAACTGTTTTTTTTTTTTGTTTTTTACTTTTATAGCTTGTATAAATAGTTTTTAATTTGAAGTTTAGAACGTAGAACAATTTGTTTACATTGATTGATTTTAAAATAAACAGTCAATGGTAGCATTCGGCAGAGAAACCTTTAACTGATACCGGTGAATTGTAGCGCTTTGTGATTATTTACTCTGCTGAACGATGTTTTATTTGTTTTGTTTTTAAATACACTATTTTCTATAGTTTCCTTTTATTTTTTTTAATTTTTGTTTTTGAATTATATATGTATGTTTTTATTTGTCATTCTTACAAAACAATTTTTTTTGTAAATGAACAACAACAAATGTATCACTTATTGATCAAAAGTAGCAAACTTTTTTTACGCTAACAAAATATGACAGCGCTACCTGAGCGCTCAGACTGAGCGGTTAGTGATCAGGTCGTTCAGCAGATAGTTGTACAACTGTTGTAGAACTGTTGACTGTTAAAGTGTATCTGCCGAACGCACCCAATGAGTTTGCTTAATCGAAATTCTTACTACACTCAGGGATTATTATTAGACGAAAATCTGTGAAGAATGTCATATTTATGAAGTTTTCATTAATATTATAAAACGTTTTTATAAATATGATGAAACTTTTCGTAATTCGGATGTAACTTTTCATAATTATGATGAAATTTTCCATTTTTTGAAACATGTTCATAACTTTATCATTTTATATAATAGAAAAATGTAATCAACATTATTTTTTTTTTTAAATGGCCCATATCACGAAAACTGAGAGAGGTGGTGCAAAACTGAAATTATCTGTAGAGTGGAGTACTATCGCACTTCGATAATACAATTTGTATGAAACATTTATTAATATTATGAAGTTTTCATCATATTTATGAAGGTTTTCACGAAAATTATGAAGAATTTCTTTTGAGTGTGTTTTTACTACAACTGGAACGTTATGTTTATTTTTATATTGAATTTTTCTAACTGTAGTAAAAGTATTTAATTCTACTAAGTAAACGAACAAACATAAAATTTTCCATTAACTTTGTATTTTTCCCTTGGCCAAACGCCTCTTTGAATTTTTTTTTTTATTTTCTTGAAAAGCTTTTTTGTTTACATATTTACAATCAATGTAAATAATATTTTTGGTGCTGGTTGTATTTAAGAAATAAAATGAAGTAAAAAATATCTTCAAATCGTTTGCATATAATACACATAAAAATTCATATTTTTCTAAAATTTTAAATTTGTAATACCCTAAAATGACTTCTTTTATTCTTTACAACGATATAAGTTTCTTTAAAAATAAAAATATATATATTTTTGCTTTGACATTTAAAATATTCTCTTGAAATTATTGTATGTACGATAGTAACTTGTATGTAATTATAAAATAAATAGTATAAATAATTGTACTTTAAATTTAAATAATAAACTATGAAAATATTATAGTTATAAAATATAACCTTTTAAAATAATTGACATAAATATAAATTTACTTACTAAATTCTAGTTGTGTTCTGGCATATGATGAAAATCGATCGATTTTGATTACGACGGATTTAGTTAAAAATCGAAATTAAAAAAGTGAATAGAAAAGACAAAGAGGATTATATTTAAACATTTCGGTTGAATTAGGTATATGGATTACCAACTTATTTTTTATTTATTTTTTTTTAATTTAAAATAATACAAAGTATTACGGATTGAAATTTCAAACACGATCGATTTGAATTCGTTCGATTTTCATCATGACAGACTGTAATGTGTACTATATATAAATATCATATTTATATACAAAAAATGTCTAATAATAAATAAAATTAAAAATAAAGTCCAATTTTGACAAAATAATAATTGTAATAATAATCTTTCAATTAAAACTTTCCACAGGAACTTTAAATAACTTTTTAACGACAAAATTCGGCAGTTAAATTGTCAAGTTTTCATAGTAAACTGACAACTTAACTACCGAATTTTATCGTTAAAAAGTTAGAGAATCCCACTACTGGTGGGTTATTAAGTTATTCGATTCAAAACGAAAATGCTTTCGAACAGAATTTAACATTGAAAACAAGTAACAAAAAACAGTTTTTTATGGGGGAAAATGTTGAAAACGTGTATGCTAGACTATCGCATACAAGTTTTCAATATTTTCCCCCATTAAAAACTGTTTTTCCATACTTGATTTTCATTGTGAAAATTCTGTTCGAAAGCATTTTCGTTTCGAATCGAATTATGTACATAATAAAATTATTTATAGAAGAACGGCCTCACTGAAACACGTAAAGAAATCATTTGCACCCTATATTAGTTGACTTTCAATTTAGCCTCTTCGCAAATTCTCTTAGCAAGTTTATATATTGAGTTTATGCTGATATTTGTAATTTCCAAACCTTAACGGCCCTTGTAATCAAACTAAAATGAACGACCCTTGTAATCAACCCACATGTCGCAATTCTGAAGATAATTGTACGAAATTTTGTACATACATTTTTATTTTGATAAGGATTTAAATCGGTCCTTGTTTTGACGCAGTAGCCATGGAAAGCTGCTATCTGCGACTAATTATATTGATCATAAATGGCATTACCAAACTAATGTGAGGTTATTATATGAGAAACAACAACAAATGCTAAAGTCCGAGTAAGTAGCTAACTAACCATTCAGTATAGAGCCTAAATCTAAAAATTTTTAGTGAAATTTTTTGCTGATTGCTTTCAAATGTGTTTGGTTGTTGGCGCTGGCTTGCGCAGCTAACGGAATAAAGTCGCTTCCTATTTGTGAAAATTGTATGTATTATAAATGAGATAAATAGTATATCGTCATATGAAATCAAAAAAGCCGTAAGTTACATTTAAAAAAATTTAAAAGGTTTCAAAATTGTTTGCGCTTACACTTGGGACTGTTTACAATTTTGTTAATAAAATCGTCGTGTTTAGTTAGGAGTGTAAAATTTTGCAGGAATAGAGTATAAGCACAATGCAAAGGTCCCCGTTTTTTTCCATACAATTTGACAATTAAAATCGTGTAACGATTTCCGTGAGAGATAAAACTTATTTTATTTTCTCAACGGAATTTCTTATTCTCCTGTTTTTACTCTCAGAATATTTTACTTATGTTGCCAGGTTTTCACACAATTTCAATCACAGTACACGTATAGTATGTGTTAAGATCTACATGGGTTAATCATCGTTATGGTTCAACAACATTGATTAACCTACATAATATTTAATTGTTTTTAAATTTTGTTATTTTGCATAAATAGAAGAACTTAATTTTGTTGTATCTTCAAAAATATATAGAGTGAAAGTCAACGACTTAATTTGTTGACGTTTTGCATTTGTTAATATTCTAAATTAAGTTTACGTTGTTTATTTTATTTATTGCAATTGTGCATTTTTACTATATATAAACTCAAAATAAATAAATGTTTTTGTTAGTCTTTAACCATTAATATTGGTGTTTCATTACACAGTTATTTCAAAGTCTTTTTTCAGTTCAAGTGCTGAAAGAAGAAACAATTCAATTGTATCAACTTAGTGCCATCCAAGTTTATGTGCTTGGACAGTAATCCAAAGATACGCTCAAACATTTGGTGCCCCTGGTGAGATCTGAACTCGCAACCTTTTGATCTGATACAAACGAAGTTTTCTGATCTAGTCAACTGGTACAACACGCAACGGTAGCGTTTCTGATCTAAACCACACGCAAAAAAAAAAACAATTAAATATTATGTAGGTTAATCAATGTTGTTGAACCATAACAATGATTAACCCATGTAGATCTTAACAGTATGATTACATGGTTGATTTCGTCATGCATACGAATTAGTAATGTCAAAAGATTTAACTTTATACATTTATAAAATATTTAAAAACAGCAATAACACAACACTTTCACAGCCTTTTATTCTAACTAATGTCAAACAACAACAATAAGTTGGAATGTAGCAAGAAGAAAAATATAAAATATAACCAACTTGACTTTCTATATGTTCTGTGTTGTAAAAGTCAGATTCCGTTGTTATTTTGTTCATTTTTTTCCGTCACGATTTAAGATTCCTTTTCCATTTGTATTGTGCTTATTCTCATATGTATATTGATACGGTGCATCATAACCCAGCAAAATATTGGTAATGACACCTCATTACTATCTGCATTACCAAAAATGATATATCATTACCTTTTGCATTATTTTATAATATAAAATAATGAATTCCTAATAACGGCCTATTGTATTCATTGTTTCTAAATATAAAATAATGACTTACTCGTATTAGTTGAAATAAGTACTTTTTACACAGTTAAGTTTTTTTATTATATGTAAATATGTTTTATGTTTAAATTTTTATGACGAGTCCTAAAATTACACACTACAGGAAACTTAAATTTTTCTGAATGTATTTCCTTAGGCTAATAGTATTTGCTAACTACTTATTTTTAAGAATCAAGTAAGCAATCGGATAACCTCTTATAATTCAACTTTTTGTAAGCATGTGTGTAACCACTTATTATTCAAAATCTCATAACTACTTATTCTCATTTTTTCGTAAGCGAGCGGGTAAGCGTGACTACTTATAAAAACGACCACGCCAAACAAAAATAATGAGTTTAGACGCCAAAAAATAAGTTGTGCGGAGCTATGAATTTCTATTATATAACCACTTATTTGGTAATGAAAGATTTTGCTGGGAATCGATCAAAAAGTCGATTTTAATTTTTTTTTAACTTAAGCCTCATTTATACTAATCACAAAACTAGAAGTTTTCGATTTGAAATTTGTATGGGATTTGATAATCGAAAACAAAATAAATTTGAAAAGTACTAGTTTTGGGTTCAGTATGAATGAGGTATGACGTCTTTTTTGATTTTATATGACGATACAGAGTTGTATCTGGCTAACATTTATCTTTATTATTTTCTTTATTTTTATATGTAAATCAGTGTTGCCAGAAAAGTTTTAGCTCATATTCCCATTTTGCAAGTTGAAATACCTAAACATCCCCTCAAAACATTTTCAATCCCAATTCATTTTTATTTTAACAAAAATCTATTTTAAAAGAAAAATATAAATTATGATTCATAACAAACTTAGAAAATGTTAACTTTTTAGAAGTGTAAATATATTTGACATTTATTTTGTATAAATCGAGTTTACACGATAAACAAGTTCGATATGAGTTGCATAATGAAAACCCCTACTACTTTTCTGAGTCTTGTGGATGAAACGATTTCAGTATTTTAAATGTAGAAGATTTTTAACTTTTTATAATAGTTGCGGAGCCCAGTTTTGATGTTAAGATGGATGAAGTTTATTTATAGTTGATCTTTTAATTGGCAAATCACGGTTGGTCTCATATTGTAGGGCAGAGCTTCTAAAGACTTCAATCCCTCGTTCAATCTTCAATTCTGATTGATGGAGAGATTAAATTCTTAAACTGCAATTTTACACATCGAATGAAGTCTTAATTGGTCTCATTCGATTTATTTTAAAGATTTCAATCATTTTTCATCAATCGATTTGTTCAATCACTGAATTCAATCGTTAGGACTTCGATCGATTTTGGAATTCAATTGATTTCTAGTTCATTCGACTAAGTAATTTGGAAATGATATTCGAATGAATAAGAAATCAAATGAATGCCAAAATTGAATTCAATGATTGACAAAACCGAATGAGATAAATTGATTGAGTTAATTTTAACAGTGTATTTGATCGAATGAATTCCAAAGAACAACGTCTCTGCGACAATCTGCCACATAATATTCTTGGCCATGAAGCTGCAAAAAGTCTGGTAAAACGATAAGTTTTGTAGTGTATTATACAACATACAAATTAAATTTTTTTTTTTGAGTTTTGCTTGTTTTTTGGTATCAACATTTCTCTTATCATTTTTGAGAGGAATTTTCTGAACTGTAAATGTTTTAAGTCCAACGTTCATACACTTGTTTTTGATTCCCCATTGTATTGTAAATTAATAAACCATTCGAATTTTCAAACCGATCGATGCAGTTTAAAATCTGAAAAAAATTATCTTAATTAAAGGTTTAAAAAGTTATTAACAAAAATGGGTGTTACATTTTTTAATGGCGCACTCTTTATTCTTTTTTAAAATTCATAAAATATTTGTTATTAAGTTAAATACAAATATGAATTAAACGCTTTATTCAATAAAAATTAAGTAATTAGAAAAATAGTAAAAATAATAAAAATTTAAATCCAGGGATCCCGAAAAATTTCGTAGTCCCGCAAATCCCGCGATCTCGTGAATTGGATTTTCAAAATCCCGAACACCCAAAACTCCTTTGTTCACGCTACAGGTCTCAAATATTAAGATATTTTGAAAAAATTTGGTTCACCGACTTACATCGGCCCAAGGACAGAACCTACTGATTTTAGATAGAATTGGTATATATTTTGACCTAACGCTAATATGTACTATATTTCCAATGTTCTCTTAAATTTACCTAACATCCGGCAAAATCAATGTTAGGCAAAAGCAAAATCTTACATTCTTGAAATATATTATTGTAAATGTTTTATTGAAAGTTAAAAATATACAAAATGTCAGTATTGAAAAACTAAATACAAAAACAAAACTTGATTTCATACAGAGTTCCCAATACAGAGTTTTAACACAGTACATAATTGTAACCAGTGGTAACTTATCTTAACATATTAACATAAAATAATCATTAACATCAATACTTTCCCTTGTTAAGAAATTTAGTTAACACTTGAAAGTCCTATTTGGTTTAGAAGATACTTCAATCTTAAGGGTTGTAACGGCTTCGTCATTATATCAGCTAGTTGATCTTGTGTTGATATACGTTGAACATCTAGTTCTTTTTCAGAGACTTTCTCTCGAACAAAAAAGTGTTTTAAAGCTATATGCTTTGTTCTTCGATGAAACTCTGGATTCTGAGCTAATCTTATTGCTACATTGTTGTCTACTTGTAACATCGGCATTTCTTTATAACAAATCAATTCAGAATAGAGCATTTTTAACCACATTATTTCTTTTGTAGCTTCGGTAGCAGCAACTATTTCTGCTTCTGTTGTAGATGTTGCTACTATGGGTTGCCTTTGACTCATCCACGAAATAACAGCACCACCATATTTTATTATGATTCCAGATGTTGATCTACCAGTCTTTATACAACCTCCGAAATCAGCATCACTATAGCATTCGAAATTTAAATTATTGCCAGCTTTGTATGTTATCCCATAGTCTTTCGTACCAGCTATGTATCGAAAAACTCTCTTGACTCTGACAATATCTTCTTTGGTAGGATTTTCTAAAGTTCTAGACAAGTAACCAATACTGAATGCAAGGTCTGGTCTAGTACCGAGCATTAAGTACATTATTGCCCCCACTGCTTGTCGATAGGGAAATTTGGAAACATCCTCTACTTTCCCTGCTTCAGAGCTTTCCACCACCTTGGTCATTGGAGTAGACACAGGTCTGCAATCTTGAAAGTTGAACCTCTCCAAAATCTTTCTAACATACGCACCTTGAGAAATTTTGATTGCACCTTTTTCCTTTTTTTATCTCCAGCCCCAAAAAATAATTTGCATCTTTTGCAACTATTTTAAACTCAGATCTTAATTCATTTAACAGTACCTTAAGATCATTTGCATTTGTTCCTGCTATAAGTCCATCATCTACATATAGGACCAAAATTAATTTCTTTTCATCTTTGATTCTTATAAAAAGACACGGATCAGCTTTACTGACTTTAAAACCAATTTTTAATAGATAATTTACTAAACGTTTATTCCAACAACGAGGCGCTTGCTTTAAGCCATACAAACTTCTTTTCAATTTGCAAACTCGTCTTGTACCATCACTATAGCCTTCTGGTTGTTTCATAAATATTTCTTCTTCTAATTCACCATACAAGAAAGCTGTTGAAATATCAAATTGGGATAAGTGCATGTTATTACTAGCTGCTATACTTAATACTGCACGAATCGTTCCCAATTTCGCAACTGGACTAAAAGTTTCTTTGTAGTCAATGCCTTCTCGTTGCTTAAATCCTTTAATGACTAACCTGGCTTTAAACTTATCAACGGTTTCATCAGGATTCATCTTTACACGAAATACCCACTTTGACGGTAGAGCTTTGCCACCTTTAGGAAGTTCTGCCATCTCCCATGTTTCATTCTCCTTCAAAGAATTTATTTCGGAATTCATGGCCACCTTCCACTGCTTAGACTCTTTACTATTAATTGCTTCCACATACGTCATAGGAGTTTCAATTTTATTTAGGAAATCTTGAACTTCCATTACAAAGTCATCATACTTGGAATTTGATAACAAAGTACGATCTCTTAATCGTTTAACCAATGGCATATCGCAGTCATCACTATTATCATCTTCATCTCTAGCACGCTTGTTTGATTCAAATCCAAGAAAATCATTTGAAGATCCATTTTGAATAGACTCTTCATACAATTCATCTTCTAAGGCATCTTGATTTTGTTCTTCTGAACTTGGCTGATTATTATTATCTACGGCATCTTGATTTCTTGAATGTTGTTCATCATCACGTATACTACAGTCATCTTCTGTAATACGTCGCTTAAAATCTTCAAACTTTAGCTTAACTTCTTCTTCTAAGTTGTTGTCTTCATCACTCATGTTTCTGTTTTCATCTTCACTACTAGTACTATTAGTCACGCACGATTTTGTTTTCTCAACAAATTTAACATCACGTGAAAGAATAACGTTACGTTTTTCTTTAATGTAAACTCGGTAACGTTCATCATTATCATACCCAATGAGATAGCCTTTTGTAGCTTTGGCATCCATTTTCCTTCTCTTTTGTCTAGGAATATGGACATAACATTCACTGGCTATTATTCTCAAATGATGTATCCTAGGTTTCTTTCCAATCCATAATTCATAGGGAGTTTTACCTTCAACTGATGATTTTCCAGTCCTGTTTAGTACGTATATAGCTGTTCTTACTAATTCAGCCCATATCGCATCTGGAAACTTTGCTTCATCATTGGAGTACTTGAATGTACGAGCCATCTCAACAACTGTGCGATTTTCTCTTTCACTGGCACCATTTTGTTGTGGGGTGTATGGTGCTGTTAACCT
The DNA here is from genome assembly GCA_949987735.1 of Leucophora obtusa. Taxonomy (NCBI): domain Eukaryota; kingdom Metazoa; phylum Arthropoda; class Insecta; order Diptera; family Anthomyiidae; genus Leucophora; species Leucophora obtusa. The sequence goes on from OX465297.1 coordinate 116,665,375, forward strand.
CTGTACAACGCCATACTTCTTCAAAATTATCTTAACATTATTATTTTCGAACTCACCACCGTTATCGCTTAACAATTCCTTAATCGGGTAACCATGGGTTTTTGCTGTCATTAATACTTCTTCTAGGCATTCCTTGACATCAGATTTTTGTTTTATAACAAACCCAAAACGGTACTTGGTGTAGGCATCTTTAAATATCAACAGGTACTTCATTTTACCAAACGATTCACTAAATGGACCACACAGATCTGTAGTCATAAGTTCACCTGGACTTGTGGATTTTACTCTATGACCAAACGGCAATCGATGAGCCTTTCCATAGATACACGGCTCACAAATGGTTTTATCATCTCTTGTAGCAATACCCATTTCTATTTTTAGCATCTTCTGAATGTGTCTTTTGTCTTGGTGACCCCATCGTTCATGATAAAGTTGCAGTAAATTAGAATCTTGAACTGCATTTATCTGTTCCTTGTTATCTTGTATTATGGGCCTAATATTTGCTTTATATAATGTTCCATATACTGACCTTGATCCACATAAAAGTACTTCACCATCAACAATAAGCTTACAATTTGTTGTAGTGGATATGAATTTACTATTACGTTGCTTATCCTGTGCAGCCAGAACTGAGAACAAATTCCTTGATATGTTAGGTACATACCAGACATCTGTTAAACTTAATATCTCGATTTTATTGTGGCATTTTGATTCTATATCTATTGTTCCTTTACCAACAGCTTGTAGAACTTCCTTACCAGCAGCTTTTATATATTTCGAGTTTGAAAATGATTCAAAATTCTTGAAAAAATTTATATTATTTGTCACATGACGTGTTGCTCCATTATCAATCCACCATCCTGCGGCATCGGCATCTTGAACCGCATTAGCTTCTTCACAAAATAATGGCAAACACTTTTGAGACACAGCTTTTGCCTCATTTACTTCTCTATTAGGCTTACCATCGGCTGCCCATTTACGGCAATCTCGTACCCAATGTCCTTTCTTCTTACAGTAGTTGCAGACATCATCCTTCTTTTTGAAAATATTTTTGGAATCTCGCACCTTAGATTTTCCTTTTACCAAAAGCGCTTCTTGTTCATCATTACTATTTCCTTTTCCAAAATTACGTTGATACATCGATAGTTGAATAGATAATTCTTCAAATGTCTTATCTTCATTTTTACTTAGCATCATCCAGCTTGATTTGAAATTTTCAAAACTTGATGGCAAAATGTGTAGAATCTTACCCACTAGCAATAAATCTGGCAACTCGTTCAAATTCTTTGCCTTAAGACCACTATTAAATTCCAGCCATAAACTTTTTAATTTGGCTATATGCATGGTAACATCTTGATTATTATTCCAATTGAATGAGAAAAAATCCGAACATATTTTGAAGAATTGGTCTTTTGCTGTAGCTTCAAAAAGATTCTTGAGAGCATCCCACACATCTGCTGCAGTTTCCTTGTCCATAACTTTCTGATATATATCGTCACTTATGGAACTGCACAGCACTGATTTTGCATAACTGTTTGCCTTTCTATACAAACCGCTTTCTTCCTTAAATAGCCGTTTTTGTTCTGTTGAAGCAGATGGATCAAGAGGTAATGGCTTATGCAATTTTCTGTCAATTGCATCCAATGCACCTTCATGGTAATCCAACAGATCTCTAATTTTGCGCTTCCAAATAGGCCAGTCAATCTCACCTTGAAGAACTTTAATATTCTTTGCAAAATCCATTTTCTCTTGATTATCTTGAAATAATTGCTTGAAAATCTTGATTATTCGCTGGGATTTCTTCTTTCTTGATTTTGACTTGAAAAATTTTTCTTGACTTTATTTTCCAAGAGCTTCCTGGGCTCACAACCTATTATTGTAAATGTTTTATTGAAAGTTAAAAATATACAAAATGTCAGTATTGAAAAACTAAATACAAAAACAAAACTTGATTTCATACAGAGTTCCCAATACAGAGTTTTAACACAGTACATAATTGTAACCAGTGGTAACTTATCTTAACATATTAACATAAAATAATCATTAACATCAATAAAATATTATGGATTAAACTTTAAAAATAATGTTATTTTACAACAATAGCACGTTATCACTTAAAAACTGTGAATTCCTTTAAAAATTTTACAGAAAAGACAAATTGGGGCTTTTTGGGGATGACAAATCGATAATAGGGGATAATATTAACAAAAAACTGGCATCACTATGACGTCTTGCCATGTTTTGTCCATGTTTTGTCTGTTATAATTTTTTCAACTGGCAATGCTAATTAATTCTTGCGCGACAAGTTTTGGCCGGTTATCGTTTTGTTGTCGTTAGGTTTTATTAAGTTGTGTTTCCGTGATAATAATTTCGATCGTGTAGATAATTTTATATAAAAAGTTTCCTTAAGTATTGTAGTTTTATAAATTAATAAAACTTTAATCAAAAATATGTGCGAAATAGTGAAAAAACAGGAACTTGTAATTTTCAAAAAAGTGCAATTTTTAATGACGCTTAGGGCTCCACTAACTTTAGTATTGTGTTGTTATTGTTGTCATGATGTAGGAAAATGTAATCGATGTTGTAGTGTGGTGTGTTAAAGTGCAAGTAACATAATTTCTTTAAACTTTAAATAAAATTGGCAATAATATTTGGATTTATAAGGTAAGTGATTTTTTTCAACTAGTCACAATTCTTCTTCGCATTTGCATATTATTTGCGTCATTCTATCTTCTTATGATGAACCCCAGTAAAAAAAGAACATTTACTTTTTTAAGCATGACATTTCCCCTCTTCATTCCAAATAAGAAAATGATAAAATTAAAAAATAAAAAAGTCTCAGTTTCATAGTAAGAACCATGTAAGAACTAAGATCAAATTATTTCTTAAATATTTCTTCAGAAATAAATTTTCAACCAACATTTCCGACATTAAGTCCATTCGATTACTGGATAATTTGTACAAATTTGTACAAATTTTTACTGTATGGCGTTCGTTAACACAAATACACAGTAAACAGATAGAAAAAAGAGAGAATAAAGTGACAGTTATATGATGAGAGAGAGTTTCTAAGTCTTCTTCTTTTTCTTGCAAATTTTTACTGGATAAATTTTTGCCAGTCAGAATTTGCAAGCTGTAAAAAACATTTGATTCGAAAACAAAAAAAATATTTTACAATTATGTTATTTTATGGAAATTCAAACAACGAAACTTTCAAAATAAATTATGGAAAATATAAGAAAACCTTCTAAAAAGTTTCTGCTTAAGATTTAACATCAAAAAATATCGTCTTCCATAGCGACCACCTAAAATTTAGGTCCGTTCCTTTACGTTACCGCGGGAACCCGCGGGATCCCAAACTTACCCAAAAAGCGTTCCCGTACTCGAAAATTGGGTAAATGAGAGCATTCAAGAGAGTGTGTTTGTGTTTCTCTTTTTACCAAAGTTACCCAAACTTTTTCTTCGGGTAACTTTGGTAAATTGTAAAACTAACAGCTGATGCAATGATAACCAAAAACAACAATTGAAAAATTAAATTAAACAAACCAATAAGCAAAGGAAATGTGTTATTTATAATAATTAATTGAACAAAATCAATAAGAACTTTTAAATTCAAATAAATATGTGTGTTTATTCAATTTTTCAAACTAAAATTATACGCATTTTCACATTTTTCTTTGAAATACATTTTTGGGCTCGAAAAGTGGTTTTGTGCGTTCCTTTACTTTTGGGTCATTTTGTGAGAGGATTTTTTACTTACTCTCATTTTACCGAACTTTACCCAAAAAGTAAAGGAACGCACTTTTTATTTGTATATTTGGTGTTGTAATCAGCTGTGTCTACAAACTTGCAAATTGTTGGAAATTTTCTGTTCGCGTACATGTTTGAGAAAATTCTATTTTGAGAGTAAATCTTGTCTTACTCTCTGTAAGTTTGTACTGAGTTATTCTTACTGGACTTGACTGAGAAAAGAAATCGAATGGACCTATTAAGTCGCGTTTACACTTGCATCGAAATCCCCAGATTTCGATATTCAACATTCCAAGAAAGCAATGAAGGAAAGCATATAGACGTTAAACTTTTACGGTGGGTCTTATACTTCTGGTTTAAACTTTAGTTAGTAGTTAACCCAAAAATTTGTTGTTGTTTTGTGTACACTTTTTTGACATTTTCTTTTGTTTTTAGTTAAGTTAAAGTAAAACCTACAGTATGAGACCCACCGTTAGAGAATGTATTTACTTGATCTAACTTTGTGTGCTTTTTTTAAACTTGATTGCTAAATTAGCAGATTTTTTTCTAAATAAGAACAGCAAAATTAAATCTGTTAAATTTACAGAATTTTAGTTATACTCCACGGGATCCCAATGTTGAGTACCCGAACACACCTATTATGTCCATTATAATGGCACAGTATTTTTCTCGTTTTGCCACACACCATAGAATAAATTGCAACATACATATTAGGGTAGCCGCAAAAAATCGATGTCGGAATTTTGTTCGACACAACGACACAAAACGATTCCCCTTTCCAGATACATATTGAGATAGCCGAAATTTGAGCTCGTTTGGAGTATGTTAACCCGTGGCGCTGAGGGCTCAAAGTTTGAAATACGATTTACAAGGCAAAAAATCACTTTTTTGGCTTTTTTTGAAAATACAGGCTCTTAAATAACTGTATTTTTAGAAAATGTAAATAGAATCTTAATCTAAACTGAATTACCTTTCTGGTAATGTATAAAAATCCAAAATCGGTTGGAAAATTTTTCGGTAATTGCAATTTCCTCAGATAAATCGAAAAAAATAAAATATTTCTTTAAAAAATTTACAAGGTTATACCCTAGTTTCATTTTTAAGATCCACAAATATTCATAAAAAATTTTTTGTCTCTCTTGTGTTATGATAACCTACTCCCAGGTATGGCCAAAGATGGCATTTGTTTTTTTATAAATTTGCAAAACTCTATTTTTGAGTTTTTTAAAATTTTGTTCAACAAAATATAAAAAAAAAGTGGTCAACGCATAGGGGTTTATTAAATACACCTTAGAGAATAATTCTGCTGAAAATTACATAAATCCCTCTTTTAACTTAACTGTGACGGAGTTTTAAATTTGAAAATTTTAGAGAAAAGTGTGATTTTGGTCAATAATTAAGATGGTAGTATTAATTTTTGTGTTTTTAGCTAGCTGGAACAAAATCACTTTCGATTTCATTTAATCCTGATACAGGAGATTGTTTTCCGAAAATTCTGTAAAACTCCGACAACGTTAACCCTTTCTTTACCAAGGTCAAAAGTGAAAATTTTCAAATTTTTCGATTTTTCCTGGAAGTATACCAAAACAATGTGTTGTTTCTTGCGGAATTTGGTGAAAGTTGTCCAAATAACTCCGTTAACACCAAATTTTATACATAGTAATAAAAAATTAGAAATTAACCCTTATAGGCACATGGGGTCAAAATGACCCCAAATTTTTAAAATGTAAAAAGTGCCATTTGGCATAACAATCGATATAAAAACCTTTAATTAAGCATTTTCTAGAAAAAAAAAAATATAAATTAACCTGTTTGTGAACATGGTGTCAAACTGACCCATCTTTTATGTTAAATAACGATGGTTGGCTGAAAAAATTATGTAGAAACCATAAATTGTTGTTTAAAAAATGTGAAGAAAGGAGTTAATTTCGATTTTTATATGGTTTCTAAATACATTTTTAAGCAAACCAGCGTTATTTACCAATATATAATGAAACTAAAACTTTTTACTACTTATAATTCGGCGTCAGTACTAGGTATTTTTGTCAGGCAAAGTCGTTTTTATAAGCGGTCTAGCTTACGCGCGACTACACTCAACCAAAAAAGTCTGTAATGGCTACTGAAAATTTTGCTGTTATTACGGGAAATTTAACTGTTTTGAGGCCAGCGGTATTTTTTTGCTAATTTTAGCAAAACATGTCTGCTGATCTGTAGTACAACAGCATTAGTAGAAAAAATTAGTAGCCGCTACTAAATTTTAGTAAAATTTATGTAAACTGCAATTCAAAGTCGATTTGCTAAAATCAGTTAAAAAACTTACTAAATATATAATTTTAGTACAATGAAATTAGTATAAATAATTAGTTGCAGCTACTGAATTTCAGTAAATTGTTGTAAACTGTAATTTAAAATCAATCTGCTGAAATTAGCAAAAAAGTGTCCTAAAAAATTAAAAAAATCTGTAAAATCTAAAAAAAAATTAATAAAAAAAACTTTTTTTCTTTCGTTACAATCGTATTATTAAAGCGTATTAATTACGTAATTACTTCATCGTACTTGAAATTTGGAGTCAAAATTGCAAACGGTTCTCCAGTTATTGCCGTTTTATGCATTGGAGATGCAATAAAATTTTCTGGGTCTTATTTCTAAACTAAGAATATATCAATAGTAACAAATATAAACTAAACAAGAATTGTAAAAAATAAAAATTTTTTTTTTAAATTAGTATATTTTTCTGCAAAATTTAGCACTCGGTTTTAAAAATGAGTAAAATGTTTTGCTGAAATCAGCAGCAAGAATTAGTAAAAAAAATTCGTAATTTGTAATAAGAGAATAGCAAAAATGATTACTAAAAAAAATTGTACTAAAAATCAGTATAAAAATAGTAAAGTTCGATTGGAAACTGTTTACAAATTTTTTACTAACTTTTTTATCTGAGTGTAATATAGAAAACAACGATAACAAAATAAACATTCAATGGAGCCTCAAACACCGATCAACAAATATCGACTTTTTTGAACAGAGTTCCTCTAAAACTTTTTACAGCATTTTCGCCTCCTACATACTAGGCTTTCCAGTACCGATTTCGGTAGTACCAAAATTGTCGAAATTCGAGCCATTTTAGCAAATTCGAAATTCCGATTTTAGGGCGATACCGATTACGGTATTGCATACAATTTTTGTTTGTTTATTATTTTAATATTTTATGTCTTTTTTAAGAGAATTTTTAACAAATTTGACAATAATTCTGTTTTTGTGTTTGCAATTCTTTACAAATACTATAGTTTAATTCAACTAGAACTTTGGACAATTCAAACATTAAAAATCCTAAAAATTTTCTTGAGAGAAATTCAAAAGATTAAAAAATTAGTCTAATAAATATTTGTTCACTTTTGTGTCTACGATTTCCCAGTATTGGTGATGGGAATTTTCTAAAAACCTACAAAACAAAATTAGTTTTGATTCTATTGATTTTTTTTAATTCTCGCGAATTATAATTTTTTGTTTTTTTTATGATTTTTTTTTGATTTGCGAATTAATTTTAGTCAATAATATGTCTTAGCGAATCAAAAAAAAAAAATATATATAAAAATAATTCGTGCGAATTATATTTATATTTTTTGATTCGTGAATTTATAACTCAGCTTTTTTTATTATCTTTGAAAGTAATTATTTTGAATCAATTCTTCAAAGCTCTGATCTGATTTATACTTCGCGAATTATCTCTTAAAACAAATTATTCAATAGTATCAAAATTGAATCAATATAAATTAGACCATATTTTAAAATAATTGTGTGAAAAAAATACGACACGGCACACAAAATGTTTGTAGTATTTATTATAAAATATTTTTTTTTTTTATTGAACTGAAAGAAAATTTAATTTTCAAGTTTTCTTTTTCATTCCATAAAGTTTGAACAAAATGTTCCTAAGTTCCAAATGTTCAAAGTATAAAAACAGTAAAGTATAATTTGCAATTTACAACACTTCCCCTCAAAAATTACTTTACAGTGTTTAATTTAAAATATTAACTAATCCTACTTTAGAAATACATTTATTATGTTTTGGACTTGATAACCCTTTTGTTAAAAAATCGGCTGGCATTTCGTTAGTAGGCAAATATTCTATTCTGATAATTCCACCCATCACATTCTCTCGAACAAAATGATGTCTGATGTCCATATGCTTTGTTCTGTTATGAAATATAGGATTCTTGCTTAATAAACCAGCTCCTTGATTATCGTTGTATATTACAGTTGAGTTTTGTTGACCCAAAACTTCGGCTAAAAAACGTCTTAAATGTATAGCTTCTTTTGTGGATTCGGATAGTGACATGTATTCAGCTTCTGTGCTTGACATGGCTACGGTTCTTTGTTTACGCGAGTCCCAACTTATAGCCGCATTCGCCAATTTGAATATATAACCCGTATAGGATCTTCTATCATCTATATTTGCTCCCCAATCTGCATCAGCAAAACCAATTAGTTCATCATTTGATAATTTGTAATGTAAACTATAATTCTCCGTTTCTTTTAAATAACGTAACACTCTTTTTGCAGCAACCCAATGTTCTTTACCGTAATTAGTATTGTATTGACTTAAAATACTTACTGCATGCGCTATATCGGGCCTTGTTGAAACTGCCAAATACATTAGTGAGCCAACGAGATTTTGATAAGGTAATTTTTCAGCTTCAGCTTTTTCACTTCCACTTTTTGGGCTCATTTCCTTTGATAATTTAATGCTTGGATTTAATGGGGTACTTACGGGTTTACAATTTTCCATATTAAATTTTATTAATATATTTTGTATGTACTTTTGTTGTGACATTGTAATTTCTTTTGTATTTGGGTTTTGTTTAAATTCAATACCTAAACAAAAATTTAATCTTCCCAAGTCTTTCATTTCGAATGATTCCGCTAATTCATCTTTTAATTCATTCCATTTTGATTTATTATTCGTTGCAACAATTAAATCATCAACGTAAATGGCTACTAAGGCAATTACTTCTTTATGCTTCATCATATAAACACATGGATCAGAATTCAGTGGTTTCAATTTCAACTGTTTTAATTTCTCATCCAACTTTTTATACCATAGCCTTCCAGACTGTTTTAGTCCATATAAAGCCTTTTTCAATAGACAAACTTTACCTTCGTATTTATCTTTTTCATTTTCATCAACGATACTGTCCATTCCGGTTGGAATTTTCATATAAATGGTTTCATCGATATTACCATTTAGATATGCCGTTACAAAATCGAGTTGATATACGTCTAGTTTAAGTTGAACTGATAATGCCATCAATAATCGTATCGAACCAATTCTTGCAACTGGAGCAAACGTTTCAGTGAAGTCAACACCAGGTATTTGCGAAAAACCTTTCGCAACAAGTCTGGCTTTATAACGTTCAACTGTACCATTAGCTTTATATTTCTTTCTTAATACCCATCTTGAATCTATAACCTTCTTGTCATTCGGAGGGTCTACTAAAACCCATGCTTTATTTTTCTTTAATGCATCGTATTCAGCTTTCATGGCCTTTTTCCATTCATTAGCGTCTGGACTTTGAATTGCTTCGTCAGCTGACATTGTGGCATTATGATCAATTAAATTTGCAATATTTATTTTGTTTGCATCAATACATGATTCTTCGTCCTGTAATTTATTAATTAATTTTCTTGGCCTACCTCTTTTACCAGTTTTTAATTTCTTTGGCCTCCCTAGTCCTCGTTTTGTTGTTAGGGGTGTTTGGAATTCTTCACGATCATCATTATTGTCTTGTATGTTATTTTCATAAGCTTCGTGAAATCCATAAAATTCTTCATCATCGCTATTTTCACTATCGGCATTTTGTTGTACTATTGGAGGTTCCTGATATATATCTTGTTGCACTTCTTCTATGTCATCTTCTTTTGTTACTATTTCATCTTTTGGTTTAAAAACGACTTCAATACCACTATCACCTTGGATTTTCAAAATTCCTTCTTCTATAAAATCAGAATAATATTTTTCTGGCTGATAAGTGTTTGAAAAAGTTACATCTCTTGAGCATACAATCTTCTTATTTTCGGGGTCCCATAATCTATAAGCCTTTGAATTTATAGAATATCCCACGAATACGCATTTCTTGGATTTGGGTACAAATTTACCTTGATTTTTTGATTTTTGCAACATGAAAACGATTGTACCAAATTTTTGAAAATAATTCACTACTGGATTTCTTCCTAGCCATATCTTGAATGGAGTTTCGCCATCAAGACTTCGTGAAGGGCATCGATTTCGAATGTGATTAGCTGTAAGAACTGCTTCAGCCCAGAAACTTGGAGCTAGACCAGATTGTATCATCATACAACGCGCCATCTCAGTTAGAGTTCGGTTTTTCCTTTCGGCCACCCCGTTTTGTTGTGGGGTATATGCAACAGTGAATTCTTGTTTTATGCCTTCCTTCTTTAGATAATTTTTAAATTCATTATTTGTATATTCGGTACCATTATCTGATCGTATAACCTTAATTTTTCTGCCAGTGCTTTTCTCAACCATATTTTTAAATTCCTTAAATTTTTCAAAAACTTCATTCTTCCTCTTTAGGAAATATATTTCGCACCATCTGGACTTGTCATCGATAAACGTTAAAAAATATCTCGATCCAGCAATGGAATTAACTCTCATGGGGCCACATACATCTGTATGAATTAGTTCTAGCAGTTCGGATGATTTAGAATTCGATCTGACAAATGGCTTCTGGGTTTGTTTCCCCTTAACACATGTTTCGCAAATCTGCAATTTTTCATTAATATTGAAGTTAATACCATTTACCTTTTGTTTTCGTATTAGATCCTTAAGATCATTTTCATTAAGGTGTCCATAACGTTCATGCCATTCTAGTATGGATGATGATTGTACTGCTTTACAATTTTCAGCTTCTTCTTCTTCTTCAACATAATACAAATCTTTATTTCTTTTAGCTATCAATATGTTTTCTCCAGTTTTTGGGTTTTTTATTACGGCTTCTTTACGCGTGAAATTAACTTCGAGACCATGATCCGTTATCTTAGCAATTGATAACAAATTTGATCTTAAATCCGGGACATACAGAGTATTTTCTAATCTAGTTTTACGTCCATCTTTGTTATTAATTTTTACAATTCCTTTACCTTTAATTTTTGTAGATTCATTATTTGCTAGGTGAAGTATCTCCGTACTCGGAGACTTGAGAACATGAAATTTTTCTTTTTCTGAGCACATGTGGGATGATGCTCCAGAATCTAAACACCACTTAACACAATTTACACAATTTACCTGCATAGCTACTTCAGCATTTCTTGTTGACTCTTGCTTTCTATTTGCATTGTTTTTGTTGATGTTATTCTTCGACCAACAATCTTTTGCCATATGACCCACTTTTCCGCAGATGTGACATGGAAATTTAAATTTACTTTTATTTTTATGACATTCGTTTTTGTTAAAAAATTTCTTTACATTTTTCTTTACAAACATTGCATCTGGTGGTTCTTCATTTGTATTTCTTTTTCGTGCTTCGTATTCTTCCAATAATTTTATTTTTAGTGTTTCGGGGTCTGGAAGCTTTTCTTGAGTTTCTATTGCAATTCTAAAAGATTCGTATTCTTCGGGAATACTATACAATAACAAAATTGTAAGTAAGTCGTCGATAATTTCCAGATCCATTTCATTGATTTTATCAACAATATCAAAAAATTTTCTGATATGTTCTCTTATGTCCTCACCATTCTTCATCTTATGTAAAATAAGATTTTTTAATAACATAGCCTTTCTGGCTGGACCTTTCGATTGGTAAATATTATGCAATTTATACCATACATCTTTAGATGTTTTGCAGTTTTTTATTTGCTTTAGTTCGGTTGGGGAAATTAATAAAATTAGATCCGACTTGGCTTTGGCATCTTCGGATTCCCATTCAATAACCTTATTAGCAGGTTCATTTGGTTTTGGACAGCTTCCAATAACGTATTTCCAAGTATCATTTTTAATAAGCAGCGCTTCTACTTGGATTTTCCATGTGTCAAAATTTTCTTTTCCCAATGGTTCGATTTTAAAACTTGAATAACTCATTGTATACTACTTTTTATTTCACTATTTCAATCAATATCCTGATTTTCAGTTGTTATTTCCCGATTTCAATATTTGAATTTCAACCACCGATTTTTATTTAAATTTTTGGTTATTATAATTTTATTTTTCGGTTTTCCGTTATTAAATTCTTAACGATTATATTGCGCGTGGTTAAGGACTGGGCCCATAACCTGTGAAAAAAATACGACACGGCACACAAAATGTTTGTAGTATTTATTATAAAATATTTTTTTTTTTTATTGAACTGAAAGAAAATTTAATTTTCAAGTTTTCTTTTTCATTCCATAAAGTTTGAACAAAATGTTCCTAAGTTCCAAATGTTCAAAGTATAAAAACAGTAAAGTATAATTTGCAATTTACAACAAATTGATTTAAAAATATTTTAAAATATTCACTGATTCATAAAATGAATAAATTTTTATTCGTATTGATCCAAAAACAATTATCAAGCTCTGGATGAAACATAAGAGAATCAATAATTTGCTTGGAATCGATAATTTTCGTATACAATTTTGAAATTTTGAGTTGTGCTAGGTTTACGCGCTAAATAAGAATATTTATATGAATACCGAAAATTCGGTACTGGAAAATTTTCAATATCGAAATACCGGTTTCTCAATACCGATTCGGTATTGGAAACCCTACTACATACGAATAGTAAGTGAAAAATTCCTGCTTCTTTATTTAAATCTTAAGCCTGGGATAAATACTTTATGGAGCAATATGACATAGAAGTCTTTTATTTTTTATGAGTTTGAATTCTTAAAAATTACCTTTCATTTTAGGAATTGTTTAAGGGTGTTCTGAGGACCTCATAAGGATCTCAAAAATCTGCTTTTGAGAATAGTCCTTGAAGCACCTAAATTTGGTGAAACAGTTAGACACAATAAAATTTTATTAATACACTCATAGAAATAAACCTGTGAAAATAGCAAAACAATTAGTATACCCAGAAAACAGATTCGTGCTTTCAACCGAATTTATTGCCAATAGAATGCTTCGGTTGTGACAATAGAATTTTTCAGTTTTGACTACCGAATTATTGGTGAGACAATAGAAATTCTGTTGCCATTATCAAATGACTATGAATTCTACTGATATTTAGTTGTCACAACTGAAAAATTCGGTTACCATAACCGAACCCTTCGATTGACAACAAATTCGGTTGTAAGCACGAAACTGTTTTCTTTGTGTAGCTTTTTTTTTGCTATTTTTACAGGTTTAATATTTAAAGGTGACTTTGCAGAAACATTTTCCCCGATTTTTGCTAAATATTAGTAAGATTAGAAGAGCTAAAATAAACTGTTAAATATAATAATAACCATCCTGCTAAAATCAAGAGAAATATGTGATGAAAAATAGTAGACTGCTGATTTTACAAAAATATATTTTTGTTCTCTCTTAAAACAATTTAAATTTTTTTTGTGTTTTTTTTATTGTACTAATATACAGCAAAATTTATTGCTGATTCTAGCAGAGTAAATTTTTACTTCCATTAACTAAAATTTAGCTCAAATACAACTAAAATTAAAAAAACTAATATGCAAGTGCTTGTGCAAATTTAAATGTTACTGACACTTTAGAAAACATTGTTCTCTATTGTTGTTTCTACATGAATGGATGTCACTACATTGCTAGATCTGTCAAAACAACAGAGTAGTACATTGGAAGATGACAAAGCAAATTGTGGAAAATTTTATGTTGTTGTTTTTGTTTTTTCTTTGATATTTTAAATGTTTAATAAGGCTCCTAGACGAGAACAAAAAATTCTCATTGAGTTTGTAATTTAACTTAACAAATATTTCAAGAAATTCTAAAAACGTCGTCCCCTGACGATTTCCTTAGGCAAGAATGAAATCCGGATAGGGACATTCCTGCAGCGGATTATTTTTCACAATTTGTTGAATACGTTTGGGATTTTTAGCATATTTAATTCCTTTGATGCAATTAATGTATATCCCGATAAAATAAAATTAAAAAATTCTGTATATTTAACAGCTTTTCCCGCTTTTAAAGGAAACAATTCAGCCTTATCCCAATTTTTTAATATGATATTCAACTTTTGAATAAAGTTTTCATAATTTAATTTTTCTAGAGTTCCCAGCTAGCAAATCAGCCTAAAAATGAATCAGAAAAGTGCTCAAAATATATTATTAAACTTTCACTTGTATAAAAGTGGCGCGTACAAAAGAGCCTTTTTTATTCAAAAATGACTCAAAGAAATATTTTGAAAAATTTTTTAGGCTAAAAAATTTATCTTTTTTTGGGTAATTTTTCAATTGTTCACAAATTCAAATTTATTTACATTTCTGAGTCGTTTCTGAATTATCTTGGGATTTAAAAAATTTGCCTCAAAAGTTTGTGCCTTCATTCATTTTACTAAGACTAATATTTTCGTCCAAAAAATGCGTACCCGAGTAAAATAGCTTTTATATAATCTGATATGATTTGATATTATTATAAATGTTTATATGCGTGGCTTTATATAGCTATACACATTTATATTAACACTTTGGTTTTATAAATATGTTTGATATGACGTTATATATAATCATATGCGATTTGGTCTCCAGCCATATATTAAGAGACCTGGGATATAGTTTATATATAATTATATATAATGGCGCATCAGCTTCTATAAACAATCTTATATCAAAATATATAACATGACATGATATCTAATTATACAAAATTTTATAAAGTTTAATTGCACTATAACAATGAAGAAAACAAACTTAGAAAGAGTTTTTATTATTTTATAAGAAAGACACATTTTATAAGAAAGACCAAAACTCTAAACTAGAAAAAGTTCAGTTACAAACTGCGTTATTCTAAGTTTAAGGACAATTTATGTCCTAAAAACGTCCTAAATCGCATTCAATCCCCATTTCCATCAATACCAAAGATCGACCAATACCCAATTTGTTAGCCAAACTGTTCTGTCGGCTATTATTATTTAATATGAATGAAAATAAGTGATCTCAACAATATTTACTAAAATTTTATTTGAAATTTTTTATAAAATTATATGTATTTATATATAATTTAATGCAATTAGATAGACCCATTTTTCGGATCAAATTGTATCAGGTTAGATAACATGCTTATCTCGTTTGATATAATTATATATTCCAATATTCGGATAAAATTAGATATGAACATATATATGGGTTTATATATGGTGATATATGATTATATAACATCTTTTTTAGTCGGGTAGTTTTTGACAAATAGGCTTAAAATTTAAAAAATATTTGTGCTAAATATTTCATAAAAAGATTGATAAAATTTATTTAAAAAAATATAAATTAAAAAAAAATTTGGATGCAGGAAGAGATCTCAAAAAGGGCCTCTTGGCACGCCTTGGCTAAACGAGATTATGATAGTAGTAATCTAGGTAGTCGATTCTTTTATATTCATATGCACGCTGAAAAAAATCGCCCTGCAGGAAACATATTTGCTGGTGATATATATATGTTTGGAAGAACTGTCAAAATATATTTGCCGTGTTTTTAATATAATATATTTGCCAGCAAATATAATATTTTTGCCTGTAAACATATGTATGTTTGAATCATAGGAAATACATCTACTCGCAAATATATAAATGTTTGCAGGCAAACATATATATATTTATCATTATTATATTTGCACTCCACAAAATAATAATGATAAAATAAAAATGCAAATATATTTTTGTTTAAGTGGGAAAATATGACTAACATTCAAACATTACAGTGTTTGCCTGGAGACATACGTATTATAACGATAAAAATAAAATAATTGCAAACACACCTCAAACATAAGTATAGTAGTTTATAAACATATATATAATTGCCTGTAAATATATGCAAAAATCTCTTTTTTCTGCGTGTGCGTTAAGCGCAGACTATAAAACATAATTCTTTTTTTTTTACTACAAAAAAAGTTATGTTGTATAATTCGCTTGTGTGACCTCCATATATATTCTAGACCAGGGCTGGCAAAACTATGACACGCGTGTCAGTAGTGGCACGCGAGTGGATTTTAGGTGGCACGCGACGTTTTGTTGGATATTTTCAAAAAATTTAAACTATTGGAAGACCAGCAAAAAATTCAGTTAAATGTTAAATTTCGCTACAAAAATGTGTGATTTAACTCCATAATGGTGAAATTATTCATAGGGCTTGTATATCGTCTTTTCAAATTAATAAAACTCTGCATTGCCACCATTTTTACAGAACTGGCAAATTCGATTATCAGAAATTTCTGGGAAAATTTCTAAAATTCTAGATTAAAAGAAGTTTAAAGTTTCGATAAGAAAATGCCTCATCGGAGAAATAAAAACAACCACAAAATTGCACAAAAATGGAAAACAACTTGCATTAAAATTGGATCTAAAAACATTAAGTTTTTTTTTTAAAGGGAATATAGGTGCTACGAAATAACCCTCTCAATGAAATACTGAACATAATTTTCATAATGAAATAACCCCCTTTGTTGGATTTTGAAATTGGGTTTTGATCGCATTTCGCAGAGTCATTTCATCTGAAATAGAAAGTTTTCTGTTTAAATCCATAATATTCGATTTTTATTCATTATTATGAGATAAAAACCGCGCGATTTATTTAACAAAATTAAATTTTTTCCCGAAGCTCATTTTTCAACTAGTTTATTACGTACTTAAATAATTGATGGCGCCCAATAATTTAACTTTTTTCACAAAATGAAATAACCAACAAAAATGGAATAACCCATCAAAAAATGAAAAGGCAATAATGTTCAAACCAAGGTTGGTTACCGTTATCGTTATAATACCGTTATCGCTAAAATACCGTTTCAAATTGAATACCGTTACCGTTATCGATACCTCTAAAAAAAATTTATAAATACCGTTATCGTTACCGTTACCGTTATTTTTATGGGTAGTTACCGGTATTTATTATTTTATATAAAAATTACAATTTTTTTATTTTTTATTTTATAATCTTGAGTGTTTTCTTTTTACAAAAAATTTATAGATAATAATTTTACTTATTAAAACTACCAGTATTAAATTTATAGCTTAAAATCTGTATTTTCAGTACTTAAAATTAAAAATATGCCATGTTTTTACTTGTTTTTATATGTTTTTAACATAATTTTTAATACCGGTACGTACCGGTATTGCTGTTTCGATAACGGTATACCGTTACCGAAACAGTCTTAAATACCGTTACCTTTACCGTTACCTAAACAAACGAAATCTGATACCGTTACCGTTACCCTTACCGTTATTCGTTTCGGTAACCAACCTTGGTTCAAACTGTTTTAATTTTTTTTCATTGGGGATTTTTTCATAATGAAATAATCTCAATATTTAAAGATTAAATAAGCCCCCTAAAATTAAATAAACGTCAAACATTTTTACGTCATTTCTTGGACGTTATTTAATTTTTCCCTTTGGGGGTTATTTCATGGGGTTATCCGAAGCTCTGATAAATATGTACATCTGCGATGATATTTTTAAGAGAAATTTTCCAAATTTTTAAAAAAGGATTTTTTAAAGACAACTAAAATTTAGGTGGCACGCGAGAAATTTTTCCAAAAAAAATTTGTCCGTTTCTGGCACGCAGCGAAAAAAGTCTTGCCACCCCTGTTCTAGACTATTATAAAAAGAATATATCATATTTAATGACTCAAAAGAAACTTTTTTAACAAGAAACCATTTACAAGTTTAATTACACATTGACGTTGCAGGCATTAGAGACTACTTTTTATTTAATTTTATTTTTTGAAACTAAATTTGAACTTTAACAACGCACCCACAAGCCAATAACTAAAAATTAAAAAAAAATAAAAACAGGGCTAAGTTCAGCATAGATTGGCAAATAGGTAAGCGCAATTTTTTTTCATAAATTCGGACTTTATGCCAGCTAAACACTCAATCTGCCCCAAAGTGCATTGTTTATACAAAACAAAAATTAACAATTTTCTTTAACAACATTTTATGGAAATGTCATTTGTTTTGCTGCAAAACCCATCTTTTTTAACCCGAATGTCCAACTCTTTGCGAATCTCAATCTAACAACCCTAATTAAGCTACAATCATAGAAATAAATCTGTAAAAATAGCAGAAGAAGTTACTAAATATTAGTTAAAAATGATGCTGCAGGAAAAGCTGCTAAAATTAGCAGATTTTTTTATTAAATACTAGTAAATTGAGAACAGTAAAAACTGTTAAATTTACAGAATTTTAGTTATATTTAGGCTAAGTTTTAGTTAATTGAAAATAGCAAATTGTAGGTACTGTAAAATCTGCAGAAAGTTTTGCTAAATATTTGTAGACTAAAAATAGCAAAAATAAACTGTTATATCTACAAAATTTTTGCTATTTTTAAGCTAAATTTAGTTGAATGCAAATATCAGTCTATTCTGCTAAAATCAGCAGAAATATTTGCTAAAAATTGTAAACTGCTGTTTTCAAAACGCTCGGTTTTTAGTTGCATTTAAAAAAAATCAAAAAAAAAAAAATTTTTAATTTTTTGGTGATTTTTTAGGCTACTAATTATTTAGCAAAATTTTTTTGCTATTCTCCATTTACAAAAATTTAACTAAAATTCTGTATATTTAACAGTTTTTTCTTTGCTGTTCCAATATTACTACATTAGACTTGTCCAAAAAAAAAGTTGGAATTTTCACGCTCCACAACCCTACAAATATGTCACTTTGAAAAAAATGTGGTCTGATCAAAAAAATCACCAAAAAAGTTTTGTTTAGAGGTAGCTCATCGCAATTGAAGTTTCGAGGTTATACTTGTTCTATTATTTTTAATTAATTAAAAATAATGGAAAAAATGAGAAAAATTAAATATAGTTATTATGATCGCGACACATCAAATCTAATATATTTTTAGGTGTACATTACGAATATGAAATCAAAATTGAAATCGGATTCGCAGATTTCGCGAAATTTGAAAATTTCATACAAAAAATGTTCAACTTTGATCAGGATGTTTTCTTATATTTACCAATATGAAAATTTCATTTTTGCATTAATATATATCTGTGGAATGTCCTATTATGTGAGATAGGGTTGTTGATAGCAATTAAATTATAATAAGCTAAATAATAGCGAAATATTAAAAAAAGTCAAATTTTAAGTTAATTGGCAAGGATATCTGTTATCCTTATTAAAATTAAAATCAGTGTTATACATAATGATGGCGCTTGGTAAGTAAATTGCAAAAGTATAACAAATTGGATTTTTCGATAACACCGTTTACAGGTAATTAGGAAAATACCTCAAAATACTTGAGTTTTTTTGAATTTTCAAAAACCGCGAATAATTCATAAACCACAAATTTTTTAAATTTCGATTGCTGATTCATAATCTTCGATAAAATAAAGATCAGATTTGAGAAATTTGCGCATACAAGGCAAAAACAAGTTGAATTTTTAATTACATCTTTTCGGAAAATATGTATTTTTTTGTAAAAAATTTAAAAAAAAACCGCGAATTACTTAAAAGTTACTTAATTTTTTTAAGTTTTGATTTCAAATTCCTTTTGTTCACATTAATTAAGAACAGATTTAAAAAAAAATTGTTAAAAAATAGCGTACAGGTTAAGAAATAATTAAATTTAAAGTCAACCCTACTTTTTGTATAAATTACTCTAGAGATAAATTGCTAATTCTTAAAAGACAACTTTTTGTGCTACCCCTAAATAAAAGCGGATTTAGCTGAAACTTGGCACAGAGAGTTTTTAGACATTAAGGAATAGGGGCAACATTGTGGAGATCGCGAATTCCAACTTTCATGTTTTTTTGGACTACTCTAATATACATAGCAAAAATAATACGCTAATTTAGCAGTTTTTTCTGCAGCATCATTTTTAACTAATTTTTAGTAATTTTAACTAAATTTTTTACGGATTTTTTTCTATTAGTGTACTCGTATATATTAAGTATACGTACGTTGCACAAAATAAAAAAATTAACGACACCCTTTTTATGAAATAAAAATTCGATTTTTTTTTTGTTACAATGTATTTTCATATATTTTATTTATATTTTTCGTTTTTTTGACCATAATACTTTACAAAGTTTAATGCTGCACAAATCATTTACATACCCAGTACATTTTCTTTTTCCAAAATCTATACTCCATATAATATTTCTGTATATTTGTGATACCATTTGCATGTCATAGACTGCTACAAAATAAACGTTAGAAACGTTTAAACTATTGACTTTTTATTTAGTAAAATTTTAAAGTAATTGTGTTTAATAGTTATATTTTTAAGGAAGGTTGTAATCTTATGCTTTTTTTATATGTATGTATATTGAAAGTAAGTAGATTTTTTATGTAAGTTTGTTGTTATGTATAATAAATATGTATATTTTGCTAAATTTATTTTTTATTTGTTCTTATCAATCTTTAATTTTCAAATTATTATTATTTGAATGCTCGTATTTTATATATGTACAAAAAGAAATATTTTAATTGAAACTAACGGCATTTAGTAAATGATTGTGATTTTTAATAATAATGAAACATAAGAAAATTCTGAAGATCAGTAGAAGCAGGTTATCAACTTTCGAAAGATGCATTTTTATATTTTTAGTTTATACCATATCCGTTAATATTTTCATAGCAATAAAGAAAGTTTATATTTCAAAATTGGTTTTTAGCTTATATAAATGTTAAAAATTTCTATTGGGTCTTAAAAATTTCAATATTTTTACGCATATTATTTATTATTTATATTTTATTTTGTATATGTTCGTTTTGTCTAGAGAATATTGTTTTTAATAATAATTCATTTTTGTATTCTTAATTATATTTTTATTTTAGATTTAATTGAATTAGTATTTTTTATTTTGTAAAATTTATTTCTTACTTTTATATTGATTTTATCAAAAAGAAATAAATATTTTTTCTAATAATTCTTTTTTAAATTGTTTTGTTTTCGTAATTAAAAATAATACGTTTTGAATTATTTTATGCATATGTATATTTAGAAAAAAATTATAGTCGATCAAGACCGACCCAACGATACCCTACACCAATCTGGGTAAAATTCTGAATTTTAATGGGTAGTATCCAAAAATATTTAGTCTTTTAAATGGTTAAACAATAAATTTTACTTAGGAAGTTTTGATTTTTTCTAGTTCTATATTTATTCATAAGAAAATGGGCTATACAGCCCTATATAGACTAAGTCCAAACAAGTGCTGATTTTACATAAAATCCCTTGTCATTATACAAAATTTCATTAAAATGTCTCTGTATTTACAAACTGTAGCGTGTGAAAAAGCATAAAATTCCATTTTGGGGGCATATTTACAGGGGCACTATGTCTAAACATGGACTAGTTTAAACCAAAATGAATAGAGTTCGTCCTTTAGTTTATCAAAATATCTTACACTCATAGAAATAAATCCGTAAAAATAGCAGAAAAAGTTACTAAAAATTAGTTAAAAATGATGCTGCAGAAAAAACTGCTAAAATTAGCAGATTTTTTTTACTAAATACTAGTAAAATGAGAACAGCAAAATTAAAACTGCTAAATTTAAAGAATTTTAGTTATATTTAGGCTAACTTTTAGTTAATTGAAAATAGCAAATTGTACTGTAAAATCTGCAGAAAATTTTGCTAAATATTTGTAGACTAAAAATAGCAAAAATAAACTGTTAAATCTACAAAATTTTTGCTATTTTTAAGCTAAATTTAGTTGAATGCAAATAGCAGTCTATTCTGCTAAAATCAGCAGAAATATTTGCTAAAAAATTGTAAACTGCTGTTTTCAAAAGGCTCGATTTTTATTTGCATTTAAAAAAAAAATCGAAAAAAAAACTTAGAAAATTTTAAATTTTTTGGTGATTTTTTAGGCTACTAATTATTTAGCAAAATTTTTTGCTGATTTTAGCAGGTTAATTTGCTAATCTCCATTTACAAAAATTTAGCTCATATATAACTAAAATTCTGTATATTTAACAGTTTTAGTTTTGCTGTTCCTATATTACTAATATATAGCAAAAATAATCTGCTAATTTAGCAGTTTTTTTCTGCAGCATCATTTTTAACTAATTTTTAGTAGTTTTTACTAAATTTTTTACGGACTTTTTTCTATTAGTGTAGTATTTGCGAACAAACAGAGATGGACGGTTGTTCGGATGGACGGTCGTTCGGACGGACATCGCTACATCGACTAGAGAATGCTTCTGAGTCAATCGCTATACCAAGGTTGGGGCTTTGTCAATGTTTTTGGGTATTACAAATATAAGCACAAACTCATTATAGCCTGACCACTTGGTGGTGTAGGGCATAAATATTTTGAATGTTGTTATCAAACTTATTTGATTAAATTTTCTCTAATTTGTTTTATGTAGGTATGTATTTTATTTTAAATATGTTTTTTTTCTATTAATTTATTTTAATTTTAAGAAAAATTTTGTCTAATTAACGTAGTTTTGTTGTTTTTTAATTTTGTACTTTGTTTTGAAATTCATATTGTAACGATATGAAATATCCAAACAAAAGCCATTTTTCAATATATGAAATGATTTTATAATGGTGGAAAAATTAACACATCAAATTTAAAGATCTAAAATTCACTAAAGCAATTTTTCGAATTGGTCGCAGTATATTAATATAGATAGGCCATTATAAAACTCGTCCATTCTTGGTTCTTCTGTGTATATTATTTGCACTAATAATCTGTGTATATTATTTGCACTTAACAAAAATGTTAAGTAAATTGATTATTTAAAAAGAAAAATCTGTTAAATTTAGTGAAATTTAATGTAAATGAAATTTTTAATAAATAAAATCACTTTTTTATATAAAATTTTATGAGAAACGGCATTAATTTAATGCAAATCGTCAATTGACGATTTCATGCTCAACGAACAATACGTTCCCTTTACGCACCGTTTTGGATTTGTCATACACGGAATCCAACTCCGTTTACGTACCGTTTTCTGGATATGTGTACGGAAGAATATAAGGAACATTGAAACTGATTATAACCCGTTGAAAGTCCGTCAACGACGGACCTTTTATCCGGTCCGCACCCATACCGTTTTCTTAATCATAAAGGGGCATATGATCAATTGCAATGGTTTTAAATTCCATTGCAGTTAATAACACTATGCGACAGTCAAAATCGGGATGGGATGAAACCAACGGGAAATGTTATATCGGTCAAAAACAAGTTATACGTGTCCCGGCGTTTCGCTGGGTCACCACTAGGAATCGAGATATATCTTTTTTTTGACATAACTCGAGAACCACTAGTCCGATTTTGCTCAAACAATTTTAAAAAAATTAAAAATTACAACTCATAAAAATAAATCCCTCGACCAGCAGTATGGCATCACCAAAAAAAAAAGTTATAACAACATCGTTATTACACAGAAAAAACAATAGGCACCTACAATTGGAATTTTTTTTTTTTGTATTTACAAATTTGGTATGAGAAAGGTGTTTAAAAATTTAATTAGAATTTTGTAAATTCTTTCTGTTTACTAGGTGGCACTTTGTTCAAACAATTGATAACTTTCTTTTTTTATTTAAATTTAATTTATCTTTCAACGGGTTCAGTTTCAATGTTCCTTATATTCTTCCGTATATGGCTCCAAAAAACGGTACGTAAAGGGAATTGGATTCCGTATATGAGTCAGCAGTTTTTAAATATAGGCTCAGCTGATACTAAACGGTTACTAAATAGTTGCTCAGGTATGAGTGAAAGTTTTGATTTCCTATCTCTATAATTAATAGTCTCTGTCCTCGGCATTCCAACCAGACCTAACTTATTTGTTATATTGTAGAGTGGTGTTCACTGACAAAATTTTTACTCCGTTGGAGTATTAATACACTCTGATAATTCAAATAGATCAGCTCCGGGAAAGATCTCGATGGTTACATTATTATGAAAAGTTTTTTTAACATTCTCTTTTTTTGTAAACAAATGAATTTTTACTCAATTGTAATTAGTTTTTGAGGCGATCTTATTAGCAAGGCACACTCAAAAAATAAGTTAGTAGAAAAATTGGTAAAACGTCTTGTATATCAAGTGTACCAGGGGGGTTACCGCGTAACTCGATTCGAAAAAAAATTTTCGAATTCGTAAATTTTGTACCTTTTGTAAATAGAAAATCTTTAGCAAAAATCTTACTTTTTGAATTTTTATGTGTAGTGTACAAGGTTTAGGATAAAAATAAATTAAAAAGTAAAATTTTTATACAGAATTATATTTTTTACAATATTTGCAAGATTTACGAACTCGAAAAATTTTTTTCGATTCGAGTTACGCGGTTATCCCCCAGTTTTCAGCAGCTTTTTGTTGAAATTTTGTTTTCAGAAAATGTTTTAGTTATATTTTTTCAGTACTAAACTAATTTTGAACTAAAGTTTTACTAATTTATTTTGCTACCAAAATTGTGCTGATAAACACATTAGGAATTATTTGTGTTCCCTTTCCTTTTTTTAATGGAAAAGGCTTTTAGTAATATAAAAGCGATATTTTGCTATTCCCTTTATATATTTATTGCCAACAATAATCATATAATTTATTGAGATACAAATTTGTTTATATTTTATTTACAATTAATAGGTTTGTACGATTACATTTTTAGTAAAACTAGTAAAAGAGAAAAAATATTGAAAAAGTTGTCAAAATATTCAAAAGTAATTGAACAAAAAAATTGTAAGAATAGTAAACTAAGGATTGAAATTTTCAGGATTGAAATTTTCAGCAAATAAATTAACTAAAGTATAATTTATCTACAAATTTTTTGAGTTTTATTTGCAGTCTATTAATATTTAGCAAATAGTTTTATTGATTTTATCAAGAACTTTTTTATTTGCATTCGACTAAGTGTTAGCACAACTTTTGCCAAATTTACTAATTTTTTTTTTGCTACAAATGAGCTTGCTAATTTTCAGCAAAACGATTTTGCTGATATTAGCAATTTTATTGCTAGAACCCGCCTGACTAAAATTTTGTTGAGTCACAAAACTTTTTTGCCGACTTTACTGACTTTTTTTCGAGTATACCTGTATACACAACATGTTCGAGCATGTCCAAATTTTTTCTTATTCCATTATTATTTTTTTCGAATCGAATATTTGTATGAGAAACTGTTGATGGTTCTAGTTTTAATTTGCATATAATAATGCCTACACCAAAAAAATAAAGTCAGTAAAGTGAGCAAAAAGCTTGCTGAGTCTATATTTAAAAACTCAAAAACTGCTGAAAACTGCTCGAAAAAACAAAATTTGAGATACCCGTTTGTTTTTTGCTTTGTTATTATTTAAATTTAAATAAAAAAAGAAAATTGTCAATTTTTTTAACAAAGTGCCATCTAGTTTTAACGATATTTTTATAACTTATTTTTTTGGTGATACCATATCCCTGTAAAAATGACCTTATTTAATAAAAATATTGACACCAGTGTTGCCATATACAAATTTTAAATTGTGATCTAAAATTGCGAAGTTTTTTAAAATTTGTCAAAATTTGCGCTATAAGCTACAAAAACAAAAAACAATTCTTTGGCATAGGTTTATATTTGTAAAGAGTTTGGTCAAAAACTATTCAGCCAAAAAGATCTGTAGCGAAAGGGTTAACAGGGTGTCTAGATTTTAAGCATGAGATGATTTTTTTCTTCAACATCTATCTCGAGTAAAAATAATGATTTTTAGATTTATATATCGTTGAGTATTGTCAAATGTAACACCAAGTATAATTGTATATAATTATATCAAAATAAATTTAGTTATATAAAATCATATTAACCAGATCCACCATTTTTCGGATCTAATAATATATTTTTAGACATAATTATGTTAACCCATATACATATGATTTGATCCCGAAAATGGTGGATCTGGTTAATATGATTTTATATAATTAAATATCTTTTGATATAAATGTATAAAAATATGCATTTCACAATACTCGATGAGATATAATTGTATAAAATCATAAATGATTGTATAAAAATATATATTTTGATAAAGATTTATAGACTTTATAAAATTGCTTGTGCTAATATTGCAAAATATGTATTCATACAAAATTATATTACATTGTATAACGTATTATAATCATGTATAATACGATAAGTCACAAAATTGCATGCGTAGGGATGTTAAAAATGATCTCTATAAATGATAAAATACTTTAAAGTCTGGCAACTTATATCAAAAATAACCACAGTTAAAAATTATCCTCAGTTAAACACTTACCCCAGTTTTCTCCTTAACATTTTTATATACATTAAGAAACTAAAAAATAATATATCCACCATTATTTATCAAACAAACCACATTCTACATAATTCATATTTCTTATATACCAAAAAATTAGTATTGAAATCCAGACAAAATCCAATTCTTTAACTAAAAGTAATCAAACCCATATCTACTACCAAATCTTATATTATTGTTATCCATAGCTTTTATGAAATTAGGCGTTAGTATTAAACATCAAATTAATAAATATATTGTATGTACTCGTATGTAAATTGCCACATAAAAATATTGAATTAGTATGTTCTTAAAATTATATATTGTTTAGAAAATTATTATTTTTGTTAATATATTTTTTTTTCTACAAATATTATATTAATTATTTTATATAATTGTTTATCTAAATTTATGAAATAAATGTTTCAGTAATTTAAGTAATTTAAAAATTGCACATTTTATTATTTTAAATATACAAACGTATTAATATGTCTTAAAACTAACAAAAAGAAAAAAAAAAAAAGAAAAAAAGAAGAATAAAAACCATTTAGAAAATTGGCACATGTTTTCCAAAATATATATATTTTTCATAGTGGTCAAAAAAATGCTTCCAAATGTTTAACTACTGCATTTTTTGGAAAGAGTATTTTTTTTTTGTTTGTACTACTCATATAACAACATTGAAAATGTATTTTGTTTTAAGTACTTAAATTTCATAATTAACAACAGCTTAATTTAATTTTTAAACAAAAGTATTAAAATTAAAAAGTTAAATATCTAAAAAAAAATAATCAATACAACAAAAGTTTATTGTTAATGAAATTTGAGATGGTTAATGAAAGGTTAATTCATAAGTAATAAAATTAAAACAAGCAAATAAATGATTTTATTAGTTTATATTAGCATTATTAATTTCATTATTTACATTAGCAAACCATATTTTACATCTTGTACAAGATCATTAATAGTTTGACCACATCTATTACATACATATATTGGTCCACTACCAGATATCATTCGAAAAAATCGTATGAATTATATAAATATGATTAGAGTAAACGTAAGACTAAAAAATATGGATACTTGCATAACAATTAATAAAACAATTTTTTGGGGCTTAATAAGTTCTTCACTGAAAATGATAATGAAAGAAATATACATACATAAAAATTTTAACTAATTTTAACAAACTCCACCGCCAAATGATCACTTTCATCACTTAAGTATAGTAAAACTCCTAAAACGTTTGGTGATGGTGGGAAAAACTTTTATATTATCGCTCAAACTTGCAATTTCTTGTCATAAAGTGTATGAAATAAGTAGAACCGGCTCTATGCAAGAAGCTCACGTACTGTTAACCGCTCTCTCACTGGCTCTGGCTGAGACTCCAAGAAGTTAAATTGCAGCTAACGGGTTTAGTTTTTTGATTAAATTTTTTCATGGTATGCATATTTATTGAAACAATTTTTAATATTTATTAAAATTTGACAATAAAACTTAACCTATCACCTTCTAATAAAATTTCTTCAAATGTCGGCCAGAGCCAGTTAACATTGAAAGAGACACATGCATCCTCTTGAGTTTCTATGCTCGTTGGTCGAAAATATATTTTAAGACAGGTTTTCTGTTTTATGAGTCACCTGCAGTGTTGCCATTTCAGTGCTTTTCGGGTATTTTTTGGTGCTTTTTTCCTTCCCGTACTCGGTGATTTTTTACAAATACCCGTTTATAAAAAGCGGGTATTTACAGTGCTTTTCAGATTTCTGGCAGTGCTTTTAGTGCTTTTTGTACAGTTTATATTTTTGGTATTTGTTCTCCTTTTTTCAATTTTTCTAGAATTTTTTGTCAAAATTGAAAAAATAATACGAAATATACAAAAAATACATTTTTGCACAACGTTTGTAGTACAATTTTAAACAACAACTTCGTTATATTCAAACTTCAAAATTTTGAAATATTAATTTGGTTCTTTTTACCCCTTTTGTGGTAATTTTTTGAACCTTTTTTACACGATTTTACAAAGCTAAAGTATATTTTTAAAATCTTGACTTAAATTTTTCAAAAAATTATTATCGTACTTTTTTACCCCATTTTTGGTAAATTTTTTACCCTTTTTACTCGTTTTCAAAATGCTCACGGTGCTTTCCTGCCTTCAAGAGTTGGCAACACTTGTCACCTGAGTTGTTGTTGTTTTTAAAAAGAGTATATCGGTGCTGTGTCTAGGAAATTAGCATGTGCGATTTTTCGATTTGTTTTTTTAATATTGCATTTATAAGCCTTATTGGTCGTGTCTTTACTCACTAAAGCGTTTACCGATATCTCTTAGGGTTTAGAAGTTAGCAAAAGTAACTACACCCAAAAAAGTTTGTCGGTAGAATCTACTGAAAATGACAGTTAAAGTAAAGGTATATGCATTTAAAAAGGCGATAAAAAATATCTTTTAAATATACTAAAAATGTAGTTATTTTTAACTGTTGGAAAATAACTAACAAAAGCATTAAAAATAACAAAAAAATGCCGTAAAATTAACTAAAACATTTTCACTACAACAATTTCAAAACCACCGACAAAATAGGTGAAAACAACTGTTATTTTTTTATATTTTAAAAAAATATATTCTAACAAAAAAAAAATTTTATTCTCAGTTTTATTAAGAATATAATAAAACTAATTAATATATCAGAATATTATATTAAATCTTAAACTAAACAAGAATTAAAAAAAAAAATCTACAAAATTTTTTATTTTTTAAATAACTAACAAAAACTGTTTAAGCACCGTAAGTTGTTTTGCACGAGAAAAAATTTCACTGGAACTTTAATGGTCTCAAATCGTAATTTAAATTTTGAAAATTATTTTTTTTATTTTACTATAAAGACACAATCACTAAAAACACAAAATGTCACTTTTTCACAACAAAATTAATAGTATTGTATACTGAATTGGGGTGAAAACAAAGGATACTCAGTTTTTATGTGAAACTCATTGTCGTAAAAAAATTTTTTTTTTATATGGAGTGTTACAGTTTTTTCACGTGAAATCGAAACAACTTACTGTGCTTTATTGTGAAAATACTGTTTTGGTAGTGGTTTATTATGATGCCACAGTACTTTTCGTGAGTTGTTTTCTTAAATAACTATCATAACAGTTGTTTTGTATATTTTCCATAGAAAAACATTTGTAATTACAGTTAAAAACAACAGCTACTGATTACTATACCACAAACAACTGTCATGTAGTAACAGTCAAACTTTTTTGAGTGTATCGTTTACCTAGTAAAAATGTGTAAAATATGCCTATGTGCTTACCACACTTTAGGGTTGTGCACAAGTCTGAAAACAAGTTTTTTAGGTAACGGTACTATTCAATACTCTTTGTATTTTTGCAGAAACAGAACAAAATGTAAGTGACCTTATCTTTTTGACGAGCACCTTATATCTTTGGAAAATATTGATAGTGAGGATGAAAGCTTGTAGAAAAAGATATGTTCTCATATTTTTCATAATTGCAAAATCATAAAATGCTGAAAACAGGAATATTGCAAACAATTAAATTTACTTATATTTATATTCCCTAAGTGTTCATTAAAAACAGCACAGACTTAATTAAGAATTAATTTAGTGAGGTGGTCAACTTTAACATTCTGTTTTGAAGTAGACAAAATCCACTATTTGTCCAGTAAAGTATACAATCTTAACTCATTATGGATACACTGTTTTCAACCCGGTACATTTCAACAGCCATATTTATTTATTTATGATTTAAAAACCACAACATCTTAAGATCTTGACTACAATCGTAAATGAGAAAAATAGTAGAAAACCATTATCCAGAGTTGCGAAATATTTATTTGAAAAAAAAATCAATTTTTGCGCATTTTCTATGGAAACTTTTTTAAAAATTATTTTAAATTATAAAAAATCTAAACTTTTATATTTTCAACCGATATGCTGATGAGAAAATACAAAATATTATTCTTGTGCTAAAAATTAGTTCGTTAGTGGTGTATTATTTATACAAATCTGAAGGATCGGACCATAAGTTTTCAAATACGCACACAAACAATTATTCGCTTAGATCGTCTAATTAAAGATTTTTAAACAAATATTTAATTGCATCCGTTAAATATTTGAATCGTTTAATTGTTTCAACTAACCGTATACAATTTTTAGCAATTGAAAGTAGTATGATTTGCATGATAGGTGCAAAATCACTTAAATTTTAATTGATATTAGCTGTGTTTTCGACTTAACTATATCCGTTAACTCATAAAAAATTCCAAAGTTCATAAAAACGCGTTTAAGATGAAAACTAACATCTTACTTTTCGTATGCACGTTAACTTTCAACACGGATAATTATCAACGTTGAAAACTCAACATTTATACATTTTCACATCTGACGTAACTTATTCGCGTTACTTCCTACAAACTTTTGCCGACATACGTTCGATTATAACGGGAAAATTATAAACATAACCTGTTTAAAATTTGTTTGTACTACAATCGGTTTAACGTAGATTTGCTTTAAATACTTAACGTTGATAGGCATGAGACAAAATACAGCTATTATAAATTTCGTAATTCAAACTTTTT
This sequence comes from Leucophora obtusa, assembly GCA_949987735.1. Classification (NCBI taxonomy): domain Eukaryota; kingdom Metazoa; phylum Arthropoda; class Insecta; order Diptera; family Anthomyiidae; genus Leucophora; species Leucophora obtusa. The sequence continues at coordinate 116,696,049 of OX465297.1, forward strand.
TTTATCTATTCTGTTTTAAGTCAATACATAATTAAAGGCCAGTTTTTATTGAAATACTACTACAATTATAAAAATTAGTATTAAAAATCTTATAATTTTGACAAATAAAAAAAAATTGTCAAAAACTTCCATATTCTTTTAGAATATTTAGAGAATCGTTTAAATCAAAAGTTCTTAAATTTTTAAGTAAAGATTTCTCCACAAAAGCATGCAAAATTAATTATTTCCACTAGAGGGCGCTAAAAGACAAAAAAATTAAAAAAAATTCGTTTGAAGCCAATAGTTCATACGACTGGCTTGAGCTAAAATCGCTTACACCTAAAATAGCTTTGCAGATATAAAATAATCGAATATCTCAGCAAAATCTTGGTGCATTAGAGCTTCTGCTCGTAGTTCGGCGAAATTTTGGCCGAACACTGAACAATAAACCAATATTTTCTAATACTTAGTAGTTTAATTTTCCGTACACTCAAAAAAAAAGTCAGCAAAAAATGTTGTGTCTGCAAATTTGCAAAAAAGTTGATAATTTCAGCAAAAGTAGTTTGCTGAAAATCAGCGAGCTGATTTTTACCAAAAAATAGTAATCTCAGCAGAAGTTTTGCTAACTTTTAGTCGATTGCAAATGAAAAAAAAAATCCTTGATAAAATCACCGAACTTTTTGCTGAATATTAGTAGACTGCAAAAAACTCAAAAAATTTGTAGAGAAATTTTACTTTAGTTAATTTATTTGTTGAAAATTGAAATATAGAAATTGTGTAGAGTTTTTTAAATTATCATTTCCGTTGTCTGTTCTGGATCCAGACAGCTGCGATATCTACATCTTATCTATCTGGTTGTCGTCCACGCTATAAATGCGGTTATCAGCACAATTTTTATAGAAAAATAAATTAGTAAAACAATAGTTCAAAAATTAGTTTAGAGCTAAAAAAATGTAACTAAAACTTTAGCTGAAAACGGAATTTCAGCAAAAAAGTTGCCGAAAACTAGTACACTTGATATATAAGACGTTTTGATAATTTTTTTTATTAACTTTTTTTTTGAGTGTAGTAACAAAAGAAAATACACTTAGGTTGTTCATAAGGGGTGTGCTATCTGTTGTATCGTTGTATCGTCCTAACAAAAAACAGAGTTGTTAAAAATTTTATTTGTGTTTAACAACGACTTTCTATTCAGTTTTCTATCGGTTAGCACACTCAAACATAGGACACTAAACATACGTAAAAATGTTGTATCGTGCTATTCTCAAATGTTGTATTTATTCAATTTAATTTTTAACAACTCTGTTTTTTGTTAGGACGATACAACGATACAACAAATAGTACACCCCTTGTGAAAACCCTTACTAATTCAGCTTAATTTTTATTTTACGAGCGAAAAATAGAACTTTTTTGCCATTTTGAAATACTTCAAAATATTTTTCAATATTTTTGGATTTAAAAAATTGCATGAAATTGTAATCTTTCTTTTTCTATCTGTACACTCATAAAAAAAGTTAGTACAAAAGTCTGTTAAATGCGTTCTGATTAAATTGAACTAATTTTTCTGTTATTTTCTCTAAAAAAGTCCGAACAAATAGTTCAAAATTCCAGGGTTGGTTACCTATTCATTTTTAAAATAACGGTAATTACACTGTGAGACAAATGGTAGGGGTCAGTGATCGGGAAGGGTTCAAACTACCGGGGAAAGTTATATCGGTAAAAAAGAAGTTATACGTGTCCCGGCGTTTCGCTGGGTCACCCCTAGGAATCGAGATATATCGATTTGACCTTTGGTGGTCTTTTTTTGACATAACTCGAGAACCACTAGTCCGATTTTGCTCAAACAATTTTAAAAAAATTAAAAATTACAATTTCTTTAATCTGTTCATATAACGTTTTTCTATATACTCAACAGTTTTGCCGGTAAAAATAAATGTATGAAGAAAAAAATATTTTTTGCCTAAAATATTAAAAAAAAGTAATAAACAAAAGGTTATTGATTTTTATGGTAGCGGTAACAAACATTTATTTTTACCGGCAAAACTGTTGAGTATATAGAAAAACGTTATATGAACAGATTAAAGGAATTGTAATTTTTAATTTTTTTTAAAATTGTTTGAGCAAAATCGGACTAGTGGTTCTCGAGTTATGTCAAAAAAAAGATATATCTCGATTCCTAGGGGTGACCCAGCGAAACGCCGGGACACGTATAACTTGTTTTTGACCGATATAATATTTCCCGTTGGTTTCATCCCATCCCGATTTTGACTGTCGCATAGTGTTATCTACCATGCCGATACTAAAATTGATTTGAATATTTTATATCCTCAATATCAGTTAGGGCAATTGTCTTCATATTTTGGCGTTTTTATTTTCTTGGTTTGCCGCTTCAATTTCTTATTATTCCCAAATTACCGTTATAAATTGCTGTTTTGGCATTTTAGCGGTATTATAACGGTAATATGCATATATTACGCAATTAAACCAATAAAATATCGAAATAAAAATGGGTAAATATAATTATTTTAATGGTATTACTTTTAATGGTATCAGCGTTTTAAAACGTTGATATGGAGTTTGGTTTAGGCGTGGTTGACAATTACCATTATATTAAAACTGAAATTTGTACGGACTTTTTTTATGAGTGTAATTAACTGAGTATTTTTAATTTTTATATTAATTTGTTATTAGGGTGGGTGCGAACTGGCTAAACAAATCTAAACTAAATTCAGGTTTACAATTTTTTTTGAAATTATAAAATTTTTTAAAACAATTTTCAAAGAAAGTTCAAACCCTTTTGTCAATTTGTATTTAGTTTAGAACAAATTTAACCAACTCCAACAGGGCCTAAAAAAACAAAATCTTGCTTGATATTCAAATATTAAAGTATCCGGCTTCGGTTTCGGCAGAACGTTGAAATTTTGGCCGAAGTTCGGCTTTGGTTCGGCCTTAAATAAAGGTTGTTTACCGAAACGAATAACGGTAAGGGTAACGGTATCGAATCTCGTTTGTTTCGGTAATGGTATTTGGGACTGTTTCGGTATTGGTATACCGCCATCGAAACAGCAATACCGGTACTTAGCGGTATTATAAATTGCGGTACTTACCGGTATTATAAATACAATGCAGAACTAGAAACCATGGTTGGTACGCGAAATGATGCGGTTATCGGTGGTAAGGGCAACACCATTTTAGATTTTTTCAGTATTTTAAGAGTAACGGCATTTTAAAAATAAACGGGATTTTCGGAAAAAGTGTTTTGAATAGATAACCGTATTTGCTATAGACACATTTTTCAGCGCTGCTTTTTTCTTTTCCTTACAAAAAATGCAATAACAGAAGGCAGAATGTGGGATATTGTTGTATTTTTGTTATAATTTGTTGCTTCTAAGTGGGAAATCGCGAAAAAAAAGTCATGTCATATACCGGCAATAAAAGAAGCTGCTTCCAAAAATGCCCTAGTGCAGTGCTGGCAAAACTATGACACGCGTGTCAGTAGTGGCACGTGAGTGTATTTTAGGTGGCACGCGACGTGTTGTTGAATATTTTCAAAAAATTTTAACTTAATTAGGAAACCAGCAAAAAATTCAGTTAAGTGTTAAATTTCGCCACAAAAATGTGTGATTAAACTCGATAATTGTGAATATTTTTAGAGATTGTAAATCGTCTTTTAAAATGATTAAAAATAGCATCACAATTCACATAGACCGAATCTGTAAAATAGCTTCCGACAGAACCCAATGGAAATTTCTAATTGAGGCCGTTTGCTCCCAAGCTGGAGAACAGCGGAATATCATCATCATCAAAACTCTGTATTGAAATCATTTTTTGTTTGCAGAAATATGATTAATACAGAACTCGCAAATTCGTTCATCAGAAAATTTTCCCGCTATTAGTGTATTGCCAAATTGAAAAAAGCCGAAAATTTTTTTTAAAAAAAATTCTGGGAAAATTTCTAAAATTCTAAATTAAAAGAAGTTTTAATATTTCGATGAGAAAATGCTTCATAATCGGAGAAATAAAAAGTGCTAGAACATTGCACAAAAATGGAAAACAATTTGTAATAAAATTGGATTATTTTTAAAGTATTTTTCAGAGGGAAAATATGTGCTACCAAATGACCTTCAATGAAATAAAGGCTGAGAATAAGTTTCATAATAAAATAACCCCCAAAGAAAAAAATGAAATAATCTGCAATGAAATATTGTTAAAAATTAAATAGCAAAAAAGTTAATAATTTATTTAAATGGTGTTATTTTTCTTTAAAAAAATATACATATATAAAGATAACGAGTAAAAAGGTTAAAGTCGGGCATGCCGACTATACAATACCCTACACCAGTCTGCTGTATTGTTTGGATCCGAAATTCGAATGGGTTAAAATGGGGCTTGTGTCAAAATTTTCTATAATGTAAGTCAGCGCACCAAATTTTATTAAAATATCTTAATATTTGCGACCTGCAGTTTGTAACCAAGCCAATTTTGGGGGGGCCCTTATATGGGCACTAGTTCTAAACATGGACCGATGTTCACCAAAATCAATAGGCTTCGTCCTTGGACCAACATAGGTCTATGTACCAAATTTCATCAAAATATCATAATATTTGCGACCTGCAGCGTATAAACAGTATAATTTTGGTAGGACCCTTATATGGGCACTAGGTCTAAACATGGACCGATGTTCACCAAAATCAATAGGCTGCGTTATTGGGCCAATATAGGTCTGTGTACCAAATTTCATCAAAATATCTTAATATTTGCGACCTGCAGCGTATAAACAGTATAATTTTGGTAGGACCCTTATATGGGCACTAGGTCTAAACATGGACCGATGTTCACCAAAATCAATAGGCTGCGTTATTGGGCTAGCATAGGTCTGTGTACCAAATTTCGTCAAAATATCTTAATATTTACGACCTGCAGCGTATAAACAATATAATTTTGGTAGGACCCTTATATGGGCACTAGGTCTAAACATTGACCGATGTTCACCAAAATCAAACTTGTTCGTCCTTGGGCCAACATAGGTCTGCGTATCTTAATATTTGCGACCTGTAGAGTGCGCACAAGATTGCATGGACAGACAGACAGACGGACGGACGGACAGACGGACATCGTTAAATCGAAATAAAAAAAAATTCTGAACCGATCGGTATACTATAAGGTGGGTCTACGACCAATATTTTTTGGTGTTACAAACATCAGTACAAACTTATAATACCCTGACCACATAGTGGTGTAGAGTATAAAAATCGCGCGATTTATTTTAATCAAATGAAAATTTAGCAAGCGGCAACTTTTTCAACTAGTTTCTTATAATTGATGGCGCCCAAAACTTTAAATTTAAACAAAACGAAATAACCACCAAAAAATGGATTATTCCCAAAAAAAATTTTCAAACTATTATAAGATTAAATAAACCCCCAAAAATTAAATAACCCTCAAACCTTTGGGAGTTATTTCATGGGAGTTATCCGTAGCGCTTATACATCTGTAATGACATTTTTAAAAGAAAATTTTCCAAATTTTAAAAATTTTCAAAAAAGGACTTTTAAAAGACAAGTAAAATTAAGGTAGCACGCGAGAAACTTTTCCAAAAAAAAATTTGTCCGTTTCTGGCACGCAGCGGAACAAGTCTTGCCACCTCTGCCCTAGTGTGACATTTCTTTTCGATACAGACTTTGTGTACAATTTGTATATAAATAATTATTTTATGTAAATGACTCAGGTTGGTCGCCATTTGTAACGACTGCCAGCCAAAAGTAGACACCATTAGTAATTGTTTAGACTTAAAATTGATTCATGCAAACAAAATACATATTAATATATTTTATTCTACCAACAAAAAAAAAATCACAGGAATCAAAATAAAAAAATAATGTTTTTTTTTTGTATACAATTAAACAAATTTATTTCTTTTTCACATAAAATTTTTTTAATTAAAATAATAATAAAAAATTAAAATATATATAATAAGAATTAATTAAATTAAGTTAAAAAAATTATTTTTATTTAATTTTAAATTAAAATAGGTAGTTTTTAATAAAACCAAAAGGCAAAAAGTTTTCAAAAGTAATTTATAAATGTTCTAATAATAAAGATATAAAATAACGAACAAAGTTCTATAAAGGGCGAAAAGTGTACGAAGTAAAATAAGGCAAAACAATTCAATTTAATTTAAAAAATAAACGAATTTTCTATAAAAAAAAAGTTTTTTGCGATTTATAATGATGATCAGCCAGCAGAGCGCAATAGACAGAATTGATGTGACTGCAGTTTAAGACGTTTGTTTAAAAAATTAAAAGTTTAACCTTCAGTTTTATAGTTTTTGTTTTAAATTCAGACTTAAAAACTAAATGACAATTGTTTTTATAAAAAGTATATGAAAACAAATCTAAAGTTATTATTAATATTGTTTCAAAAGTAGTTTAGGGTTAATTAGTAAGGTTTTCGTGAAAAAGAAAAAGCTTAACAATTTAAAGCCAACAAAAAAATTCTTTAAAGTTTGAAAAGGTTTAAGATAGTAAACTTATTTAAATATTTCTCCAAAAATAGTCAAAAAGCAGAGAAATAAAATCCTAGTATAAAACAATTCATATAACAATAATTGTCCATTAAACAGAAAGAAAAATCTTAAAAACAATATTTGAATTTCAAAATATTTATAATTATAATAGTTTTTGTTGTTGTGGTGGTAATGTGAGAAGAGAGGTATTCTAAAAACTAATAAATGCTACACAAAAAATATCTAAATAAAACCAAAAGAATTGTAGTTATTTTAAGAAAAAAAATTTTTTTTTGTAAAAAAAACTAACACAAAAAATTCTAAATTATTACCACTATTCTAAACTTTAAGACAATGGCAAAGTCATGACGAAACGATGGTAAATGATTTTTGTATTTTTTTAAACATTTTTTTTTAATTAAAAAGCTGTACCACTTAGTGGTGAACTTTAAAAATAAGATTTTAGTTGTTAGAAGCAATATTTTATAATTTAAAAATTCTATTTTTTGAATTTCGATGAGAAAACCTCGTGGTTATTTCTGTATAAGTGCTTGCGACAACAATTATAATTTGTTTAGAAAGAACACGAACACTTGTCACGGGAATTAAAAAAAATTGAGCCATTAATTTGAAATGTATCGTATATTACTCTATAATAAAATGCGACAATTATTGTCATGGCAATGATTGTAGTATTTAATTAGGCCTGATTGCGGTTAGTGCTGTCGATGTCGAAAAATACGCCTGTATATAAAATGATATTTTTTATATTGAAAATTACAAATAAATATACCTCTCACGGAAAATTCATTGCAATTTAGAGGATGTATAACAATGTCTTGAAGGGCCAACTTTGGGATTTCACAAACTTACAGAGGGCCGACAAAAATTAGTATTTTTTTAAGTATTTTGGTTTCCTAAGTACGGATCTATAGTCAAAAAGGTTCATTGAATAGCCTTCGAGTTGTGGTTTTTTCTTTTTTTATCCCCTCACACATGGAAATATTTTATGAGTCAAAATTGCTGAGAAGTACATACATCAAAATCTTTTATATTTTTTTTATATTTTTGTTCCAAATATATTTAAAAATATAGGCACATAATCAATAAATGTTTTTAAAATATTTTTCTAAAGTCAAAAAACTTTGTGGAATAAATTTTCGAAAATATCGTTTTCGTTATTTCAAAAAATTTAGTTTAACGTTTTCGCCAATTTTTCAAATATTTTTAAATTTACTTAATGGATTTTGTTTTTTCTTGTTTTATTTATTGAAAAGTGTAACATGAACTACGTGACGAACGGAATTTTGATATAAATGTGGAAAAATATAATTTTTATAGAAAATGTGAATGTAATTGAAATTTAAAACTCATAGGTAAACAACATTTTGGTATCGAAAATTTATAACAAATATCAACCTCTCCGATTGCATTAAATTAATTCTTCCATTTTAAAAATTCTATCACAAGACTGATAATCCAGCCAGAAAATTTGGATACTTTTATGAGGATTCTTATTCAGTAAGTCAAATATTATTCAAATAAAACCTGCAAACTTTTGGATGCACCACTTTCATACAAGTGAAAGTTTAATAATATATGTATTTTGAGTACTTTTCGGATTCATTTTTGGTCTCGTTTGCAGGCTGGTAACTCTAGAAAAAATAAATTATGAAAACTACCCAGCCAGCAAGTTCGGAGTGCTCATAAATAAGATTCTTAAATGGCTCGTAGAAATGATTATTGTTTTTTTGAAAACACTCTTTTTTTGGCAGAATATATGAACCCTCAAAAAACAATCCAAAAAGTTGTCTCTACAATCTCAAAAGCTGTCTCAAAATGAGGGTTCATTTTTCGGACTCAAAGAAGATTCCAAAATTATTTAAATTTATGAGGAAAATTTCGATTTTATACGTTCTTTTTTCTGAGTCACAGGGGGCTCTTTTGAACGGACCACTTTCATAGGAAAAAGTGAAAAAATGTTTATGTTTTTGGAGCTCATTTCTGAGTCATTAATGATCATCTTTGTTGGCTGGGTATTCAAAAATTGAATATCATTTAAAAAAATTGGATAAGGCGGAATTATTTGCTGTAAAAGCGGAATAAAATTTCAAGGCGGCACAAGCCTTTAAAAAGCGGTATAATCCTGTCAAAAGTGGGATGGTTGGTCAGATTAAGTACACTAATAGAAAATAGCTTGCAAAAAGGTTTGCTAAAGCTGCTATAAACTAGTTAAAAATTACCTTGCATAAAAACTACTGAAATAAGCAGATTTTCTTTGCTAAATATTATTAAGATAAGATAACTATACAGAATTTTAGTTGTATTTGAGCTAAATTTTATTTTATTAAAATAAAAATTTACTCTGCTAGAATCAGCAAAAAATTTTGCTGAATATTAGTAGTATAAAAAACAGAAAAATCTATTTTTGTGAAATCAGTAGTCTACTATTTTTCATCATATATTTCTGTTGATTTTAGCAGGATGACTATTATTATATTTAACAGTTTATTTTTGCTCTTCTAATCTTACTAATATTTAGCAAACATTTTTTTGCAAAGTCACTTTTAAATAATAAACCTGTAAAAATAAAAGAAAATGCTACTAATTGTTTAGCTATTTTCACATGTTTATTTCTATGAGTGTATGAATAAAATTTTATTGTGTCTAACTGCTTTACCAAATTTAAGTGCTTCAAGGACAATTCTCAATCCAGCATTAAAGCTCATTTAAGCCTGGATCAGCCAGACATAAACGTATCTCTGCATAGCTGAATTAATAAGTGAAATAAGAACAGGAGATTTGTTGTGTTTTTTGTTTCATTCTTATGCATGCAATATAGAGCAAACGTAAATATACAACGAAAATCTATTCACAACAGATTTTTGTTGTGTATTTACGTCTGCTCTATATTGAATGCATAAGAATGAAACAAAAAACACAGCACATCTTCTGTTCTTATTTAACTTATTAATTCAGCTATGCAGAGATACGTTTACCTTTACGTCTGGCTGATCCAGGCTTTAGCCATACGCAACGTAACGTGACGAATCAGCTGATTCAATCTAAAATAATGATTAGAAAATAAATAGACTGTCAGCTATGCTCTTTTAACTTATTAGATTTTCCATAAGGAGACTCGCATTTGCCCATGTATGATATATAAGATGAACAAGCTTGTAAAATTTTTCAAAAATTGTTTTATAATGCCTGTTTAGTAAAAAAGCCTAACTGACGATATCGACAACGCCAACCGTATTCAGCCTGATTAGAATAGCGAAAAAAATGTCAAATATTCAAATATGTAAATCACTGTCATATTTCCCTAGAATAGTGTAATATTAGACAAATTCCTAATTTAAATAAAATTGCATTATTCAATTTTATGGATATTTTTCATCCAAATAAAAAAATTTAAGCAGCTGTATCGACTTCTTCTACCAAATGATTTGGTGATACTTCACTGGGTGTCGTTGTTGCGGTGGCCACACTAATCGGTGTTGTAATCGGGTTATTCGAAGAGCTTAATGTAGAACCGGTATTATCTGTTACACCGGCAGCAGCAGCCGCTGTGGTTGTTGTCCCGACAACACGGGCACCATAAGGTGCTCCTTTTAACTTACGTGCCTCTCTTTTTTGTTTACGTTGTTGCATTACCAAACGTAATTGATCTAGTTTCGATTTAGTTTTAATATTATCCAATTCGGCAACACATTTTTGACAGGTATAATCACGTTCACGTTCACCAGTTTCAGTGTGAACACGATAACGACATTGGCATACCTTACGTTCATCGATCATTTGATGATGATGGTGATTATGATGTGATGAGGCATGATGATGTTGATGGTGATGATGGTGGCTACCACTGCTGCTGCTGGCGCCATTAGATGAAGAAGTAGCATTGCTGGCTTGTGCTGTTCCACTAGTTGCTACGGCGCATGATGATGTTGTAGCATCTTGTTGACAACATGGATAGTTTTTCGTCGATTTGCTGCTTACATAATGACCATTACATTCACCATAGGCGCATACTGGTGACGATGAAGACGTGTGGCTATTTGTTGTGCCGCTGGCATTGCTTGAGGCAGATTGTAAATTGATTGAAGAAGATGTTGTGTTGTGAGTTTTAATACATTTCACACAAGGGTGGGAAGATTGATGATGTTTAGATGAGAACTGGAAAGAAAAATTAGAAAAAAAATGTTACGAAATTTTTAAAATCAGGAAACTTTATATAAGAACTACACATTTTGCAACTGTAATTCAGAAATACAATTAAAATTCAGAATTTCCAATTTAAATTCAGAAAATGTCATTTGAAAATAAGAATTTCCATTTGAAATTCAGAAAATATCAATTCATATTCAGGGTTTGCATTTGAAATTAAAAAAAATGAGAAAAATCAGGAAAAGAAATAAAAAAAATGTTATACTACATTTATACTTGAGAAAAAACCACCTAGTTTTTGTACAAAACTAGTTTTGCTTGTTTTTTTTATATACGTTTTGACATGTTAAAAACTACAAGAGCCAAAAACCAGGTAGTTTTTGCTCAGGTATAAATGTAGTATTATTTAAAATTCAGAAAATGTCAATTTAAATTCGAATATATCGTTTAAAATTCAGAAAAGTAGCAATTGTAATGTAACATCAACTGATATTCACAAACCATCATTGTTATTCAGTAAATATCATTTGAATTTCAGGATCCGTCAACTGAAATTCAGAAAATATCAATTCAAATTCAGAAAACATAACATGGATTTCAATTCATGATTTCTGAACTTTTTTTTTTATATTGTTTTATTCTTTTATTTATTTAGTTTTCTATACATAAAAATTGATATATGTGACCTTCTCCGATAAAAGTGAAAATGAAGTTTTGAGAAGAACGCATTTAAAGTTTCATAACGCATTTTTATTTCGTTCGCATTTTCCCAAGTTCGTTTTGTACGTTTTTATGGGGTAAATAAATTTTTATCAGAAATCTAACTCATTTCATCTTATTCTACACCCTTTTAGGTACCAGAATCCACTCTTAAGTCCAAACCCGTTTTTTGACACACTAGGTCCCTTTTCTCGGAGAAGGTCACATATTCTGGATTTCTATTGATATTTTCAGAATTACAACTTCTTGTATTTTCTGAATTTCATGATATGATATTTTATATTTTCTGAATTGAATTTGCTTAGTTCGAAATGAAAATAGTGAATTTCAAATGATGTTTTCTGAATTGAATTTCAAATATAAATTAAAAAAAAAAATTTGTATTAATATTCCTTATACATACTCGATTTTCACCTTAAGCATAGTAAGTTGTTTTTCCCGTGGAAAATTTTCACTTTAACTTTAAAGTCCTCAAATCGTAATTTAAATTGTGAATTTGAAAATTTTTCTTATTTTATAAGAAAGATAAAATTACCACAAACACAAAACGTAAACTTTTCGCCAGATAAATAATAAATAGTCTTGTGTATTAAAATTGGGTGAAAAAAATTCTCAAAAATTTTCCTACGAAACTCATTGCCGTGAAAGATATTGTTATGCTTAAAACTGGATTGACAATGCTGGAGTACTTCACTCTGAAGAGTGAACAATACTAAAATAGAGATAGAATGATACAAAGAATATGCAAGTACAAAATCCACTCTGCAGAGTTGAGTACTCCAAAATTGTGACTCCAGCCAAAGAGTAAACAGTATAAAGCGATTGGGGCACTTTCTATCAGTGAGAAAGCATTTGTTCTATAATGTGGTTTTAAACAGGAAAATGTTCAAACCAATACTAATGCACTAATAAAAACCAAATGTTAACATTAAACATCATTATGTGTGGTTTTTGTATGACTCGAGCATCAATTGTAACGAGGATGGAAAAAAAGCTCGAGCGAGCCATCCAAAATAATTTAATTATTATAAAAATCAATAATGGAACCATAATAAAACTACATCCAACAGTATTGTAGCCCTAGATTATGAATTTAAAAAAAACCACACGTAAAAATTGCAAAATAATGGCAGAATGCGAAAAAAGGCTTTGAGGTTCAAAAAATGAATTAAAAACAGAGATTTACATTCTTCAAACGAATATATCCATGCCAAAATCTTCTTTTTGCAACTAACCACCAAACTTTTTTTTTATGAAATGGACATTAGAGCGTACCACCTTAAAGGTAAAAAAAAGTGAGCCGTACACCCTCCAATATAAAGTATTTTTGCAAGGAGGTTTCAAAAAAAAAATTTTTGCCGAACGTAGGGGTCGCCATTTTACATTTTTCGTTATATCTTTGGCATTTACAGTCGGATCTTAAAGTATGATACATCGATGTTTTTCTCTCGAGGAGACCAGACCGGGGTACCAGGTGGTTAAGGTGCCCCGCTTGTCGGATTTTTTACATAGCACAGTGTAATTATTAAGGTAATGTTTTTGATATTATGTTTTGATTTCACTTTAAGCGGGTCGATCGAAGTTCCCTTGTGCCTACAGCCCTTCAAAACATTTTAGATTCATTATATTTGGATTTGTTTAATATTAAACAATTGTCAAATACTTACATGTTTACTTCTGGAACTATGATGTACCGAACCAGTTGAACCACTTGCAGCAGCTACTGAAGCTGCAGCTGCAGCCGATGTGGATGGAGCCTCAAAACTTATACGAGCGCCACGATGATATTGTGGTGTAGCACTTAATAAATCATTTAATATATGTATTACCGTAGAAATATCACGTTTGGGACGACCATATCTGTCCTGCAGAGCTGGATTTAAAGTACCCGAAAATGTGCCAGAATAAATACCTTTACCATGATTTTTCATAGATTCTATAACAGCACCGGAACCACTTTTGTGGCGTGGTGTCTCCTCACTGGCCGAAAAATCTATTTTATTAGTAAAAACTTCTTTGGATAATTTACGTAAAGTTTGGGTTAAATTACGCGAGGCTTCGGCGAGTGTACGTGAATCGGATACAATGCCAGAATCATCTAATTCTATGGGGTTGGCGGTGCTGGTGGCGGCTAAGGAGGTTGTTGACGATGATGACGAGGTTGATGCCGTAGTTGCAACAGCTGCTATAGAGCTTTTTAATGGAGTGGCAGTTGCTGCGGCTACTACTACTGGTGTAGCAGCATTCGAGGTTATGGATTGACTGTTGTTTATATTGGTTTTTATGGTAGTGGGAGATTTCGTGGATGTATTTAAAGAAGAATCATCACCAGAATTAAAACCACTATCATTGGCTACAACTTTGATGGGTGTTGAAGTATTTGTTAGAATTCTGTTGGTGCTGCCACTGTTATTATTTAATTGTTGTACTGCTCCAGTATGATGATAATGATGATGATGGTGGTGGTGGTGATGATGGTGACGATGTTTTCTTGTTATTGGATTATGAGCTGTTTTATGTAAAGATATCATAGATCTTGAGGAGGACGATGAAGAAGGGGTCGTTGGACCATTTAATGATGTTATTATGGTTCCAGGTTGTGTCGAAACTTTATAATTTGGAGTGCTGGTCAATATAGTGCTAGTACGTTGTTGTTGATGTTGTATTGGTTGTTGTTGCGAGATACATGCTGTTTCAATACATTGTTTAGTCGTAGAGTGAGGTGGTGGTATATTATTAGATGACATTGATCCGCCATTAAGTCTAGTACATAAACATGATGTTAATTTTGCCGCTATAGGATCTTGACATAGAGAAGGTGGTGAAGCATTAAGAACGGACACTGGTGATGTGGAAGAAACTGCAGAAATTGAAGCTGTATGTGGTCCAATTGCTACATTATTTATAATTGTAGAAGTTGAAGAAGAAGAGTTTGAGGAAGTGGAGGAACTATTGCTATTATTCGATATATTGGGAATGTTTTTAATGGCTGTAGTTTTTATAGGACTGGATACTAAATTTGATAAAGATTTTATGGGAGATTGCTCTAACAATGCTGCTTCTGTGTGTGTATGAAAAGAACTGTTGCTGCTACTGGATTGTACAATTGGTACGCTGGTTGACGAATTGGGTACAATTGTTGCTATAGAAGATTGACCAGCAGATGTTACTACTCCACTCGATGTTGCTGTAGTTATAGACTGTTGTACTAAACGTGATGGTTGTGCCATAGCAATGCTTTTGACAATGTTTTGTAAACTTTCATAATCTCGCTTACTTAAAAATGAACTTAAATCGGAAGTTTTTGCAGTTACCGAGGCAGATGTCGATGACGACGAGGTGGAAGTTGATGAAGAACCATTTGTGGTGGTAACTCTTGTAGTCTGTGGTGCTATTAAAGTAGATGTTGAGCTATTTGTACGTGGTATTTGGCAGGTTGTATCCAATTCTAATTTTCGTACTGCGGTAACATTTTGTGCTGTTGTTGCTACCGATACAGCTGTTGCTGGTGTTGAGGTGGTTGTAGCTCCTGCTGCTGTTGGTGTATGATGATGATGGTGGTGGTGATGATGATGATGACTATGATTTGCTGCAGCTGTGGTTGTTGTTGTTCCACCACCTGCAGTTTGTGTTGATGTTGTTGCTGTTCGACTACTGCGATGATGGTGATGATGATGATGACTGGAACGCTGTCGCGATGAGGAACTACTACAATTAACTCCATTATGTGCCACACCATTTACCGGATTTACTGTACTTAACTGTAGTTGTATTAACATCATATGATCACCCAAACGCATGCTTAAATTTAGTGGAGTTTTGCCGCTTAGAAAATCATTAACTTGTGAGTCATTAAGGGATTCGAGGGCTTGCATTACTGTATTTTCTGGGCGTTGAGCCTAAAAAGATAAAAAAAAATGAATTAAATTTAATAGATTTTATAGATCTTGTAATAATTAGTGGTTATTATAATTATATAACATTTATATACAATTAAAGCAGCCCAGATATGATGACGCATTGTCTCATATATAACTATATTTTGCATAAGTTATATTTACAATAAAATGTATCTAATCTGTTTCAATTATATACGAAATTTTTTCCTTTTGATTTTTCAGGTCTAAAAAATACCCAGTTAATCTTTGTGTTCTAAAGAACCGGTTCTTTTTATTCTTCAACTAGTTCTAGAACCAGTTCTTGGACTTTATATGTATTTTTCTTTAGACTTTATTTAAACAAATTTGTGTATTAAGGTGCGTTTACAATGATGGAGTACTCCAATCTGTAGCAAATTTAGTTTTCTTCTCTTTCATACTAACATTTTTTTATATTTTGCTATCTCGTTTTATTCCACTCCAGAATAAAACTTGTTTGACTCTGGAGTACAAATTTGCTCCACTATAGAGTTAACATTGGTCTGTTAACTGTTTAACATGACAAATATACCTAAAAAAATACATCACTAATTTGTTCACATCTCTAATTGTCAACAAATTATAAAAAAAAAATATTGAAAACAATACCAAATAAAAACAAATGATTTCAATTAGCAGAAATATATAAAATAAAAAATTATTTTATGTTAAATGCAATGGAAATCGTCTAAAGATATTCGCTAAAAACTGCGTAAGTATTGAAATGTCAAATATTTTTTTGAAGTAACTTTACTCTGCATTTTGAACAGTTAACATTTCAATCTGTGCTGCAGAGTATAGTCACTATACCATTGTAAACGTACCTTTACAATTAATTTATAATTCCATGGAATTATTTTACCATTAAAAAAGGTTTTATTAAGAACATATTTAATTTCATTTAAATTTGGAACAAAACACAGAACTTTGGAAGATCCAACCAACTTATTCATAACTACACGGTATTCAATTGAAATTGTGAAACTTCTAATTGAAAATGAGATTTTATCAAAACAAATTTAAAATATTCATATATTTCTGTAACATAACCTCAATAATTGTGTAACAATATGTGCTCATGTCCCATGTCCAGGTTTCTAAAATTTTGAAATGGCTCGAAACATGTGTGCCACTTGATAAAAATTGTTATTTTATGTAACCCAATCCACATAGGGTTAGTATTTATTCAAAAAATCTTTAACCCTTAATGTCCTGGAGACAAAAAAGGTCCATGAAGCTTAAGATAAATTGTCATTATAGGTTTGATAAAAAATTATTAATTTTTATAATCTGATCCTTGTAGAGTTAATGTTTCGAGTTGACTAAACTAATTCTCTTTCGGCCCTATTGTACTTTTGAGGGTTAAAAATGTGGGCTCAAAAAAGGCCCAAATTTCCTTTTTGCTTTTTTTTTCTTTATTTTTGTTCTAAATAAACTGAACAAAAATGGGTATCAAATAAAAGGTAGCTTAAAGATCTATCTAACGGTATACTAAAAATATTTAAAGGGGTATATTAGGGTGTCCCTTGATTTACGAATTGCAGAATTTCAATACTAACACCCGTCAGTTTCATATAATTTCGTCTTAAATGTACGAATTTTGAAGTTTCTTTTTTTGAAAACTTTAACCAGTACCGAATAGCGTTCAAATTTAGTTTATTAGTATATTTCAGGCCAAATGAAACGAAATTGGGGGCGTTAACATTCAAATTGGATAATTCGTAATTCAACTGACACCCCTTTAAAAGTTTTCAATATGCCGTTGATAGATCTTTAATTTGCATTTTATTTGACACCCATTTTCGAGACAAACACGAAAAATACGTAAAGACAAGAAAACTAGGATCATTTTTGACCCCACCTTTTTAACCCTAAAAGCTGAGATTTGGCTGATACAATAGAGCATTTGTGCTAGTTTAGATTACTCTATAATATACCCAAATTAAATTAAAGTGTAATGAATGAAAATCGCAAATCGTATTTTAAGGGATAGCCTATATATACAATATACATATGTGACGCGCAAAATAGAAAGGGACCTAAGGATAGAAAGGGACCTAAGATCAGGAGAGCATGGGATCGGTCTCATTCGATGCTCAGATGTTGTCCACAAAAAAAAAAAAGAAAAATTGATTTTTTTACCTTAGGTCCTTTTCTCTATGCGCTGTCACATATACAATTGAAAATATTTTGCTCAAAAATTTAAAAAATGTATTACTAAAAACCAGTTCGGAATAAAAGGCTGAAAATTAGTGTGGAAGTTGCTTTGAATACGTACACAGAGAGAATTTTCCTAGACGAATTTTAATGAAATTTTTCAGTAAACTAATGAAGTTTTCTTCACAAAGTAAAAGAAAAATTTCCTAAATAATATGAAAAAGCATCATATATTTTATGAATCTACTTTTGAAGCTTTTTCATTGAGTGTATGAAAGTTTTAATAAATGAAATGAAATTTTTTAAAAAAATTTATGAAAAATTCCATTAATTCAATGAAAAGTTTCAATGGACGAGTTCCAGTGCAACTTCGTTATTTTTATGCAAAAATTCATTAATATCATGCAGATAATTCTCTCAGTGTACCAAAACATATCGAAATCGAAGAGGATCGGGCCAATAACTCGGTGATTTTGCATGAAATGCCCCATATATAACCTTCCCAGGGAAATTTTTTACAATCGGTAGCTAACCACACCCATTCTACAACTGGTTCCACTGCAACCGATTCCATGGAACTGGTTCCGGAACCAGTTCCTGGGATCCTATATGGAAGGTGTGGGTGACGTAGAATCAGTTCCAGAACTGATTCTAGAGCAACCGGTTCCACTTTGGAGCCATAGAAGGGGTTGCTTTTGGGACAATTTCAAACAAAAAGAATCGGTGTTAGAATCGACAGTAGAAGGGGTTGTGAATGAAAAGTAGCTATTCTACAACCGATTCTTTGGAACAGAAAATTTTCCTGGTTTGTAACGAAACTATCGTTTTAGGGACGAATACTATTAGAATTAATTAGAATCGGTTCTTGTTTAGAACTAGATTTTCCTAGAAAGGTCCTTTCTAAAAATATCTTATACGCCCATAATTACACTCTCAGAACAATTCCGTTGTGACAACGGAATTTTTTGCCAACCGAATTCAGTTGTGGCAACCGAATTCAATTTCAACTGAATTCGGTTGGGGCAACCGAATTACGAGGTTGCAGCAACCGACCCAATTCGGTTGGAAAAAATTCGGTTGTCACAACGGAATTGTTTTGAGAGTGTATACAAGATATCCACGTACTTCCAAACTTCTCCACCAAATTTGGTGAATGTGCCACGATAATGAAGACTAATGTGATCTAAATAAAAAAAACACATAACATTCACAAATATTTTTAAATAAATTTTGGATTAGACTATTTTCGGACCCAGAGCCCATGAAACCTTCCAAACCATTCTTCAGGAAAACCTGACGAGAATTCAAAAAATTAAAAAAATGTTTCATCTTTATTAATGAGGAAAAAGGTTAAAAGCAAAACATTTATGACCTCAGAATTACATGGACATAACCCTATTATTAGTAATAAATGATTGGTCTGAAAAGATACTATGTTGTCCAGAAGACTAAATCATTTTATTCCTACGGGACTACCCGCTCGGTACTTTTGATCGAAAAATGTATAATAAGTCTAATAGTATTACTTATTTTTCACTTAAAATATACTAATAAATATACACATTTAGGGCCATATGCATAATCACTTTTAAAATTTATAAATGGCTTATAAAACAAAATTCTCATACAAAATTCATTTAATAAACGTGTTATAAGGTTTTCACATTATTATACATAAGCACTTTAAAACATACATTTACCTTAAGTTTTGATTTAGGATAATTTAACATCTACTAACTGTAAAATCAAATACTTAGGGCCTGTTTGTCTATTACGAAAATAGTCTAAACGAAAGAAATTGACAATCACTTTCGTCAAAAATACATGGGCCACAAAAAAAATTTTTCGTTACTTTGCTTTCGTTTAGAGTATTTTCGTAATACATAAACCAGGGCTTATTGTCGATTAATGACACGTGTAATAAATATTGAGAAATAAAATTTGAAACTTAAAGTGTACCCACTTAGGTTCAAGCAAGAATTCTATCGACTACCTACACCGGTCCTCAGAATTTGTTCCACAGTATTTTGAAGTTTAAAATTTAACAGCTTTTCAAATCTTTTAATTAATCCTTAGACTTCATGTCTACCATATGGTATGGGCGAATATACTTGTTGTTTACTTTCTGTTAAAGTGCTAATTGTATGATTTTGCAAAAAGATACGTCATTTTTGAGTATGTATTTATTTGTGTGTGTTATTAGGAGCAGAACTGTAAATTAATCATTCTTTTTTGATTTTAATTCATTACAAATAAGCTAAATTTTTAATTAATTCTTTTCATCAAGGAAAAGAATTGAATGAAATTTAAATCAATTGAAATGAATTTGGCGAAAATGAATTGCAATTCATTTCCAATTCAAATTAATTGGCAAAATGAATTTCAATTCATTTCCAATTCAAATGAATTTGGCAATATGAATTGCAATTCATTTCCCATTCAAATGAATTGAATTGATTTTGAATTAATTTAAATGAATTAATCAATTAAAGTAAACATGGTGTTTGGAGTTTATTTTTTCAAGTATTACTTATTTTGGTTTTGACATACGCTGAACGACAAAAACACATTTAATATTTAAGAAGCAATTAATAATTTCATTGCAATTAATTTTTAATTTTTCTAATTAATTTGAATTAATTCAAAATCAATTCAATTCAAATGAATTGGAAATAAACTGCAATTCATTTTGGCAATTTAATTGAATTGAAAATGAATTGCAATTCATTTTGTCAATTTAATTGAATTGAAAATGAATTGGAATTCATTTTTGCCAAATTCATGTGAATTGATGCAAATTTCATTCAATTCGTGATATTTGTGAAAAGAATTAATTGGAAATTTTGCTAACTCAATGCATGAATGTTTCGCGAATTAATTCAAAAATGAATGATTCATTTACAGATCTTATTAAGAGGCGCTGAGTCTTTTGAAACTACTATTATGTAATTTTTACATTTTACAACAACCAACAATAAGTCTAGCACTTGTATTTTCATTTTAATTTTATTTTGTTGTTGTATTTCAATACTATAAAATATACTGTGAAAAGAAAATATATGAGCTTTTAATTAAGTGCGACAGGAATGAATGAATTTCGCGCTCGTTGACATGGTTGAAAAATTGAAAATGGAGGTGGTAGTAGTGGATTTGGTTGGTAGTATAGAGGTTGCATGGTGGTTAATTCGATAAAGGAAAAAAAATTATATTAAAACAAAATTGCAGTGTTGTGTTTACATTTAGCAACAACTTATAGAGGGAGGAGAGTCATAAAAATAATATAAACAAGCGTTCGCAGCGTAGGTGGGTCAATGTCAATGTCATGTTTAATACGTAACGTTTTTATAACACGAACAATATCGCCGCTCATATGAAAACAAAACGGTTTTAATATATATACATGTTTTTTTTTTGCTTAAAATGTATTTATCAAAAATACAATTACATTTCAATACAAAGTACACCGAATTGTTTTTATTAAGGATAATTCCATTTTAGCTAACTCCGCTTGCAGTTAATTTCACCAATATAATTACCTGGGGGGTAACCGCGTAACTCGATTCGAAAAAAAATTTTCGAATTCGTAAAATTTTACAAATGTTGTTAAAAATATAATTCTGTATAAAAATTCTACTTTTTAATTTATATTTATCCTTAAACTTTTACACTACACATAAAAATTCAAAAAGTAAGATTTTTACTAAAACTTTTCTTTTTACGAAAGGTGCAAAATTTACGAATCCGAAAATTTTTTTTCGAATCGAGATAAGCGGTAACCCCCCTGAGTATGCACCGAATTACTTCTATTAATTTTTTATTTTCGATTTTGGTATACACCGAGAGAATTATCATCACTTCAGCAATGAATTTATTCATAGTTTCAATGAAAATTGTCACTGGAACTCGTCCATTGCAACTTTTCATAGAATCTATGAAACAGGTTTCAATAAAGTCAATGTTTATGAAAAGTTCATAAAATTAATGAAACTCTTCATAAAATGAATAGACCACTCCTCCAATGAATAAATCATTTAGTCAATGAAAAGCTTCATAAAATCCATGAAGCAATTTCATTTATTATTATTTATTATAGTTGGTTGTTGTCGTTGCTAAGCTGGAGGGGATAAATAAAAAGTATTTAGCAAATCCAAAAAGTGTAATAAAATTGTAGCATATTTTACGGATGTATAAAATATATCTAATGAAAGAATTCATTAAATTAGAAAGTTCCATAACATTTTATAATAAGAATAATTTTATTAATGAAATTCCTTATTAATGTTTCGAAAAAATTAATGATTTATAAAAAAATTTCATAGTCCAAAATTAAGCACCGTAAGTTGTTTCAATTTCACATGAAAAAACTGTTATACTCCATATAAAAAAATGATTTTTCACGATAATGAGTTTTACGTGAAAATCATGTAGAGTTTGTTTTCACGTAAATTTAATGTACAAGACTATTATTTTTTTTTGGGAAAAAGTGACATTTTGTATTTATTGTGATTGTGTTTTTGTTATAAAATTAAAAAAATTGTTAATTTTTATAAATTAAATTGCAATTTAAGGCAGTTAAAGTTCGAGTGAAATTTTTCCACGTGAAAAACAACTTACGGTACTTTAATAATAAAAAATTAATTAAAAAAAAAAAAATATTTAAAAGATAATTCTTTCAGTAGCCGGGTGAAAATGATATTTCTTATATTTTTAATGCATATTTTTCTTTTTTAGCCGCATATTTTAGGCGCATATTTTCCATTTTTAAGTGCATGAAATTCCTTGCCCTATTGATTACAAAAGCCAATATTTTGGATAATGTGACAGTGTTTTGGTTAATTGTATAATTTTCTGTTCACAAATAAATTTAACTTTCCTGATGATGAATTTTAAGTAATTCCAATTAAATAATTGAATAACGAAAAAATTTGGTTAGTTCCGATAGAATTCCAATCAATTTATTTTCTGTGTGTATTTAAATGAAACTTGGTATACTGACTCATATGGATCCAAGGTAGAATTTTTAATCCGGGAATTCTCGGAACGATATTCCCGGGAATGTATAAATGCCGGGTTATATAAATGCGAAGCAAATATGCATAAAAACAATCTTGTTTTCAGTTGCTACCAATAAGGTAATGACATATCAATATTTTTTGGACTAATTATAGTGACACCGAATTACTTTTTGCATTATTTTAAAACATATAATAATGAGTTTAATAACTAGTTACTTGTTCCATTATTTAAAAATACAAAATAATGCGGCACTAATAACAACTTATTTTTATCATTAGCTGTGTTTTCGACTTAACTATATCCATCGCCTTTTAGACGAAAACTAACACATTACTTTTCGTATGCCCGTTAACTTGAAAACTCAACGTTTATACATTTTCACATCTAACATAACTTTTTCGAGTTTCTTCCTAAAAAGTTTTGCTGGCATGCGTTCGGTTTACCGCAACTATTATTAAAATTAGCCGTTTATAATTTTTTTATACTTTAATCAGTTAAACGTAGATTTTCCTTAAATACTTACAGTGTTATGTATAAAAGTTTCTAAACACTTTAGTTACTCGTTTTTAAGCTAATTTGGCAAAAACAGTATGCATAATTCGTTTAACTCTTAAGACATGATCTCTTCGATTTTAACCATTTTTTTATATATGATTTCTAAAAGCGTGTACCCCGAGTAAAACGGGTTATACATTATTTTATATTATTTAATACAATTATGTCTCGTTATATATTGCTTTGTATGGCACTATATATAATAAGACATAAATTTCGTCTTTCGAACAAATTTTATATGACCCAATATCTAAATATATCTTTTTACATATGTTGTCATATTTAATAAGATCTCGCCCATGGAATTGAAATTGTAAGACCAAAAATAGCCCAGTTTCAGGTTTAATTTAAGATTTTATCGAAATCAATGGATTTTTAATTGGAAAATATTCTTTTACAAAAACAAATTTTGATATAAAATTCAAGTGATTTAAAAAAAACATGAACACGAAAACTGGCAAAATACTTTTGTATAAAATTTGAGTGAAATTATCTGACGGTTACCCATACATTATTGACGTTGAAAATATTATGTTAAAAGAGTTAACACTTTATATGGGATTTCGTACCACATATATATAGCAACAAAACAAGTCTATTGATTTAAAAAAGAAACATTTATTTCCCCTATATAATTTATGTTATAATATGGTGGGTCTCATACTGCAGGTTTAACTTTAACTTAACTATTAAACAAAAGAAAATGTCAAAAAAATGTACACAAAACAACAATTTTTTTGGGTTAACTATTAACTAAAGTTTAAACCTGAAGTATGAGACCCACCGTTAGTAAATTCAAATTGAAATTCATTTTCATTTAAAACGTTATAAATTTACATCGAAACAACAAATTCTTTTATTTTTAAATTGAATATTGGGTCATATTAATAAAAGTTAGCCAATTCTTCGAAGTAATTATTTTGGTTTAGGAATGACGTACCACCAAATTTATCCATAGGCTTCAAGGATATCAAAATATCCTATGAAATTAAAACAAAAAAATTGTCTACCCGCAAGCAGACTAAAATTGTGTAATAAATAACTTAAACACCTAATAAAAAATTCTCCCTATTAGTGAAATGTAGTTTGTTATTCATACATACACTACTTACAAATTTAAAACATTTTTAAACAATTATTGCATGACATTTTTCTCATTTTTTTAAGTGAAAGCCCAAAAATAAAAGCTTCATTTGAACTTTTCTCACTTTCAAAATGAAAATCTCACCTTTAGTGAAAAATCCAGTAATGATTTATGGAAATTATTTGAAATTTCATTTTATTTAGAATTTTTTTATTTTATGGATTATTCTTAAACTATACTATAGCTCGTATAAGTACTGATTAATGTGTAGATACTTTTTATGTATGCAGTTTCACATCAAGACTCGCAAACTTATTAGATTTGCTTAGTTCACACGATACACGAAACCTTACGTGAATTCCCCATTGTTTTTCAGTACAATCCCGATTAAAAAAGATGATATGGTGACATATATAATTTGATATAATACAATAACTAATCGCATACAATTTAATCCGAAAAATGGTGAATACAATTGTATCTACGTGGATAAAATTGGATTTAATTACTTTAAATTATATACAATTTAATCCGAATTTTGACCAGACATTATTGTATGAAGTAATATCTTAATATTTAAAAGTTGATGCAATTAGGTACAGTTGGATAAAAATTTTCGTATTTCTGTTTTTATTAAATATTGTACTGAAAAATAATGGGGGATTCACGTACGGTTTCGTGTATCGTGTGAACTAGGCAAATCTAGTAAGTTGCGAGTCTTGATATCAAACTGCATACATAAAAAGTATCTACACATTAATCAGTACTTATACGAGCTATAGTATAGTTTAGGAATAATCCATAAAAAAATTCAAAATAAAATTAAATTTCAAATAATTTTCCATAAATCATTACTGGAGAGATTTTCATTTTGAAAGTGAGATATGTTCAAATGAATCTTTAATTTTTGGGCTTTCACTTAAAAAAAAAATGGGAAAAATGCATTAAAATTGTGATAATAAATTTGACATGAAACAGTTTTTAATAAAATTAAATGTCATGAAATAATCGTTTAAAAGTGTTTTAAATTTGTAAATAGTGAATAAAAAACTAGATTTCACTAATGGGGGAATTATTTATTAGGTTTTTAAGTTATTTATTACACAATTTTAGTCTTTCTATTTGTATTTATAGTCTACTTGCGGGTAGACAATTTTTTGTTTTAATTTTCATTTATATTTTATGGTATCCTTCAAGCCTATGGATAAATTTTGTGGTACGTTATTCCTAAACCAAAATAATTACTTCGAAGAATTGGCTAACTTTTATTAATATGACCCAATATTCAATTTGAAAATAAAATAATCTGTTGTTTCGATGTAAATTTATAACATTTTAAATGAAAACGAGTAAAAAGGTTAAAGTCGGGCATGCCGACTATACAATACCCTACAACACTCTGGTGTATTGTTTGGATCCGAAATTCGAATGGGTTAAAATGGGGCTTGTGTCAAAATTTTCTATAATGTGAGTCAGCGCACCAAATTTCATTAAAATATCTTTATATTTGCGACCTGCAGTTTGTAACCAAGCCAATTTTGGGGGGACCCTTATATGGGCACTAGTTGTAAACATGGACCGATGTTCACCAAAATCAATAGGCTTCGTCCTTGGGCCAACATAGGTCTATGTACCAAATTTCATCAAAATATCTTAATATTTGCGACCTGCAGCGTATAAACAATATAATTTTGGGGGGACCCTTATATGGGCACTAGTTCTAAACATGGACCGATGTTCACCAAAATCAATAGGCTTCGTCCTTGGGCCAACATAGGTCTATGTACCAAATTTCATCAAAATAGCTTAATATTTGCGACCTGCAGCGTATAAACAATATAATTTTGGGGGGACCCTTATATGGGCACTAGTTCTAAACATGGACCGATGTTCACCAAAATCAATAGGCTTCGTCCTTGGGCCAACATAGGTCTGTGTACCAAATTTCATCAAAATATCTTAATATTTACGACCTGCAGCATATAAACAGTATAATTTTGGTAGGACCCTTATATGGGCACTAGGTCTAAACATGGCCCGATGTTCACCAAAATCAATAGGCTGCGTTACTGGGCCAATATAGGTCTGTGTACCAAATTTCGTCAAAATATCTTAATATTTACGACCTGCAGCGTATAAACAGTATAATTTTGGTAGGACCCTTATATGGGCACTAGGTCTAAACATGGACCGATGTTCACCAAAATCAATAGGCTGCATTATTGGGCCAATATAGGTCTGTGTACCAAATTTTATCAAAATATCTTAATATTTACGACCTGCAGCGTATAAAGAGTATAATTTTGGTAGGACCCTTATATGGGCACTAGGTCTAAACATGGACCGATGTTCAAAAAAATCAAACTTGTTCGTCCTTGGGCCAACATAGGTCTGCATACCAAATTTCATCAAAATATCTTAATAGTTGCGACCTGTAGAGTGCGCACAAGATTGCATGGACAGACAGACAGACGGACGGACGGACGGACAGACGGACATCGTTAAATCGAAATAAAAAAAAATTCTGAACCGATCGGTATACTATAAGGTGGGTCTACGACCAATATTTTTTGGTGTTACAAACATCAGCACAAACTTATAATACCCTGACCACATAGTGGTGTAGGGTATAATGAATTTCAATTTGAATTTACTAAGATATTAAGAGTTCATTTAAAACAAGAATATACCATAGATTATATAGGGAAAATAAATGTTTCTTTTTCAAATCAAGAGGCTTGTTTTGTTGCTATAGATATGTGGTACGAAATCCCATACAAAGTCTGACTGCGTATGTTAAGTATTTAACTCTTTTAACATATTTTCAATATCGATAATGTATGGGCCATCTGTCAGATAATATCACTCAGATTCTATTCAAAAATATTTTATCGGTTTCTCGTTTTCATGTTATTATTTTTTAAATCACTTGAACTTTATATCAAAATTTGTTTTTGTAAAAAAATATTTTCCAATTAAAAATGGATTGTAATTGATTTCGATAAAATCTTAAATGAAATTTAAATTAAACATGAAACTGGGCTATATTTGGTCTTACAAATTAAATTCCATGGTCGAGGTCTGATTAAATATGACAACATATGTAAAAAGATATATGTAGATATTGGGTCATATAAAATTTTTTCGAAAGACGAAAATTACGTCTTATTATATATAGTGCCATACAAAGCAATATATAAGGAGATATAATTGTATTAAATAACATAAAATAATGTATAACCCGTTTTACTCGGGATATTTAATAAAAACAGAAATACGAAAATTTTTATCCAACTCGAACCTAATTGCATCAAATTTTTAATATTAAGATATTATTTCATACAATAATGTCTGGTCAAAATTCGGATTAAATTGTATATAATTTAAAGTAATTAAATCCAATTTGATCCACGTAGATACAATTGTATTCACCATTTTTCGGATTAAATTTTATGTGATTAGTTATTGTATTTCATCAAATTAGATATGTCACCATATCATCTTTTTTAATCGGGACATTTCAAGAAAAATACCAAAAAAAAATTTATTTAAAAAAAAGGAGATTTTTATTGAAAAATATGGTTTTTTGCCAAATAAAAAAATTTGATCTCGCGCAATATCTAATTATATCCAATTTGATATTGTTTAAGATCTGCTGTAATATCTAGCTGATCCAATTAGATCTCAAAATTGGGTGTATCCAATCATATCGTATTAGATCCCATTGTATATATGGGGATAAACTAAGATCAAGTTATATCTCAAAATTGGGAGGTCCAGCGATATCTTTGGGGATAAACCCAGATCTATTTTGATCCGAAAATTGGCGGATCCAGCTATATATTTGCGGATATTTTTAGATCTAATTTGATCCGAAAAATGGCGGATCCAATTAGATCCAGCTATATATTTGGGGATAAACTTAGATCTAATTTGATCTCAATTTTGGCAAATTAAATTAGATCCCGCAATATATTTGTGGATAAACGTATATCTAATTTGATCCGAAAAAGTGGCAGATCGAATTAGATCTAGCTATATATTTGGGGATAAACTTAGATCTAATTTGATCCGAAAAATGGCACATCGAATTAGATCCAGCAATATATTTGTGGATAAACTTAGATATAAATTGATCTGGAAAATTGCAGATCAAATTATATCCAGAAATATATTTGGGGATAAACTTAGATCTAATTTGATTCGAAAAATGGCAGATCGAAAAAATGGGTTAATCTAATTATATAAAATTAGATTTAATACAAAAAGTTATATTTTAATTGATACCATTAGACAAAAATAACACAATAAACCATGAACCGATACAGTATCGTTAACGAATTCATATTAAGTATCATATTTGCTATCGTTTATGATACAAAAATATGAACTCATAATGATATCATAATTTTTCAAAATAACGATAAATTTTCTGAAAAAATCATATTTGCTTGTTCTAATTTAATAGTAAAAGATATCATATATACTTCTTTATTTCGATATTGTCAATGATATCATATTTTCATAGAATGGTGATAAAATAACGACAAAAATTTTGCAATATGACTGCCTGAAATTTTCGATATCAAAACGATATCGTTATTTCATGAAAAAACGATATCATTAACGAATGTGCACTTTTCTTCGCAGTACCTATTACTTATGAATCGTTAATGATATCATTCTCGGACAAACGTATCATCGAAATGATATCGTTACGAATTCGAAACGATATCGTTTGGTTTGTTGGGAAATCATTCAGATATCGCTCAGATTGCATTAAATGTAAATGTCCATTCTTGATTACCATTATGTCACATCCAATTTTATATAATTAGATAAACTTGTTTTTCGGATCGTATTTCATCATATTAGATCCAAGGTGGATCTAAATTACTGCAGTACGATCCACCATTTTTCGAATAAAATTTTATTTTGGCCTGTATCAAAAAAAGATATGATTGTATGTTGTACTTCATTAATTTTTTTAATATGGTATCCACAGAAATGACAGATAAAAATAGATCCCGCATTATATTTTGGTACTATGTAAGATCTTCATTTATTTGGGATTAAATAAGATCCCAGCCAGATATTGCCAACTGTTCAAAAAATAATACACTGACAGAGCACTGATTTTATAAAAATTACAATATTTTGTTAAAATAAGCTTTAAACTCAGAAGGTCTCGAGTTGCACGGCTATGCATTTTTTTTTATAAAATGAATTTCTTTTTATAAAATTATAATTATTTTTTCTATAAATTTTTTTATAAAATTTTATTTTTTTTTATTAAATTGAATTTTTTTAATAAAATAATTTTTTTTTTTTTTTAAAGAGAAGCAACACAGGAAATTCTTCCTATTAATTAACGTGTTGCTTCCTTTGGAAAGGGGATAGAGAAGAAGTGAAAGGTGGTGAAAGATGAAGGGCTTCAAATATGGCAACACTGTAATTGCGCGAGATGTTGAATTTTAGAACAGTTGTTGCGCGCCATCTGATGGTGAGTTGGCGAACTTTGTTGAAGCTTTTTAGTTCATAGCCCTGTTATATTATTTTACTTCGGTAGGGTTAAGTGCTATGGGAACACCGAAGGAGGACACTGCAATGTGTATGAGGGATAGAAAAGCTCATACATATTACAATTTTTTATAAATTGATGTTGCCTTGGTTGGGGCTCGAACCCGCAACCTCACGTGTAACAGTCCAACGCGCTAACCATTACACCACAGCGCCCATTTACATCTTTTTGACGCTATACACCATTTCCAATTGTATCAATTGTTTTCAAGGTTTATCAATTGTGTTTCAGAAATAATTAATTGTATTTTAGAACTTATGAATTATTTTTCAGATTTATGAATTGTTTTTCAGAACTAGTCAATTGAATTACAGTTTTATCAATTGTATTTCAGAAATTATCAAACTGTATTTCAAAAATTATCAATTGTATTTCAGAAATTATGAAATGTATTTAATAAATTTTTCTCTATTAACTATGAAATACAATCAACAAATTTTGAATGTGTGTGAAGATACATTCGAATTTAACTAGCAAAGACGCAAACCACATTATTTAGCCAAGATCCGTTTAAGGGTTAACAGAGTATAGGAAACAACAGAAAAACACTATTATGGACATTTGGAGATAGATTGGTTCACCAAACCAAATAAAATATTTATCATCAAGGCTCTGACTTTCATATTCCACAGTGTCTTACTTCAAATGATTTCCAGAATTCCATAATTTTTGAAATTAAGATTCGAGTATATCTGGTCACTGTGGACATTTGGAGAAAGATGGGCCCACAGAACCAAATACATTATACTTCCACAAGGGTCTAGTTTTCATATTCTATAGTGGCTTAGCCCAAATGATTTTCAGAATTCGTCAATTTTTGATTTTTTATTATAAGTTGTGACGAAATCCTGTCGGGGATTTTTGGCCACTGTGGACATTTGGAGAAAGATGGGCCCACAGAACCAAATACATTATACTTCCACAAGGGTCTAGTTTTCATATTTTATAGTGGCTTAGCCCAAATGATTTTCAGAATTCGTCAATTTTTGATTTTTTATTATAAGTATGTGACGAAATCCTGTCGGGGATTTTTGGCCACTGTGGACATTTGGAGAAAGATGGGCCCACAGAACCAAATACATTATACTTCCACAAGGGTCTAGTTTTCATATTCTATAGTGGCTTAGCCCAAATGATTTTCAGAATTCGTCAATTTTTGATTTTTTATTATAAGTATGTGACGAAATCCTGTCGGGGATTTTTGGCCACTGTGGACATTTGGAGAAAGATGGGCCCACAGAACCAAATACATTATACTTCCACAAGGGTCTAGTTTTCATATTCTATAGTGGCTTAGCCCAAATGATTTTCAGAATTCGTCAATTTTTGATTTTTTATTATAAGTATGTGACGAAATCCTGTCGGGGATTTTTGGCCACTGTGGACATTTGGAGAAAGATGGGCCCACAGAACCAAATACATTATACTTCCACAAGGGTCTAGTTTTCATATTCTATAGTGGCTTAGCCCAAATGATTTTCAGAATTCGTCAATTTTTGATTTTTTATTATAAGTATGTGACGAAATCCTGTCGGGGATTTTTGGCCACTGTGGACATTTGGAGAAAGATGGGCCCACAGAACCAAATACATTATACTTCCACAAGGGTCTAGTTTTCATATTCTATAGTGGCTTAGCCCAAATGATTTTCAGAATTCGTCAATTTTTGATTTTTTATTATAAGTATGTGACGAAATCCTGTCGGGGATTTTTGGCCACTGTGGACATTTGGAGAAAGATGGGCCCACAGAACCAAATACATTATACTTCCACAAGGGTCTAGTTTTCATATTCTATAGTGGCTTAGCCCAAATGATTTTCAGAATTCGTCAATTTTTGATTTTTTATTATAAGTATGTGACGAAATCCTGTCGGGGATTTTTGGCCACTGTGGACATTTGGAGAAAGATGGGCCCACAGAACCAAATACATTATACTTCCACAAGGGTCTAGTTTTCATATTCTATAGTGGCTTAGCCCAAATGATTTTCAGAATTCGTCAATTTTTGATTTTTTATTATAAGTACGTGACGAAATCCTGTCGGGGATTTTTGGCCACTGTGGACATTTGGAGAAAGATGGGCCCACAGAACCAAATACATTATACTTCCACAAGGGTCTAGTTTTCATATTCTATAGTGGCTTAGCCCAAATGATTTTCAGAATTCGTCAATTTTTGATTTTTTATTATTAGTTGTGACGAAATCCTGTCGGGGATTTTTGGCCACTGTGGACATTTGGAGAAAGATGGGCCCACAGAACCAAATACATTATACTTCCACAAGGGTCTAGTTTTCATATTTTATAGTGGCTTAGCCCAAATGATTTTCAGAATTCGTCAATTTTTGATTTTTTATTATAAGTTGTGACGAAATCCTGTCGGGGATTTTTGGCCACTGTGGACATTTGGAGAAAGATGGGCCCACAGAACCAAATACATTATACTTCCACAAGGGTCTAGTTTTCATATTCTATAGTGGCTTAGCCCAAATGATTTTCAGAATTCGTCAATTTTTGATTTTTTATTATAAGTATGTGACGAAATCCTGTCGGGGATTTTTGGCCACTGTGGACATTTGGAGAAAGATGGGCCCACAGAACCAAATACATTATACTTCCACAAGGGTCTAGTTTTCATATTCTATAGTGCCTTAGCCCAAATGATTTTCAGAATTCGTCAATTTTTGATTTTTTATTATTAGTTGTGACGAAATCCTGTCGGGGATTTTTGGCCACTGTGGACATTTGGAGAAAGATGGGCCCACAGAACCAAATACATTATACAAGCCTTAACAGTTTTATTTTAGATTTAAAACCAGGCTTGCCAGATACTTTTTTTCGTTGTCCCACAGTGGCCAAAAATCCTCGACAGGATTTCATCACATACTATAATAAAAAATCAAAAATTGACGAATTCTGAAAATCATTTGGGCTAAGTCACTATAGAATATGAAAACTAAACCCTTGTGGAAGTATAATGTATTTGGTTCTGTGGGCCCATCTTTCTCCAAATGTCCACAGTGGCCAAAAATCCCCGACAGGATTTCGTCACATACTTATAATAAAAAATCAAAAATTGACGAATTCTGAAAATCATTTGGGCTAAGCCACTATAGAATATGAAAACTAGACCCTTGTGGAAGTATAATGTATTTGGTTCTGTGGGCCCATCTTTCTCCAAATGTCCACAGTGGCCAAAAATCCCCGACAGGATTTCGTCACAACTTATAATAAAAAATCAAAAATTGACGAATTCTGAAAATCATTTGGGCTAAGCCACTATAGAATATGAAAACTAGACCCTTGTGGAAGTATAATGTATTTGGTTCTGTGGGCCCATCTTTCTCCAAATGTCCACAGTGGCCAAAAATCCCCGACAGGATTTCGTCACATACTTATAATAAAAAATCAAAAATTGACGAATTCTGAAAATCATTTGGGCTAAGCCACTATAGAATATGAAAACTAGACCCTTGTGGAAGTATAATGTATTTGGTTCTGTGGGCCCATCTTTCTCCAAATGTCCACAGTGGCCAAAAATCCCCGACAGGATTTCGTCACATACTTATAATAAAAAATCAAAAATTGACGAATTCTGAAAATCATTTGGGCTAAGGCACTATAGAATATGAAAACTAGACCCTTGTGGAAGTATAATGTATTTGGTTCTGTGGGCCCATCTTTCTCCAAATGTCCACAGTGGCCAAAAATCCCCGACAGGATTTCGTCACATACTTATAATAAAAAATCAAAAATTGACGAATTCTGAAAATCATTTGGGCTAAGCCACTATAGAATATGAAAACTAGACCCTTGTGGAAGTATAATGTATTTGGTTCTGTGGGCCCATCTTTCTCCAAATGTCCACAGTGGCCAAAAATCCCCGACAGGATTTCGTCACATACTTATAATAAAAATCAAAAATTGACGAATTCTGAAAATCATTTGGGCTAAGCCACTATAGAATATGAAAACTAGACCCTTGTGGAAGTATAATGTATTTGGTTCTGTGGGCCCATCTTTCTCCAAATGTCCACAGTGGCCAAAAATCCCCGAAAGGATTTCGTCACATACTTATAATAAAAAATCAAAAATTGACGAATTCTGAAAATCATTTGGGCTAAGCCACTATAGAATATGAAAACTAGACCCTTGTGGAAGTATAATGTATTTGGTTCTGTGGGCCCATCTTTCTCCAAATGTCCACAGTGGCGAAAAATCCCCGACAGGATTTCGTCACAACTTATAATAAAAAATCAAAAATTGACGAATTCTGAAAATCATTTGGGCTAAGCCACTATAGAATATGAAAACTAGACCCTTGTGGAAGTATAATGTATTTGGTTCTGTGGGCCCATCTTTCTCCAAATGTCCACAGTGGCCAAAAATCCCCGACAGGATTTCGCCACATACTTATAATAAAAAATCAAAAATTGACGAATTCTGAAAATCATTTGGGCTAAGCCACTATAGAATATGAAAACTAGACCCTTGTGGAAGTATAATGTATTTGGTTCTGTGGGCCCATCTTTCTCCAAATGTCCACAGTGGCCAAAAATCCCCGACAGGATTTCGTCACAACTAATAATAAAAAATCAAAAATTGACGAATTCTGAAAATCATTTGGGCTAAGGCACTATAGAATATGAAAACTAGACCCTTGTGGAAGTATAATGTATTTGGTTCTGTGGGCCCATCTTTCTCCAAATGTCCACAGTGGCCAAAAATCCCCGACAGGATTTCGTCACATACTTATAATAAAAAATCAAAAATTGACGAATTCTGAAAATCATTTGGGCTAAGCCACTATAGAATATGAAAACTAGACCCTTGTGGAAGTATAATGTATTTGGTTCTGTGGGCCCATCTTTCTCCAAATGTCCACAGTGGCCAAAAATCCCCGACAGGATTTCGTCACATACTTATAATAAAAAATCAAAAATTGACGAATTCTGAAAATCATTTGGGCTAAGCCACTATAGAATATGAAAACTAGACCCTTGTGGAAGTATAATGTATTTGGTTCTGTGGGCCCATCTTTCTCCAAATGTCCACAGTGGCCAAAAATCCCCGACAGGATTTCGTCACATACTTATAATAAAAAATCAAAAATTGACGAATTCTGAAAATCATTTGGGCTAAGCCACTATAGAATATGAAAACTAGACCCTTGTGGAAGTATAATGTAATTGGTTCTGTGGGCCCATCTTTCTCCAAATGTCCACAGTGGCCAAAAATCCCCGACAGGATTTCGTCACATACTTATAATAAAAAATCAAAAATTGACGAATTCTGAAAATCATTTGGGCTAAGCCACTATAGAATATGAAAACTAGACCCTTGTGGAAGTATAATGTATTTGGTTCTGTGGGCCCATCTTTCTCCAAATGTCCACAGTGGCCAAAAATCCCCGACAGGATTTCGTCACATACTTATAATAAAAAATCAAAAATTGACGAATTCTGAAAATCATTTGGGCTAAGCCACTATAGAATATGAAAACTAGACCCTTGTGGAAGTATAATGTATTTGGTTCTGTGGGCCCATCTTTCTCCAAATGTCCACAGTGGCCAAAAATCCCCGACAGGATTTCGTCACATACTTATAATAAAATATCAAAAATTGACGAATTCTGAAAATCATTTGGGCTAAGCCACTATAAAATATGAAAACTAGACCCTTGTGGAAGTATAATGTATTTGGTTCTGTGGGCCCATCTTTCTCCAAATGTCCACAGTGGCCA
This sequence comes from Leucophora obtusa, assembly GCA_949987735.1. NCBI lineage: Eukaryota > Metazoa > Arthropoda > Insecta > Diptera > Anthomyiidae > Leucophora > Leucophora obtusa. The sequence goes on from OX465297.1 coordinate 116,731,476, forward strand.
AAAATCCCCGACAGGATTTCGTCACAACTTATAATAAAAAATCAAAAATTGACGAATTCTGAAAATCATTTGGGCTAAGCCACTATAGAATATGAAAACTAGACCCTTGTGGAAGTATAATGTATTTGGTTCTGTGGGCCCATCTTTCTCCAAATGTCCACAGTGGCCAAAAATCCCCGACAGGATTTCGTCACATACTTATAATAAAAAATCAAAAATTGACGAATTCTGAAAATCATTTGGGCTAAGCCACTATAGAATATGAAAACTATACCCTTGTGGAAGTATAATGTATTTGGTTCTGTGGGCCCATCTTTCTCCAAATGTCCACAGTGGCCAAAAATCCCCGACAGGATTTCGTCACATACTTATAATAAAAAATCAAAAATTGACGAATTCTGAAAATCATTTGGGCTAAGGCACTATAGAATATGAAAACTAGACCCTTGTGGAAGTATAATGTATTTGGTTCTGTGGGCCCATCTTTCTCCAAATGTCCACAGTGGCCAAAAATCCCCGACAGGATTTCGTCACATACTTATAATAAAAAATCAAAAATTGACGAATTCTGAAAATCATTTGGGCTAAGCCACTATAGAATATGAAAACTAGACCCTTGTGGAAGTATAATGTATTTGGTTCTGTGGGCCCATCTTTCTCCAAATGTCCACAGTGGCCAAAAATCCCCGACAGGATTTCGTCACAACTTATAATAAAAAATCAAAAATTGACGAATTCTGAAAATCATTTGGGCTAAGCCACTATAGAATATGAAAACTAGACCCTTGTGGAAGTATAATGTATTTGGTTCTGTGGGCCCATCTTTCTCCAAATGTCCACAGTGGCCAAAAATCCCCGACAGGATTTCGTCACATACTTATAATAAAAAATCAAAAATTGACGAATTCTGAAAATCATTTGGGCTAAGCCACTATAGAATATGAAAACTAGACCCTTGTGGAAGTATAATGTATTTGGTTCTGTGGGCCCATCTTTCTCCAAATGTCCACAGTGGCCAAAAATCCCCGACAGGATTTCGTCACATACTTATAATAAAAAATCAAAAATTGACGAATTCTGAAAATCATTTGGGCTAAGCCACTATAGAATATGAAAACTAGACCCTTGTGGAAGTATAATGTATTTGGTTCTGTGGGCCCATCTTTCTCCAAATGTCCACAGTGGCCAAAAATCCCCGACAGGATTTCGTCACATACTTATAATAAAAAATCAAAAATTGACGAATTCTGAAAATCATTTGGGCTAAGCCACTATAGAATATGAAAACTAGACCCTTGTGGAAGTATAATGTATTTGGTTCTGAGGGCCCATCTTTCTCCAAATGTCCACAGTGGCCAAAAATCCCCGACAGGATTTCGTCACATACTTATAATAAAAAATCAAAAATTGACGAATTCTGAAAATCATTTGGGCTAAGCCACTATAGAATATGAAAACTAGACCCTTGTGGAAGTATAATGTATTTGGTTCTGTGGGCCCATCTTTCTCCAAATGTCCACAGTGGCCAAAAATCCCCGACAGGATTTCGTCACATACTTATAATAAAAAATCAAAAATTGACGAATTCTGAAAATCATTTGGGCTAAGCCACTATAGAATATGAAAACTAGACCCTTGTGGAAGTATAATGTATTTGGTTCTGTGGGCCCATCTTTCTCCAAATGTCCACAGTGGCGAAAAATCCCCGACAGGATTTCGTCACAACTTATAATAAGAAATCAAAAATTGACGAATTCTGAAAATCATTTGGGCTAAGTCACTATAGAATATGAAAACTAGACCCTTGTGGAAGTATAATGTATTTGGTTCTGTGGGCCCATCTTTCTCCAAATGTCCACAGTGGCCAAAAATCCCCGACAGGATTTCGTCACATACTTATAATAAAAAATCAAAAATTGACGAATTCTGAAAATCATTTGGGCTAAGCCACTATAGAATATGAAAACTAGACCCTTGTGGAAGTATAATGTATTTGGTTCTGTGGGCCCATCTTTCTCCAAATGTCCACAGTGGCCAAAAATCCCCGACAGGATTTCGTCACAACTTATAATAAAAAATCAAAAATTGACGAATTCTGAAAATCATTTGGGCTAAGCCACTATAGAATATGAAAACTAGACCCTTGTGGAAGTATAATGTATTTGGTTCTGTGGGCCCATCTTTCTCCAAATGTCCACAGTGGCCAAAAATCCCCGACAGGATTTCGTCACATACTTATAATAAAAAATCAAAAATTGACGAATTCTGAAAATCATTTGGGCTAAGCCACTATAGAATATGAAAACTAGACCCTTGTGGAAGTATAATGTATTTGGTTCTGTGGGCCCATCTTTCTCCAAATGTCCACAGTGGCCAAAAATCCCCGACAGGATTTCGTCACATACTTATAATAAAAAATCAAAAATTGACGAATTCTGAAAATCATTTGGGCTAAGGCACTATAGAATATGAAAACTAGAGCCTTGTGGAAGTATAATGTATTTGGTTCTGTGGGCCCATCTTTCTCCAAATGTCCACAGTGGCCAAAAATCCCCGACAGGATTTCGTCACATACTTATAATAAAAAATCAAAAATTGACGAATTCTGAAAATCATTTGGGCTAAGCCACTATAGAATATGAAAACTAGACCCTTGTGGAAGTATAATGTATTTGGTTCTGTGGGCCCATCTTTCTCCAAATGTCCACAGTGGCCAAAAATCCCCGACAGGATTTCGTCACATACTTATAATAAAAAATCAAAAATTGACGAATTCTGAAAATCATTTGGGCTAAGCCACTATAGAATATGAAAACTAGACCCTTGTGGAAGTATAATGTATTTGGTTCTGTGGGCCCATCTTTCTCCAAATGTCCACAGTGGCCAAAAATCCCCGACAGGATTTCGTCACATACTTATAATAAAAATCAAAAATTGACGAATTCTGAAAATCATTTGGGCTAAGCCACTATAGAATATGAAAACTAGACCCTTGTGGAAGTATAATGTATTTGGTTCTGTGGGCCCATCTTTCTCCAAATGTCCACAGTGGCCAAAAATCCCCGAAAGGATTTCGTCACATACTTATAATAAAAAATCAAAAATTGACGAATTCTGAAAATCATTTGGGCTAAGCCACTATAGAATATGAAAACTAGACCCTTGTGGAAGTATAATGTATTTGGTTCTGTGGGCCCATCTTTCTCCAAATGTCCACAGTGGCGAAAAATCCCCGACAGGATTTCGTCACAACTTATAATAAAAAATCAAAAATTGACGAATTCTGAAAATCATTTGGGCTAAGCCACTATAGAATATGAAAACTAGACCCTTGTGGAAGTATAATGTATTTGGTTCTGTGGGCCCATCTTTCTCCAAATGTCCACAGTGGCCAAAAATCCCCGACAGGATTTCGTCACATACTTATAATAAAAAATCAAAAATTGACGAATTCTGAAAATCATTTGGGCTAAGCCACTATAGAATATGAAAACTAGACCCTTGTGGAAGTATAATGTTTTTGGTTCTGTGGGCCCATCTTTCTCCAAATGTCCACAGTGGCCAAAAATCCCCGACAGGATTTCGTCACAACTTATAATAAAAAATCAAAAATTGACGAATTCTGAAAATCATTTGGGCTAAGCCACTATAGAATATGAAAACTAGACCCTTGTGGAAGTATAATGTATTTGGTTCTGTGGGCCCATCTTTCTCCAAATGTCCACAGTGGCCAAAAATCCCCGACAGGATTTCGTCACATACTTATAATAAAAAATCAAAAATTGACGAATTCTGAAAATCATTTGGGCTAAGCCACTATAGAATATGAAAACTAGACCCTTGTGGAAGTATAATGTATTTGGTTCTGTGGGCCCATCTTTCTCCAAATGTCCACAGTGGCCAGATATACTCGAATCTCAATTTCAAAAATTATGGAATTCTGGAAATCATTTGAAGTAAGACACTGTGGAATATGAAAGTCAGAGCCTTGATGATAAATATTTTATTTGGTTTGGTGAACCCATCTATCTCCAAATGTCCACAATAGTGTTTTTCTCTTGTTTCCTATGCTCTGTTAACCCTTAAACGGATCTTGGCTAAATAATGTGGTTTGCGTCTTTGCTAGTTAAATTCGAATGTATCTTCACACACATAAATTTTGAAATAGATTTGATTATTTCTGAAATGCAATTAATAATTTCTGAAATACATTCGATAATTTCTGAAATACAATTATAATTTCTCAAATACAATTAATAGATTCTGAAATACAGTTAATATTGTAGTTTCTGATGAGTTACCAATTATGACAATATATTGTTTAAATGGCACCATATGGTATGTTGTTTAAATGATATGATATATCAAAGTATATGGTATTATACAATATATAGTAGCATATATTATCATATCTGGAACTGTATAAAAAATGTTGTTCATGAGGTACCATATATGAGCATATATTGTTGAAATGGCACCATATATGATAATATATGGTTTAAATGGGACCATATATGGTAATATATTGCTTAAATAACACCATATGTAAATATATATGGCACTATATATAGTGGCATATATTATCACATCTGGAACTGTATTAAAAATTTTGATCATGAGGTACCATATATGACCATATATTGTTTAAATGCCACCATATATGATAATATATGGTTTAAATGGCACCATATATGATAACATCTAGTTTAACTAGCGCCAGATATAGTTATATATTGTTTAAATGATGCCATATATAATTATATATTGCTAAAATGCCACCATATATATTAAGATATAGCTCTATATATAACTATATATGCAATAAGATCAGCCATGCTATGTAATATATAATCATATATACCATATTTAATATTATAAAGGGCGATATCTAATTAGATGAAATTATATATGGCATAATATAAGAAAAAATTTGGAAAAAGACGTCATATATAATTATATATGGATATACATAACGACATGTCTAATTATATATTGTAATATATGCCACGTATGATTATATATAATTTTTTTTACTCGGGTTGTGATTATTTTAACGTGTATGAAAAAACAAAAAAAAAATCTACAAACTATAATTTATACATTTATTGTCGCCAAAATAATTTTATTGCGAGAATACCACTTTAAATATTAAAACAAATATTTTTGAATATTACACTTTTTGTAAAAAAAACGCGTGTTTTACATTTTTCACAAATATATAGAGCAAAACCAAGATTTTTACTCGACAAAATCTTCAAAAAAAACCTTATTCATCTATGAATAACGAGTCGTTTACTAACTTTATGAAACACTAACAATTTATTTAAAAGAGGAGACACATTATATAAGGGTGTTGCCAGAATAAAACGAGAAATTAACTGTTATTTAACGATTATGCACGACAGGAAAAATAGCAATTTAGTAATTGTGTTCCTTAACGCAAAATGAAGAAAAGTTTATGCATTAGAGCCTTAACGTTGATAGGCATGAGCGAAAATACAGCTTTTTTGTAAATTTTTTGAAATCCACCCAGGTAGAAAATTACAAAGGGGCCAGCACTGGCAAAGCACCGAAATGGGTGGTATGAGTGCTTGTTAACAGCGCTTTCCCAACGCCCAAATGATAACACCGTTCCACGGTGGTGCCAATGCTTTACCAAGCCCTGGGAAAGCACCCATAAACATAAAAATCAAATGCTTTGCCAACGCTCAAATAAAAAAATTAAAGTGCTTTCCTGACACCCAAATGATAACACCGATCTATTTAATGCGTTGCAAAGTATTGAGATAGCACCAAGAAACATAAAAATCAAGTGTTTTCCCTGCCACAAAATTATGAGACCTCATCACTGAAGAATTTTAATTACTCTAAAAATAGACGATTCTTAGAGTTATTGTATTGTGGAGTCAAAAATTATTTAAATATTCACTCTTTTGGAGTTTCTTTTTCAAAAACAAAATAATGTTATAGGAAAACAAGTGCTGGCAATTCACCCTTTTAAAGCGTTGGGAAGGCGTCCAAATTTAGTGCTTTGCCAGTACTTCTTTTTGTAAGACCGCGGTCTACTTGCGCTTTGCCAGTGCTTCTTTTTTGTTACCACACATAATTTCCACCTGGGCCATTTTTAGACACAATATTTTTTTAATACTGGTAAGAATATATGTAACCACATATTCTTTTATTTTTTGTATGTTGGAGAGTAAGCTGACTTGTGCACAACAGGTCAGTTATGTTTTTATGAATCAAATATTACATGTCGAGATAACTCAGATGGTAATTGAATGGCAATCTGGAGTCCCAGGTCCAATTCCCAGCACAGGCAAATTTTATTTAAAAAAAATTTACAATAAAAAAATATTTTTTTTTATAAAACTTATTTTTTTAAAATCTATTTTTAAGACTCATTATTTTTGTCAATACTGGTAAGCACATATGTAGATAACGATGTATTTTTTGATTTTTCGCATGCTGGTTTGTAACCATACTCCTTAAATGTAATAATAAAAGTAACTAGTTACCATTACCATATGTATTTACATAGCCAGTTATATGGCAATGTTTTTCTACACTGGGTGGGTATATTCGACATAAATGTTCAACACACAAATTATCTTTTCTAACCATGCGCGGTTCCAGCAATTAATATAAGGGGAGAAATCATACGCCACAGTAGACAAATACATTGAGTTGGCCACTGAGGCGTATGATTTTTCCCCTTATATTAATTGCTGGAACCACGCATGTTTCTAACGCTTTTTGTTCCTTTAGGGTTACCAGTAACAATCAGTTTTTTGTTTCAAATCGAATTTCTTTGTTGTTTTTGCCATATTATTAAATAGGTATAGAAAAATTGTAATAACTTTCAAACAAAAGTAATGTAGAGTAAACATAAGTTGTAAACGCAAAACAAAATTCTGTTATTTTTTTCTTCTTTCTTATTTTTTCAATATTTCAGTGCAAGTATTAATAAAAAATGTGTCATGCGACCTAAGTAAATTGATTAAATCTACCTGTTTCGTTTGAATATACAAATTTAATAAAATAGAAGAGTTTGATTTTCAATTATGAGGTAAGGTTTTCGGAAAAAATTTTGGATGTCAATATAATTAACCCATTAACGCCTGACCCCATATCCCTATGTCCGATATCGATGAAACTTCATGCTGACATTATTTAAGGTATTTGGATTGATATAATATATATTTTTTTAATCTACCATACTTGGGACTTATGAATTAATCGCTGATATAAAACTATTCCTCCATGTTTTTTAAATAAAATATTCTTAATTTTATATCCCATGTAAAATTTCTCATTTCTATGTGAAAATAAACAATATTTCAATTAAGGGTACTTCCAAAAACTACAAAATGGGCGTTTTAATACCCATATTATAAAATCGTACCTGTACTCCAGAGTAGTAGTCATAGCCGAGTAAATATTTTTGTGAGATAGAGGACACTTTAGACTATTAGGCACCAAGAGGATTTTCCGAATTCCCACTTCCCCAATTATCCAGACCCATTGCAGTGCAATTTTTTCAATTTTCAAAATTTGTTGACTTTTGAACCTCTAAATACCCCCCTATGAGGAGGTACATTTCACGGATCATTTTTTTAGGTATTCCTATCCTTTCCCTACCTTTACATGAAAACAAATTTGCATTAACTCTTACCTGGATCTAGTTAGATTTTTACTAAGATTACTCTTTTTTGGGTATTTAAATACCCAATAGGCAGAAATGGGTTAAATTTACAATCTAAGAGACCAAAGCAAATCATTTATGATTTTCGGATATTTAATATAGATTTTTGCGAGAAAACTCAAATCAAACACGTACCATAGTGGGGCGTGTTCAAGTATGTATTTGTTTAAGCCATTTTTATATTGTTTTGTTTATTTATTGAAGTCTTTAAATATTTATAAACAAATGAATTATTTTATATTTTGCACACATTGCACGTTGAGACAAAATACTGTTTTAGCTGGCATCGATTAAATAACTAAGATTTAGCACAAGATATTGGTATCGTGGAAAGGTGGAGATACATATACGCATATTTATGTTAAAATGTTAGATTCTACTTATGTTAGGTCTTGTGCAAATTTTGTAAAAAATATTAGATCTAATCAGATCTTTTTAGATCTAATTAGATATGACTGAGTCTAACTAGATATGGTGCCAGAGCAGATCATATATGATCAGATATGGCATATGAGAATCACATTAAGCCCAGATCTAGTAATAAGTAAGTAATCAGATCTAGTGCCACATCTGTTCAGATCTAGAAATTTTGATTTTTATTTCAAGATAGGCAGAATTGGATGATTTTTAAAAATCTTTAAACAAATTTTGTTTAAAGAACTACCCGGTGAAAGGAGGACTTTGTAGGTATATGTTCTTTAATTTTAGTTTAAAGCCTTTTTTAATGTATTATAAGTCCAGATCTTCAATTTCTTCTGGTCCGATCTAAATCTGATTATATATGGTGCACCAGATCTGCCTAGAACTAATTAGATCTCAAATTTGTCCCCAATTTTGAAATGTTACTCAATTTTAGTTCATTATATGATGAAGTTAATAAAGTTCGTTTATTGGACAACCAGAAACAATAAGAATCCATCTATTATAATAAAGTTAAGCGTTTTGTCCACCAATTTACAAAAATACGAAGAAGATTCCCCGATCATATAGCCAGGAAGAAAGCATTTGTTGCCGGCAATATCAATTTCGTATTGCGGAAGTTACCACTGTTACACGAAAGCATAAAAAGGTGATATCGCCAAATAAACTCCCCGGTACAAAATAAACGATTTATTTTTTTCATTATTAAATTTAAGCCTGAAAAAGAATATCAGCATACATAATCCCTTGACCAACACATTAATTATCTTGATCGCAGTCGATTTTTCCCGCGCATTAAATCTTGATTTTTTCGAGGAATTTGTGTCCTATGTATCTGTTGATTGTTTTTGTACAAATTTTCTTTTAATTTTTTCCAAAGTGACAAAAAATTTCAAACAAATTTTCTTTATCTTCCGGATGATAAAAAGGTAATATTGCCGCAATATTATCATAAAAAATTGTGACAAAAAATTAAATTTCTGAATTATTTCCCCCAAATATCACCCATTTATCCTTCAAATGATAATAGGAAGACTATTTCAAAATACTACTTGATTATTTCCATTCAAATGAAAAATATAAGATATCGCTTTCATATATCTTCTTTGAAGATATCTTCCGAATGCTTACAGGGTTATTGTGATTTTGATTACACTATACAACAGCTATAAAAACCTCCTGTTGCAAGACATCTTTTCTAATAAACTTTGGTGCACATTCAGTACAAATGTAGCAAGAAAACAATTTTCAGTGGACCGCTTTCGAGAAAACTTCATTTTTATATTTTTGGTCAATAACCTGTTCTTAATAACTTTTTGCTTGACATTTCAGAAAGAGACTTTAAAATCACAAAATTTATTCAAAGATAAAAAAGCCAATAATTAACAATTGAAAAATCAGTGTAGGCTATAAAATGCAACCTTAATTTTTTTTTTGCAAAATTCTAACTTTAGAAATTGACTATGCCAGCATTTTGCCCCAGCGTGCATTGCTTGTATATTACAACGAATATGAAAATGACGCAATTATCATGGCATTACCTCACGTACTTTACGTACTTCCAAATCATTTACAGTGGATTTTATACTAAAGGTTTTCCCGTTAACTATTAGTTAAGTTGTTGCAGTTTTGTATATATTTTTGGCATTTCAATTTGTTGAATATTTAAGTTAGAGTTAACCCTTCAGTATGAAATCCACCATTAAAGTTTAAAATAAAAAAAGATAATTTTATTCGAAAAAGGATTTTAGAATTTGCTATTTGTATTTAAATTTTTTACTTGAATTTAAAAATTTGCTATTTAAAATTTAGGGGTTTTTATTGCAAAGAAAAGCAACTCTGTGTTTTTTTAATTATCCACTTTACACAAGTAGATAGTGCTTTAGCTCCCACTTAGCAGCGACAAAAACCAACTATAATATTGAATTAAATTGCTTCATATATTTTATGAAGCCCTTCATTAGTTGAAAAAAAACATTGATTTTAATGAAACCTGTTTTATAGATTATATGAAAAGTTCAATGGATTAGTTCCTGTGGAAATTTTCATTAAAACTATGAAGTAATTCTTTGCTTAAATGAAGACAATTCCCTCGGTGTACCCGCACAAATATTAGGGGCGTAATCGCCCATATAACAGCCAAAAATGGATTTAGAACATGACGCAAAGGAGTTAAGGGCATACAAATTCATAAACCCTTTCTAAATTTAGTTTGACATGGTGTAGATGTATCTTAACAGAATTTTAAATAATTTAATCAAGATGATAAACTAAATTATTGCAGGTAATAAATTTTGAACTTCCCCAAACAATGACATTAAATATTTAACTTATAAGGAATTTCCCTATTTTGGAATCTTTAATATTAAACAAAGAATTTTTTAAATCCCAATTATTAATAAAATAATGTATAAAAATGTTATCTTTATATTGTTATTTCTTTTTTTTTACACAATTTTGATTAATTTTTTATTTTATTTTAATAATTACTCATCATTCTTGAGAATATTATCTATTAATTGTTGGAAATGATGTAGATTGAAATATAAACAATAATAATAAGTTTGTTTTCACTGAGTAGTAAAGTAATATTTTAATCCCAGTAAAATATTCTTTGATTTGTTAGTAGCGCTATTTAATCTAAAAAGGATTCATTATTAAGAAAATTAACCCCAAAAGCTAGTTTGCAAAAGTTATGCACAAACTAAGATAAATAAGGAAAATTATATAAATAAAAACCTAGTAAGTAAAATGTTCAAATGGCTAGTTTTATAGCCACAACACCAGGGCAAGTTTTTTGGCTTTTGTCATTAAATGCCATTTTTGCCATTTTCTTTTTAAAAATGCCATTTCTACAGATCCTAGCCAAAAAAGCCCGTTTGCCAATTTTGGTAGATTTTAATGAAAAACGAGTAAAAAGGTTAAAGTCGGGCATGCCGACTATACAATACCCTACACCAGTCTGGTGTATCGTTTGGATCCGAAATTCGAATGGGTTAAAATGGGGCTTATGTCAAAATTTTCTATAATGTGAGTCAGCGCACCAAATTTCATTAAAATATCTTAATATTTGCGACCTGCAGTTTGTAACCAAGCCAATTTTGGGGGGACCCTTATATGGGCACTAGTTCTAAACATGGACCGATGTTCACCAAAATTAATAGGCTTCGTCCTTGGGCCAACATAGGTCTATGTACCAAATTTCATCAAAATATCTTAATATTTGCGACCTGCAGCGTATAAACAATATAATTTTGGGGGGACCCTTATATGGGCACTAGTTCTAAACATGGACCGATGTTCGCCAAAATCAATAGGCTTCGTCCTTGGGCCAACATAGGTCTATGTACCAAATTTCATCAAAATATCTTAATATTAATACCTGCAGCGTATAAACAGTATAATTTTGGTAGGACCCTTATATGGGCACTAGGTCTAAACATAGACCGATGTTCACCAAAATCAATAGGCTGCGTTATTGGGCCAATATAGGTCTGTGTACCAAATTTCATCAAAATATCTTAATATTTGCGACTTGCAGCGTATAAACATTATAATTTTGGTAGGACCCTTATATGGGCACTAGGTCTAAACATGGACCGATGTTCACCAAAATCAATAGGCTGCGTTATTGGGCCAATGTAGGTCTGTGTACCAAATTTCATCAAAATATCTTAATATTTGCGACCTGCAGCGTATAAACAGTATAATTTTGGTAGGACCCTTATATGGGCACTAGGTCTAAACATGGACCGATGTTCACCAAAATCAATAGGCTGCGTTATTGGGCCAATATAGGTCTGTGTACCAAATTTCATCAAAATATCTTAATATTTACGACCTGCAGCGTATAAACAGTATAATTTTGGTAGGACCCTTATATGGGCACTAGGTCTAAACATGGACCGATGTTCACCAAAATCAATAGGCTGCGTTATTGGGCTAACATAGGTCTGTGTACCAAATTTCGTCAAAATATCTTAATATTTATGACCTGCAGCGTATAAACAATATAATTTTGGTAGGACCCTTATATGGGCACTAGGTCTAAACATGGACCGATGTTCAAAAAAATCAAACTTGTTCGTCCTTGGGCCAACATAGGTCTGCGTACCAAATTTCATCAAAATATCTTAATAGCTGCGACCTGTAGAGTGCGCACAAGATTGCATGGACAGACAGACAGACGGACGGACGGACAGACGGACATCGTTAAATCGAAATAAAAAAAAATTCTGAACCGATCGGTATACTATAAGGTGGGTCTACGACCAATATTTTTTGGTGTTAGAAACATCAGCACAAACTTATAATACCCTGACCACATAGTGGTGTAGGGTATAAAAATGCTATAAAACACAGCAAAAACCCAAACGTCGTAGATGATAATTTTTGGAAAAATTCTATTGTGAATGAATCCGGCTTAAACGTCATACTAATTTATGCCGATTGCACTTTTAGCAGTTCAACAGTGAATTCCTTCATTATTGTCTCTTCTTAAGGATATTTAAAGAACACCTAAATAAAGTTTTTGAATAAGTGTGTCATTTTTGCCTTTTATCATGCCAATTTTGCTGTTTTTTTGTGACATTTTGCGTGCCAATTTCAACCATTTAAAACTTGCCCTGGTCATAACTACCCAGTGTAGAAACGGTGATGACATATCATTATTTTTTGGACTACCAGTAATGACACCCACTTACCTTCTGCATTATAATGAGTTACTGATAATGACTTATTTTTATCATTATTTCAAATAGAAAATAATTTTATAGATTTTTTTGAAAATTTTTTTAAATCTATTTTCAGACTCAATATTTTTTAAACACTGGTAAGGATATATGTAACCAAATATTTTTTGTATGTTGGCGAGTAAGCTTACTTGTGTGCAGCAGGTCAATTATGTTTTTATCTATTAAATATTACATGTCGATATAGCTCAGATGGTAGAGCTATTGACTGGCAATCTTTAGACCCAGGTTCGATTCCCGCACCAGCAAATTTTATTAAAAAAAAAAAAAATACAATAAAAAATATTTTTTTCTACATAATTTATTTTATATTTTTAGACTCATTATTTTTGTCTGTACTGGTAAGCACATAGGTAACGATATATTTTTTGATTTTTCGTATGCTGGTGTGTAACCATAACTCATTATTTTTCGCGACATCGCCATATAAGGGTAATAAGAAATGTAATAACAAAAGTAACTAGTTACCATTACCAAGTATGTAGTTACATAACCTAATATCTGGTAATGATTTTCTGCACTGGGTACACAGGTAGAAATTATGTGTGGTAACAAAAAAGAAGCACTGGCAAAGCACAAGTAGACCGCGGTCTTACAAAACGAAGTACTGGCAAACCACTAAATTTGGACGCTTTATCATCGCTTGAAATGGTGTTTTTCCAACGCTTGTTTTCCTAAAACATTATTTTATTTTTGAAAAAGAAGCTCCAAAATAGAGTGAATATTGAAATAATTTTTTACTCCACAATACAATAACTCCAAGAATCATCTATTTTTAGAGTAATTAAAAATTTTTCAGTGATGAGGGCTCATAATTTGGTGGGAGAGAAAACACTTGATTTTTGTGTTTCTTGGTGCTATCCCAATACTTTTCAAAGCATTAAATAGATTGGTTTTCTCATTTGGGTGTCAGGGAAGCACTTTAATTTTTTTTATTTGGGCGTTGGAAAAGCATTTCATTTTTATGTTTCTGGGTGCTTTTCAAGGGCTTTGTAAAGCATTGGCACCACCGTGGAACGGTGTTATCATTTGGGCGTTGGGAAAGCACTGTTAGCAAGCACTCATACCACCCATTTCGGTGGTTTGCCAGTGATGGCCCCTTTGTAATTTTCTACCTCAGTAAGAACGATTTTGATCTTTAATATTTCTTAAGTTAGAAATTTTCGGACTTATTTTTAAGTAAAATTTTAGAAAAAAAATCGTTACGTTCCAAAGAGTTTTACTATGTTCACCTAAGTTTTTGTCTTATAAAAGCAAAAATTACTTGCGGGCGTATTTTTAAAGAAAATTTAGGCACCCTGTCGGAGGTGGTTGACTTTATTCAAAAATAAATTGTCAAAAAGGCTTAACATTTCTTTGATTTTTTTTTTTCAAAACTGGTCATAAGCTCAATTAAAAATGTTCTTTTAACACTTGCTTGGAGCAGAAAATAAACTTTCGCTGGGTTAAGCCACGTTACTCTTTTCAAAATTATCAAAATGTCAACAAAGGGCAAAGCAACCAACACACAATACCAACAACTTCGAGTGTAAAAGTTGCAACAAAGGAATTTTAATAACTTTTGTTGTTTCCAAAGAACATCATCCATAAAAATGAAATTAAATGAAACAACAAAGATTTAACAGATGAAGTAAAAAAAATTAAGTTCAATTACCCTAAACTTTAACAATTGCCGAAAAAAATGTGTTTAAAAAATTGTTTACATATTGTTTATTGTACTTATTTTTATTGCAAATAAAAAAAAACTTCAAATAAGCCATGTAAATTAACAGTATTATTTTATTATTGGCAAACACACAAACAAGTTTGTCAGTTACTACATGCTAGTTGTTTGTGTACCCAGTGTAGAAAATCATTACCAGATTTGTGGTTATGTAACTACATACTTGGTAATGGTAACTAGTTACTTTTCTTATTACATTTCTTATTACTTATGGCGATGTCGCGAAAAATAATGAGTTATGCTTACACACCAACATACGAAAAATCTAAAAATATGTCATTACCTATATGCTTACCAGTACTGACAAAAATAATGAGTCTTAAACAGATTTTCAAAAAAATAAATTATATAAAAAAAAATATTTTTTATTGAATTTTTTTTTAAATAAAATTTGCTGGTGCGGGAATCGAACCTGGGTCTACAGATTGCTAGGCAATAGCTCTACCATCGGAGCTATATCGACATGTAATATTTAATAGATAAAAACATAATTGACCTGCTGCACACAAGTAAGCTTACTCGCCAACATACAAAAAATCTAAAAATATGTGGTTACATATATCCTTACCAGTATTTAAAAAATATTGAGTCTAAAAATAGATTTCAAAAAATTTTCAAAAAAATTCAGAAAATTATTTTCCATTTGAAATAATGACAAAAATAAGTGATTATCGGTAACTTATAATTATGTTTTCAAATAATGCAGAAGGTAAGTGGGTGTCATTACTGGTAGTCCAAAAAATAATGATATGTCATTACCGTGTCTACACTGGGTAGTTATGTTATTCCTAGTTGTTGGTTTTAACTAAACTGAAAATAACAACTAGTATAGGGTGACCATTGGTACTGATTTGACCAGTACATGTACTGATTTTTTGTTACTTGTACTGATGAAAAAGTCGTGTTACTTGTACTGATGAAAAGATTGTACTGATTTTTGGAATTTAAAAAAAATATTAAAATTTTTTAATAAAAAAGCCAAAATGCAAGTACAATACAATGTGGGTTTTTTTTTTTGATAGGATACATTATTGAGAATGATTGATAAATTTCTTAATCTAATATTTAGTTACATACATAGAGAAAATTCGTGGTGATTATGATAATAGACAATTAATTGATACAATAGTTATTTGACTGTGATAAAAATATTTTAATTGTTGTCAGTGCGGTTGTTAGAACGATTCTGTTTTCTGATTGTTGAAAACGTTTTAAAAAGCTGAAGATTTTTCCGTACAAAAATCATTAAAACCTGAAGATCTACATATATGTAGGTATGTCGATGGAAAAATGCTTACAATCTGTGGGATTTTCAATAGAGAAAAGTACACAAAAGCTTAAAATTGTCATTTATGTGATTTTGTAGAAAAATTTAGTCAAAGTGTTAACGTTTTTCTATGTTAGAAATCATGCAGAAATTAGTAAAGTGAAAAAAGATTTGTTCTGACAGCTAAATTTTTAACCAATCGATACAAATTTCTCGTCGGGATCTATCCAAACCCTATTCGAAGCATGGCTGCACATATTTGATTAATCTGTTATAAAAAAAAAAATTAGAAAAGGAATGGTAATAGATCATTTAAATTTCAGTTTTCT
Source organism: Leucophora obtusa (assembly GCA_949987735.1). Lineage (NCBI taxonomy): Eukaryota > Metazoa > Arthropoda > Insecta > Diptera > Anthomyiidae > Leucophora > Leucophora obtusa. The sequence goes on from OX465297.1 coordinate 116,747,671, forward strand.
GTACTACAAAAAGTGTTGATTTTTTCATGGAAAAACAATTTTGTCTTGGGGTCTGTGTAGGGAGAAATGTGTAAGGTTTTTTAGGATGGTATGAAGATTAACCGAAAAATTTTGTTTCAGCAACCAAACCATTCGGTTGAAATTAGGTTGGCTGCATAAATCTGTGTTTTTTTGGATTATCATATTTTTAAAAATTTGTACTGATTTGAAGTCAGAAAAATATGGTCATCCTAAACTAGTATTAAATTCATTTAAAAAAACTAACGAAAAGCACTGTATTCCGTAACAGTTGTTTAAAGCAGTTATTTTTAAAATTACAATAACAATATATTTACAGTAAAGCCAGATTCACAATGATGGAGTACTCTGCAGAGTGGATTTTGTTCCTTCTTCGCACTTAAAAATTTTTTGTATCATGCCATCTCTTTTAAGTGCACAAAAAAATCGTTGAGTTTTTCTCTTTCAGAAAAAGTTTTTGTTGATTTTAGCAGGGTAAGTTGTTATTTTCTATTAACTAAAATTTAACTCAAATATAACTAAAATTTTGTATAGTTAATTATAGTTTTATTTTTGTTGTTCTTATCTTACTAATATTTAGCAAATATAATCTGCTAATTTCAGCAGTTTTTTCTGCAAGGTGATCATTTTTAACTAATTCTTAGTAGTTTTAACTAAATTTTTTTTCTATTAGTGTAAGATCAATTATTTGTTGTCTAGTATTGGCAGGTGTAATGAACATTAGGAAATAAAAAGCTTTTATCAAAAATTAACCATCTAGGAAGTTTTTTGAAATTGTCTTACAAAATGTCGGAAATTATTGTTTTTTAAATAAATGTTTGGCAACCCTGGAATTAAGTTTTTGCAATTTGATCATTTATCCAAGAGATGTGCTGGTAGAAAAGGGTATTTGGTATCCAGTTTCCGAGTTTCGACATTTTCAAAGTTGCATTTCGGATAGAAGACATGCAAAAAAATGCGTTTTTCCCAAACGACTATCCCAAAAATGTAACTCAAAAAAAGCGAAAAGTTTAAGTTAAAAGTAATGAAAAATGTGTTGAATATTTAGTCAAAAATTTTAGAAATTAGTTTTTAAAAATAATTGAAATTTAAATATTCAACAAATGTAAACAAAGTGAAAAAGTGTCCACAAAGAGTATCCATGCAAATTGGCTGAAGTAGTAGCACTCATACAATGTCTAATAAGCAGGGCAAGTTTTTTTTGAAATTTGAAATTAAATTTTATTTTTACCATTTTTCCAATTATTTTGTAAAAATACCATTTTAACGGATCCATGCTATAAAAACCATTTTGGCGATTTTTTTTAGACTTTTCATTAATAAAATGCTATAAAATACAGTAAATACCCAGCAGAGCTGTAAATGAATCATTGTTTTTTGATTTCAATTTATTACGAATTAGCTAAATTTTGAATTAATTCTTTTTACCAAGGAAAAGAATTGAATGAAATTTGAATCAATTCAAATAAATTTGACAAAAATGAATTGCAATTCATTTCTAAATCAAATGAATTTGGCAAAATGAATTGCAATTCATTTCCAATTCAAATGAATTTGGCAAAATGAATTGCAATTATTTTCAATTCAAATGAATTGAATTGATTTTGAATTAATTCAAATGAATTAAAAATGAATTGCAATTCATATTAATGAAATCAAAAATGAATTGCAATCAATCAAAGTAAACATGGTATTTGGTATGTCAACGCTGAACGACAAAAACACATTTAATATTCAAGAAGCAATTAAAATTTCATTGCAATTCATTTTTAATTTTTCTAATTAATTTGAATTGATTCAAAATCAATTCAATTGAATTGGAAATGAATTGCAATTCATTTGAATTGCAAAGGATCTGCAATTCATTTTCGCCAAATTCATGTGAATTGATTCAAATTTTATTCAATTCGTGATTTTTGTGAAAAGAATTAATTCAAAATTTTGCTAATTCAATGCATGAATGATTCGCGAATTAATTCAGAAAAGAATGATTAATTTACAGCTCTGATACCAAGTAGCAAATGGTTAAATTAGTTCTAAAAAGAACTATTTTTTTGACTAGTAATTTCAAAACTAGTTCTCAATATAATCATTTTGAACCAGTTTTGTACTTATTTACTACGATCTATGTAGGGTTTATTTAAAAAAAAAATAACCAACTTCAAATACGAAATTTCAAATTCTTATTTTCCCAGTGTAGAAAATCATTACCAGATATGTGGTTATGTAACTACAGTACTGACAAAAATAATGAGTCTAAAAATAGATTTTCAAAAAAATAAATTATATAAAAAAAAATATTTTTTATTGTATTTTTTTTTTAATAAAATTTGCTGGTGCGGGAATCGAACCTGGGTCTACAGACTGCCAGTCAACAGCTCTACCATCTGAGCTATATCGACATGTAATATTTAATAGATAAAAACATAATTGACCTGCTGCACACAAGTAAGCTTATTCGCCAACATACAAAAAATCAAAAAATATGTGGTTACATATATCCTTACCAGTGTTTAAAAAATATTGAGTCTAAAAATGGATTTCAAAAAATTTAAAAAAGAATCTAAAAAATTATTTTCTATTTGAAATAATGATAAAAATAAGTCATTATCAGTAACTCATTATTATATGTTTTAAAATAATGCAGAAGGTAAGTGGGTGTCATTACTGCTACTCCAAAAAATAATGATATGTCATTACCGTTTCTACACTGGGTTGTTTACATTTGTTTTTTATAAATGCTCAGAGTTTACAAATAGTCACTTACATTGTTTATTGTAAATTGAATTTAGGTGAAAAACAACCGGTACATTACTTTGGTACTTTGGAGTTTAAATTTTGTGCAGAATTGGTATATATTACCAAGTAGAAAATAAAACTGTTAAATATACAGAATTTTAGTTATATTTGAGTTAAATTTTAATTGATAGAAAATAACAAATTAACCTACTAAAAACAGCAAATAATTTTGCTAACTAATTAGTCGACTAACAATAACAAAAAAAATTATAATTTTCAAAGTTTTTTTTTCGATTTTTTTTCAGCAAATAAAAATCTTGCCTACTGAAATCAGTAGTTTACTATATTTTTACCAAATACACCTAAAATAATACGTCAGTAGAAAAATCTGTCAAACCGGTTTCAAATCGATTTGACTTATTTTTAACAAGTTTTTAGTTGAAATACTGATTTAAGCAAAGATTTTAGTTATCTTCATTTAACACAATACTAAAAATCCTCAGTAACTTAACTAATTTTGTGTGTTAATTTTCAAAATTATTTAAAACTAATTTTTAAGAACCCATTCGTTAAATTTTACAAAATTTATATTTTCATGTTACTGTTATTACCCGATAGATGGCGCCACCAATGTATCTGAAGTTTTAAAGATGGCGCTATTTCCTTCCCTCCCGATTTTTTAAAATGACCCATATCTCGAAAACTAAGAGAGATAGAGCAAAATTGATTAAAATTTCGACTACCCCTAACCGCATAATACGAATAATACTATACGATAATACGATAACCCCGCTAAAGGGGTTATTTCTATCCAAAAATAGACCTTGATGGGGCCTTGGACCCTCGGAAATTTTTAATAAAATTACAAAGGATAAAAATAGCATTGTTAAATTTCGTTGATGTTAGTCTAAGTTGAGTTGTTGACACGAAATTCGATTTTCTTTCAGCGGTCACATAAGTAGACAACATTAAAATATTAGCCCACACAAGACGAAAATACGTATTCTGTATTGCTGGTCTTATCGAATTCTTTCAAATATATTTTTATTCTTTGTAATTTACTTGTAAAAATTGTATCATCTTTCTTTGATTTGAAAATAATATAAACAGAAAGTGATATTAATTTATGATCTAGAGTCAAACTAAACAAACAAAAGAATTTGTTTAAATCAACAAATTTTATTTTAAGCCAAAAAACAGGAATAAATTTTTTTAAAGTAACAAATTTTTCTGTCCAGCCAACAGACGTATTATTTTGAGTGTAGTTTTGTTGATGAAAGCAGGATAGGCTGCTATTTGCATTCAACTAAATTTAACTTAAAAAAAAATGACAAACATTTTGTAGATATAACAATTTGTTTTTGCTATTTTTAGTTTACTAATATTTAGCAAAATATTCTGCAGATTTTTCAGTAAAATTTGTCATTTTAAGTTAACTAACATTTAACTCAAATATTACTAAAATTCTGTAATTTAACAGTTTTAGTTTTGCTGTTCTTATCTTATAGCGAATTTACATTATGATCGAAATCGAGTTAAAAGTAGATTTCGATAGATTTCGACGGAAATCCAATAAAAATTTGGGATTTCAAACAGATTTCCCATAGTAAATGAAATCCCAATTTAATTTGGATTTCAGCGAAATCTCATCGAAATCCAATTTTTCTCCCATATTTGCAGAAAAGTAGGGAAGTTTGCAGAAAAAGTGGCAACATTTAGCAGCTGTTTATGTCATAAAAAATTAATAAACAATAAATGTTAATAACTTAAAAAAATTAAGGAATAACAAAATAAAGTCTGTTACTTTTAATTGAGAGAAATATTTAAAGTTGAAAACGGCTATTTTTTTTTGTATCCGACGAAGAGAAACTATGAAAAATCATTGTATGGCGCCGGCAAGACCACTGACAAAACATTGAATATTTTAGCTTTCAACTAATCATCCCTATACTAAAAGACATTTCTTAGCAAATATAACATTGTATTTTTCATAATATAAATGATTTTTGTGTTCCGCCATTAAATAAAAGGGTTTTTAGAAAATCTTTTAATTTTGGTTATTTTTTAAGGTTAGTTTGCTTACAAAAAAATTGTTGTTGGCCGATCGGAATCCCATTCATCCGTCAAATATTCTAATGTAAACGATATATATTTCGAATTGGATTTCAAAATGAAATCTACTGAACATTTTAATAATGTAAATTTGCTATTACCTCCTAATTTAAGTTGTTTTTTCTGCAAGGTAATTTTTAACCAATTTTTAGTAGCATTTTGAAAGGTTTATTCCATCATTACCACTAGTTCACTGGGTTACTCACTTTATTAATCTACTTGGAAATGTCTGTTTTTGCTGGGTTATTTAAAAAGTTTTTATGGAGTAACTTGGGTCCACCATTGTATTTTTAAGATGCATATTTATTATCAAAAAACAATAAACACCTACACTTTCAAAACTATAATAAAAAAAGTGTTTGCAATTTAATTTACAAATAAACACAAAATTTCTCACAAAAATTTCAGTTTTAAAAACTTTCCCAAAATTAATTTTTATTTTGTAAATTTTTATGGATATTACTATTTGTTTTGAAGGCGATAATGATGTTGATGATTATGATAATGACCCTCTACTGTCAATTACGTTTTGTTATTTCTTTTTGTTATTACTGCTGCCGAATTGTTGCTATTCAATTTATTTTTTGTTTTCATTTAAAATTGTGCAATAAAAACCGTCATTATCCATCTACATTACCCAGCAAAACTTCGGTAATGGATGCGATATACTCACGCATTACCTTGTAATAACACGTTACCTTCTACATTATTTCTAAACAAAAATTAATTACTTGCCGATCACTGATTACGTATTGCATGATTTGTAACCGCAAAGTAATATTTTTGAAAATAAATTTTTAGCAGGGTTGGTAATCGATTCATAAAATTAGTGATACTGGATAACGTTATATCAAAAGTATTTAGTTAGGGTAAAGGTTACAGGTGGTTTACATTATTTCGTTAAGATATTTTGGCGTTAACGGTATTTAAAGCTATTTCGTTATTTTAAGGTTTACGGTATTTTCAGTTATTTCGTTAGTGGTATTTTAAGGTTTACGATAGTTATTTTTTTTGCATTTCTGCGTGTGCATTTTGTGTGTATGTAGACAACAGCAAAAGCTGTCCAATAAAAGCTGAAAGTCAGTATTTCATGTACGATCTTTTGAGAGAAAGAAATAAAAAAATGTTAATTATTTCGTTAGGATATTTTAAGGTTAACGGTTTTTAAAATTGTCTCATAGGGTATTTTAAGGTTAAGGGTATTTTAAATTATTTCGTAAGGGTATTTTAAGGATAACGGTATTTTAAGTTATTCAGTTTGAATTATTTTAAGGTTAATGGTAGTCACTTGAAACGGTTTTAAATCGTTATTGGTATTTTACGGCTAGTGTTTGCCAATCATAATTTCTAGATTCATTACTTTGCGGTTTTTTGTAAGCATGGGGGTAATTTGTATATTTTTCGACATCACGAACGAAAATATGAAGCACAAAAATTCATTTACTTTTTAGGCAATCAAATGTTATTATGTGTCGATCAGAGGTAGAGTTCCCGGCTAATAAGCCGGAATCCTAGGTTCGAACCCCAGCACGACCACTTTTATATATTTTATAAAAAAATATTTGTAATAAATTGTTTTTAAATAAATATTTGTTTTATGAAAATCCATTTTTAAACATATTAGTTTTCCCATCCTCGCAGCCACATCAGTAAACACTTATTTTATCACCTCCTCCCCATACATTACATTGGGGCTCATCGCCTGTAAATTCATCAGTGAAGTAAGGTGTAAAGTAATGCATGGTCCCCTATGGCTAAACATTACTTTATATATTATTTGGTAATGTGTGGTTTTGCTGGGCAATAATCGATCGTACCAATCAATCGCGTATCATTGAAATCGATTAACTAGCCACCAGCACCGTCACTAAACCATATGAAAGCTTTTTGTAAATCACAGTCCAAAAGTACAGCAGCAGACATGGTTGAATTAATAATATTGAATATGTCGTCACTTTTATCAATATCATCATTACTATCATCAGTATTATGAACAACATCATTAATATCGACATTTTGGTGTTACTGTTATCGTGAAAACCAAACAAAAATTTAAAATATACAAAAAAGTGCATTGTTTTTTTTTTTTGAGGTATGGTCTGAGTTAATTAATCATTTTGTGTCCATCTCACTTCATCTTTGAGTGGAGTATATAGATTTTATTAATGCGTTTGTAACACTTCGATAAAATCTGGACTCGGACTAAAAAATAACTAATAAATCAGTTGTACGCCATTTACATGAACGAGATTTTAGTTATATTTTGAAGGTTTTTGCATTATCTCTAGTATTGTCTAGATTTTCCATAAAAATTTATTATAAATCACCTCAATTACTCCTTAAAAGTCAGGGTTCGACAAAAACCTCGGGTTTTCCGCACTATTTTTTTGTAATGGTTGAAAATATAGAAAAATTAAAGAACCTGTTGCTAAATTTAAGAAAAAATATGTTATTTCTATTAGTTTGCAGCCACAATTAAGAATAACCTCAGAATTGATTAGATTTTCTTCAACTCGCTTAATGTTTGAATTATTGACCGTTTAAAAAAGCGATCTCTTATTCAGATTTGTTTTGTTTTTTCAGTTTATATTTATTTATTTATAATTGCATTCTGTCCATTCTCCCAATTAATGCCCCTTTAAAAAGCTTAAAATTACAATTGCCCCAACCGAATTCAGTTGTGGAAACCGGTAATTCGGTTGCCACAATCGAATTCGGTTTGTAAAAAATCACCCAATTGAAATTTTTTTAGAGTACTTTTGATGACCAAATACTGATTTATCACTTGCAAGCTTGAAAAAAAGATTCGAAAATAATTCACGCTTATGTTCAGAGTGGTTTATTGAAAATACAATAACAAAACTTACAGCAATCGCAAATTAATTATACCTACAGGCGTTTGAAGTTGTCGGTAGAATCTACTGAAATTGACAGTTAAAACAAAGGTATATGCAGTTAAAAAGGCGACAAGGTATTTACTTTTAAAATAACGAAAAATTTTGTTATTTTTAACTTTTGAAAAATTATCTATTTTTTAAATAACTAACAAAAACAACTGTTTACTGTAAAAATAATTTTTTGGTAGTTGTTTATTATGATATTAAAAATAACTGATTTAAACAACTGTTAAAAAATTACAGTACTTTTTGTAATTTGTTTTCTTAACAACTGTCATATCAGTTGTTAGGTATTTTTCCATAGAAAAACACCTATAGTTACGGTTAAAAACAACAACTACTGATTACTACACAAACAACTGTCATGTAGTAACTGTCAAACTTTTTTGAGTGTTTAGAATAATATTTTGAGCAGCTGGACGATAAAAAACTGCTTGTTATGCTGTTGTTTTTGTTTATAACAGGACGATATTTTACTAGCTTTTAAGCAAGCGTCCAATATTTCAATATTGTAAATTTCTGTTCATTAATGTCAGTGGAATAATGGTGTAAAGTTATCTAATTAAAATTTTTAAAAGCGAATTGAATTAATATATTTTGGTGAAAAGTGATTTTTAAATAAAGGTAATGTCAGCCAAACAATTCAAAAGATTAGCAAAAAAGAAGCTGAACAATTAATATCTCCAAAATATTAAGTTCTCAGGAAAGTTTCCAGGATTTTTTTTGTTATTATACCCTACACCACTATCTGGTCAGGGTATTATAAGTTTGTGCTGATGTTTGTAACACCAAAAAATATTGGTCGTAGACCCACCTTATAGTATACCGATCGGCTCAGAATTTTTTTTTATTTCGATTTAACGATGTCCGTCTGTTCGTCCGTCTGTCTGTCCATGCAATCTTGTGCGCACTCTACAGGTCGCAAATATTAAGATATTTTGATGAAATTTGGTACGCAGACCTATGTTGGCCAAAGGACGAACAAGTTTGATTTTGGTGAACATCGGTCCATGTTTAGACCTAGTTCCCATATAAGGGTCCTACCAAAATTATATTGTTTATACGCTGCAGGTCGTAAATATTAAGATATTTTGACGAAATTTGGTACACAGACCTATGTTAGCCCAATAACGCAGCCTATTGATTTTGGTGAACATCGGTCCATGTTTAGACCTAGTGCCCATATAAGGGTCCCACCAAAATTATATTGTTTATACGCTGCAGGTCGCAAATATTAAGATATTTTGATAAAATTTGGTACATAGACCTATGTTGGCCCAAGCACGAAGCCTATTGATTTTGGTGAACATCGGTCCATGTTTAGAACTAGTGCCCATATAAGGGTCCCCCAAAATTGGCTTGGTTACAAACTGCAGGTCGCAAATATTAAGATATTTTAATGAAATTTGAGGCGCTGACTCACATTATAGAAAATTTTGACACAAGCCCCATTTTAACCCATTCGAATTTCGGATCCAAACAATACACCAGACTGGTGTAGGGTATTGTATAGTCGGCATGCTCGACTTTAACCTTTTTACTCGTTTTATTATAATTTTGTATATATTATTATATGTATATAATTTTAATAAACTAAATTAAACAATCAGGTTTTTCACAAGGGTTGTGCTATTTGTTGTATCGTTGTATCGTCCTAACAAAAAACAGAGTTGTTAAAAATTAAATTGAAAAAATACAACATTTGAGAATAGCACGATACAACATTTTTTACGTAAAGGATGCACACACCAAAATTGCGACACTTTGGAAAACTTATAACTTACTCAAAAAAATTTATATATTTTGAAATTCAAATACCCTGTGTAGGCCATGTCCTAAATTTCATGTATGAGAAATTTCATTCGATTTGACTTTTAGTTTCGTCAAAAATGACCACCGAGTTAGAAACAAGGAAATTTATTTTGCACGAATATATAAAAAAATCCGGTTCTCAGTGCTCGACAGTTTCCAGGGTTTTAAATCGGTACAGAGAAGGTCTGACAATTGCTAGAAAACCTGGTAGCGGAGGTGAGCATGACCAAAGTGATACAAACAGTGCTCGGAAGGTCCTCAGGGTATTTTCGCAAGTTCCGAAGATTTCGTCACGTTCTGTTGCAAAATCTGTACGTAAATCGCAGTCTTTGTTACAAAAGGTAAAGCAGCAGACTTCACTGAGAAGTTTTAAAGCTCAAACAGCACCAGATCGAGGTGCAAAGCAGAATGTTACGGCGAAATCCTGCAGCCGGATTTATTAAGAGTCACGTCACCAAATCACTGTTCTGGTCGGACCTGGCAAGCTGCCACTATGCCAAGGACACATTGCAGTGGTACAATGCAAATAAAATCGATTTTATACCTAGCGATTGCAATCCACCCAAAAGCCCAGAGCTACGCCCTATTGAGGAATATTGGTCAATAGTGAAGGGAATATTGAAGAAGACAGGTGAACTGGTAGCAGATATTGCAGAATTCAAAACCAAGCGATTGTCGGCGACGCGAAACGTCGATGATGCACTCGTGCAAAAGATGAATGCGCGTATGCGACGAAAAGTCCGATCACTTGCATATGGAACAAATAATAACTAATATTTTAATATTTTTATTACCTCTAAACTTCAAAGTATTCGAATAAAAAAAAATTATTTCAAAGCCATCAAGTTTTTTTCTGGTATTAGTTTCTAAGTGTCGCAGTTTTGGTGTGTTCACCTTTATTGTTTAGTGTTCTAACAGATAGAAAACCGAATAGAAAATCGTTGTTAAACTAAAAAAAAAATTTTAACAACTCTATTTTTTGTTACGACGATACAAGAGATAGCACTCCCCTTATGTACAACTTAACCCTCATTTTTGTAACGTAAACGATTAGAAATGCGACTTAAAAATGAATCGAAAGAGACTCGCAAACGATCAGAAATACGACAAAAAATTTCTCGCAAAAGACTCGCAATCGATTTGAAATACGACCAAAAATAACTCGAAGAAGACTCGCAAATAATTGGAAATACGAATAAAAAATAAATCGAAAAAGATTCGCAAATTATTAGTCAGCAATGAGTCGAAACTGACCAGAAAAGCGAGTAATAAAAGACTCCTCAAGAAGAGTCGCGAGTAGGGTACCATTTTTTCTCCCGACAAAACAATCTTTTATGATTAGAAAATGAGCACAATTATGACTATTTTAATCGATTGTAAAAAACAGATTGTATTTTTGGAATTTTATTCTTGTTTTGTATAGAAAGTTGTGACTTTCAGTCTTAAAAATAGCCTTATGATAGTCACAACTCGTCATAAGTAGAAATAGGAAACAAACTTTATGATCCAAATCCAATCATGCATTGAAAAGTTTTTTTGTTTACGTGTCGTTTAGAAGGTTTGTTTTATAGGGTATTTTAAAATCAATGTTAATCGTCTATAATTTTTCCAATTGTTTTTGTTTTCTTTGTTAATTTTTTGTTGGCTTTTGTTTTAAATTCATTAAAAAATCGTAAATATTTTTGACATAGTGACCCACAAATATTTTAAATAAATATGATTGTTTTCATACTTGTTGCTCTTTGTTAATATTACAACAGAAAAAGTATATTTTTGTGTCGTATATTTGTCATGCATTTATTTATTTTTTTTTTAAGTATGATTCTATCACAACTCCTCCTGCTCCTTATCCACGATTTTAATTTTATTTTTAGTTTTCTGTATGATTTGAACAATTTTATTAAATTTTTTTTATTTAATTAATTAATGACAATACCGCCACAAATTTTAAAGATTTAAACGACTTAATATTCTCTTATTCATTTTACGTTTCATACAAATACAGAGTAAGGATATGGATGGTCATAAGTTGAAGCCACTTAACTGTCTACCTCTAACAACTTACGATAAAAATACTGCCGTATGATATAATACCTCAACAGAAACATGGTCCCTCCCAGGAAAAACAGGGTGTCAACTACTTACTAACCTACTTACTCGCTTAATTACTTTCGTTCGCGATGTACCAAAAGTAATGGGTACTAATTATTTTGTATCCTATTGTAAGTGAGAAGGTAATGAGTACTAATTACCTTGTGTTTAAGCGAGAAGGTAATGACTACCCGTTACTTTTGGGACATCGAGAACAAAAGTAATTAAGCGAGTAAATAGACTGTTAAGTAGTTGACACCCTGTTCTTTCTGTGAAAATGTGAATATAACCAAATTGTTAAAAAATTACAGTTATGAGAAAGCAAATTGTGGCCATTTTTATTTTTCATTTTTTTTTATATGGTTGTGCATATCTTTCAGATTTATTGTTTGTACAATAAAGAATAAAATTAAAAACAAATCAAATTCATTTCACTTTCATTTCTTTCAAAGTGGTTTTAATTAAAAGAAATTTCAAGGTGAATTATTTGAATTGGGATGTTATTTCGTTGTGGGACCACATTTTTAGTTTGACAGAGTTATTTACAACTTTTTAAACCCTCTTTTCAAAATTAGTCATAAATCAACAACTGCATCGAGAAAAATGGTTGGTCTATAAAAAATAGTAATTTTAAATATTTCGTTTAAAAGCTAAATTGTTCTTTGAAATTTTGGTAACAGCTAATCCAAAAAAATATATGTATAAATATCGTTGTCATGGCAATACTGTTTGTTTAAAATGTAAAATATATAAATTTATAAATAACAATTAAAATAATCGAAAGTGTCGACAAGCACTTGTTAAATTTCTAATACACTATATCGGTTGATATTATAAATATTACGTGTCTGTTGCAGAAATATGCCGGTTAAAATATTTTTATATGAAAAAAAAAAACTTTTACATTTTATTTCTTATTTAAAAATCATATTAAAAGTAAAAGTTTTTACAATATCAAATAATTTTAGTGACATTTGCAATTAACTAATGTAATTTTAAAAATATATTTTTAAATTAAAATAACCCTACAAACATTTGTAAGATATGTTGCCAAGGATATTTTGAGGCAATATCTTTTTATCATCATAAGAAATACCTTAAAATATCGCCGATTTATCTTCCTAGCGATAAGAAGCTTCCAAGCTTTGTCTTGAACGGTGTTTTTCCCCATTAAAATGCAATGATAAATCAACACACGAAATTGCTTTAAATCCATTGTTTACAAAATCGCAAAAATGGCGTCAATAAAACAGCTGTAATTTGTTCACTAATGAACGAATTGTCATTAAATTTCGACAGGTATCATCTGCAGGTTGGTAGTTCCAGCTATGTGTCATCACACGGACTTTTCAGCCGATGGGTTAAGTGTCACCTAACCTGAATCAATTCTTTAAAAAACATTATGTCATGACCGGGAATCGAACCGGCATCCTCTACTCAGGCTATAGCTCGTAGCACACTTCTTAACGAGATTCACAGCACAGTGATGAGTGTGGCTAATTGAAGTTTTGTCAATCACAGCCCACACAATCAGGGGTACCGCTAAGAATTTTGAAAAACAACTACAAAATGTTTTCTTTAAGTCGCGCAAAAAGTGATTTTTTCTTTTCAAAAAGTGGGACAATTTTTTTTAACGTTTCTTATTTAAACAAAACACAACAAACGAAAAGAAATTAATAATAAAAAAAAATAAATAAATAAAAAATCCATCGAAAAATTAATAGTTTTCAAAATTCGTTTCAGTATTTTGGTACAAGTTCCTTACACTCATAGAAATAAATCTGTAAAAATAGCAGAAAAAGTTACTAAAAATTAGTTAAAAATTATGCTGCAGGAAAAAACTGCTAAAATTAATAGATTTTTTTTTACTAAATATTAGTAAAATAAGAACAGCAAAATTAAAACTGTTAAATTTACAGAATTTTAGTTATATTTAAGTTAAATTTTAATTAACTGAAAGTAGCAAATTGTCCTGTAAAATCTGCAGAAAATTTTGTTAAATATTAGTAGACTAAAAATAGCAAAAATAAACTGTTATATATACAAAATTTTTGCTATTTTAAAGCTAAGTTTAATTGAATGCAAATAGCAGTCCATTCTGCTAAAATCAGCAGAAATATTTGCTAAAAAATTGTAAACAGCTGTTTTCAAAATTCTCGATTTTTATTTGCATTTAAAAAAAAATCAAAAAAAAAACTTCGAAAATTTTTAATTTTTTGGTGATTTTTTAGTCTACACAGAGAGAATTTCTTGAACGAGTTTTAATGATTTTTTTCAGTAATCTAATCAAGGTTTCTTCACAACGTGAATGAAAAATTTTACCGAAAAAGCTTCATAGTTTTTATTAAACTACTGTAGAAAATCATTACCAGATATGTGGTTATGTAACTACATACTTGGTAATGGTAACTAGTTACTTTTGTTATTACATTTCTTATTACCTTTATATGGCGATGTCGCGAAAAATAATGAGTTGTCGTTACACACCAGCATACGAAAAATCAAAAAATATATCGTTACCTATGTGCTTACCAGTACTGACAAAAATAATGAGTATAAAAATAGATTTTCTAAAAAATAAATTATATAAAAAAAAATAATTTTTATTGTATTTTTTTTTTTTTTAATAAAATTTGCTGGTGCGGGAATCGAACCTGAGTCTACAGATTGCCAGTCAATAGCTCTACCATCTGAGCTATATCGACATGTAATATTTAATAGATAAAAACACAATTGACTTGCTGCACACAAGTAAGCTTACTCGCCAACATACTAAAAATCAAAAAATATGTGGTTACATATATCCTTACCAGTGTTTAAAAAATATTGAGTCTAAAAATAGATTTTAAAAACTTTTCAAAAAATCTAAAAAATTATTTTCTATTTGAAATAATGATAAAAATAAGTCATTATCAGTAACTCATTATTATATGTTTTAAAATAATACAGAAGGTAAGTGGGTGTCATTACTGGTAGTCCAAAAAATAATGATATGTCATTACCGTTTCTACACTGGGTAGCGTTTAATGAAACCTTTTCATTGAATGCATGAAATTTTTAATAAATAAAATAAAAATTTCCATATAATTTTATGAAAAACTTCATTAGTTTAATGAAAAGTTTCAATGGACAAGTTCCAGTGAAACTTCATTGATTTAATGCAGAAATTCGTTAGTATCATGCAAGATAATTCTCTCAGTGTACTAATTATTTAGCAAAAATTTTTGCTGATTTTATCAGGTTAATTTGCTATTTTCCTTTAACAATAATTTAGCTCAAATATAACTAAAATTCTGTATATTTAACAGTTTTATTTTGGCTTATATTACTTATATTACTAATCTGCTAATTTAGCTGTTTTTTTCTGCAGCATCATTTTTAACTAATTTTTAGTAGTTTTAACTAAATTTTTTACGGACTTTTTTCTATTAGTGCATATAAAGTCAAAGACCGTCAAAAAGGTTGCAAATTGCAACTTTAGTCGCAAATGGTAACCATGTGCAATAGACCGTACCGCAAAAAAAAAAGTTCGCAGTATACCCTCCAATATGTAGTATTTTTGCAAGGCAATTTCAAAAAAAAAATTTTCTTTTGCCGAACGTAGACCGCTGCCGAACATGGGGGTCGCCATTTTACATTTTTCGTTATATCATTGGCATTTACAGTCGGATCTTAAAGTATGATACATCGATGTTTTTCTCTCGAGGGGACCAATGTTTTGCTCTAAGGGCCATTGATCTCAAGTATCCCGTTCTCATCCCACCAGATCTCAGTTGCTACCACCGTAATGTACGACCCTAATGTCTGAAAGTTCGCAAAAAATCATTAAACTTATACTAAGGAAGTTTTTCGATAAACTAAGCAGACATTTTTTTTATTTTTTTGGTTGCCGAACGTAGGGGTCCTCTTTTAAAATTTTTTCAATAGATTTTTCTTTTATAGCAAAACACTGGTCTCCTCAAGGTAAAAGCATCGATATATCACACTTTAAAATCCGACTTTAAATGCCGAAGCTATAACGAAATATGTAAAATGGCGACCCCTACGTTCGGCAAAAAAAAAACAAATTTTTTTTGAAACTGCCTTGCAAAAATAATTCATATTAGAGGGTGTACGGCGCACTTTTTTTTTGCCTGTAAGGTGGTACGGTCTAATATGTATATTTTTAATTTCTCGAAGTTCGAGTGATGAATAATTTAAAAAAAATTCTTTTTTATATATATCATGTAGAGTTATGATGTGGTAAAATTAATAAAAACTTAATTTACAAAGAATATTTACCCTTAAATGGCCTTCATTATGTAAAATTTTTGAAATTAAATTCCAAATTTTTCCGCTAACTGTCGCTGCAAAGTGTCAATCAAGATCATCAAAAAAAAAACTTGCTATGAAAGATCTGTGCTTCCACAAAGTTTGCTCTTAAAATAACCAGTCATTAAAATTCCGACATGAAAGTTTTAAAAAATTTGATTTTTAATTTGTTGCATAATATTGATAGTGAAATTTTTTATTATAAATTTCATAGTTATGAATAAAAAAACAATTTGCTTTAATAAAGTTTTATTTTTGCAATATCGCCGGCGTCAATGTCAGTCATGACCATCAAATAAAAAGTGTATATTATCAGTGATTAGTTTAAATAGCATCAATAATTAATTTTAATTTATTTTGTAATTGTTAACAAGAAACAATAAATAATAAAATATAGAAAAAACACGTGTAATAATTTGTCTTGTGATAATAAAAAAACAAAAAAAGAAAATTATATGGTTGAAAAAATTTAAACAAACTGTAATTAAACGTGGAAACTTTAAAAACAACTGTGGATACATGATTTTTTTGGGCTTTACAAGAAAACTATGTAAAAAACAAGATTGACAATTATTTACTTCATAAATTAAAAACAATCAAGTTTTTTTGTACCGTGTAAGAGATTAATAGTTTTTTTTTATCTCTCGGTTTCTCTCTTAACACAACATTTTGTTTTAGCAATTTTATGTAGCTGTTGTTGTTGTTGACCTTGGTACACTTAAAAAATATGTTAAAAAACACACTTTCTTAAATAGTTTTTATTTTTTTTTTATTTTGTTAAATGCATAATAAAATAACGCATTTAAAGTGTCAAATCCATAGATAAACAAGATACAGTGTTGAGCTATAAAATAGCAACATAAAAATTTCAGGCATGTATTCCAAAATATATAAAACTTTTTAACTAGAGATTTGAGGGATTGATTCAAAAAGAATTATTTGCAAAGATGATTATTTAAATGATTTTTAAACTCGCGAATTAAAAAATAAAAATACAAGTTGCGCGACTAACTTTCTTTTTTGTCATTCAGAATTATTTGTTTTTAGTTTCTAATTAATGCCAATTTTGTAATTCGTTAATAGGACTCGATTTCAATTAAAAACACTGATGTCTTAGGAGCAAATTTAATTTCGTGTGTATTTGAAATTTTTATTTATTCAATTTATTCAATTATTTCCTACAAACATATTAAAGACCAAATGATTAAATACAATTTTCGTCAATTAAGAATTAAGAAATATAACTATTATTGTATATAAAAATTATTGAAAGCTTTAGAAAATTTCAAAAACTCCAGAATTTTGAACGCGAACCGGCGCATAAGTACTTTTTTTTCAAATTTGTGCCATTAAAATTCGGCAATTCGTTATTCAAGGTACATCTTAGGAAGTAATTAATAAAAGTATTTACAGGGTGCGGCTAAAGTAACTATATGATGTAAAAATATTGTAACTTCTTTGCTTGTGAATATTTCCTTTTTTTTCTATTTCAGGAATTAAACTTGGGAGAATATAAAAATGGAACGCTATACAGTTGCGCAAAGAACCAATCAGAACAAAGAATTCCATTCAATATTTATTTAAAAAAACAAATCATATAGTTACTTTAGCGACACCCTGTAGTTACTATTACCTGATAGTGGGTTATATAACCCCGTTATTGCAGTAAACTATGCGAGTAAACTAAGAGGGATTCGTAAAAAAACCTCTAGGCAAAAAACTGTCGAGAAAAAAAAATTAACTTCTATCAAAGAGTATACATAATAAAGAGATTGGGGGACTCTCTATCACTGAGAAAGCATTTGTTCTATTATGTGCCTTGGAACAGGAACATACTCAAACCAATATCACCCAGCAAACATGGCAATACGAAGAAGATTCTCCGAACATATCGCCAGGAAGAAAACATTTATTGCCGGCAATATCAATTTCGTATTCCGGAAGTTTCCTCCGTCGGAAACAATTGTTACACTTAAACAATACTTCCAGGCAATATGAAAGCAATAACTCATATGGAAGATAAAAGCGATATCGCTAAATAAACTCCCAGTACAATAAAAAAAAACGATTTAATTTTTTCATTGTTAAATTTAAGCCTGAAAAACAATATCTGCATATATAATCCATTGACCAACTTATAAATTATCTTGATATCATCTTAGCCGATTTTTCCCGCGCAATTAATCTTAACTTTTCACGAGTTTAATTCCTATATATCTTTTGATTGTTTTTGTACAAATTTAGTTTTAATTTTTTCCAAATTGATAAAAGATTTCAAACAAATTCGCTTTATCTTCCAAATGATACAAAGATGATATTGCCGAAATATTGTCATAAAAAGTTATGACAAAAGATAAAATTTTTGTATTATTTTTTCCAAATATCGCCGATTATCTTCCAAGTGATAAAAGGAAGACAATTTCAAAGTAAATACTACTTGATTATTTTCATTCAAATGACAAATAGAAGATATCGCTTTAATATCTTCTTGGAAGGTATCTTTTAAATGTTTGCAGGGTCATTATGTGCGCTCTTTGTATGACTCAAAACATCGATTGTCACCAGGGATGGAAAATAATAATTTAGTTATAAAAATCAAGAATGGAACTATACTATGGAATTATACTATTCCAAGAGTATTATAGCCCTAGATTATGAATTTTAAAAAACCATACGTAAAAAATTGCAAAATAATATCGGAATGCGAAAAAAGGCTTTGGGGTTCAAAAAATTAATTAAAAGATTTACATTCTGCAAACGATGCCAAAATTTAGTTTTTTTCCAACTAATCACCAAACTTTGTTTTATGAAATGGGCATTATACTCCGTAGATTATAAATTTAAAAAACCGCTCTTAAAAAATTGCAAAGTAATAGGGACGCGAAAAAAGACTTTGTGGTAGAAAAAAATAATTAACAAACTCAATCAGCGATTAACAATCTGCAAATGAATACAATGACGCAAAAATTTTCTTTTTTGCAAATATTTTTTTCGCGATTTTTTTTTTTTTTTTTGCAAACTAAGCACCAAACTTTTGTGTATAAAATTGGTACTAAATTTAAATTTAAAAAAACCACACTTAAAAAATTGCAAAATAATCGCAGAGAGAGAAAAAAGGCTTTATGGTACAAAAAATTAATTAAAAAACTTAATCAGCGATTTACATTCTGCAAATAAATATATTGATGAAAAAATTTATCCTTTTTGCAAATTTTATTTTTCGCGATTTTTTTTTGCAACTAGCAACCAAACTTTGTTGTATGAATTGTAATTGTAATTGTATTATAGTCCCTAGATTATGAATAAAAAGAAACGTACTTAAAAAATTGCAAAATAAAAGCGGAACGCGAAAAAAGACTTTGTGGTACAAAATATTAATTAGGAATCGTAATAAGCGATTTAGATTCTGCAAACAAATATAATGATGCAAAAATTTTCCTTTTTTAAATTAAAAAAAAAAACGCACGTAAAGAAATGCAAAATAATAGCGGAATTTGAAAAAAGACTTTATGGTACAAAAATTTAATCCCTAGGTTATATATTTAAAAAAACCGCACTTAAAAATTGCAAAATAACGGCGGAATTCGAAAAAGGCTTTATGGTACAGAAAATGAATTAAAAGAGGTAATCAGCGATCGACATTCTGCAAGCGAATATATTGTTGCAAAAATTTCGCTTTTTGCAAATGTTTTTTTCACAATTTGTGCTAATATTTATTTGCTAATATCTAAATATTTAATTTTTATGTTTTTTAACGAGCCAAAGAGGAAGCTATTTTTTAGTTACTTACATTTTTAAATGTGTAAGAGCGATCTAACATTTTTTGGTATAAGAGCCCGATTAAGTGAGCCTTTTCCATCCCTGATTAACCAGTCGGAGTTCGTTCCTGTTCCAAGCCGCCTAATATTTTTTCAAATAAAAAATATTGAGAGAGTTGCAAGGCCATTGCTTCTATTATTTTGCTCTCAACTATCACACTTAATTTACATTCAAATTGCTGTTACAGAAAAAAGGAAAATATACGTATTTGAATATACGTATTAGTTGCCTTTTTTATGTGCGTATGTAACTATAATGTACTTTAACGACTTTTTTGAGCTTTAATTTACATTAATGTTGTGTTTGCTTAAAATTAAATTGACAATTTTTTTAGAACAAACATTTTATACGTTTGAAAAATCACGCATTTAATTATTTTATTTCAAATTTGAATAGTTTTTTCTTTTAGTTCTTCATTGTCTATTCTTAGCTAGAGTGTATAGCTAGTTTTTTGTTACTTCTTTTCAATGAATTTACCTTTGTTGTCATATTGTATAAATTTAATGAGTAAAAAAAACCCCTATAAAAATTTACATTTTCTATTTTTATACCCTACACTACCACGTGCACAGGGTTTAATAAGTTTGTGCTGATGTTTGTAACACCAAAAAATATTGAGCCTATTGAATTTCAATCAGTCCATGTTTAAACCTATGTAGGTGTCCCAAAAATTGGCTCTGATGCTTGTTTGGACACTCATAAAAATAAATCTGTAAAAATGGCAGAAAAAGCTAACAAAAATTTGTTGAAAATTACCTTGCAGAAAAAAACTCCAGAAATTAGCAGATTCTTTTTACTATATACTCGTATTAGTAACATAGGAACAGCAAAAATAAAACTGTTAAATATACAGAATTTTAGGTTATTTTTTTGTTAATAGAAAATAACCATGGATAGTAACCGAAACGAATGAGGTTATTGTTAGGGTAACGATATTTTAGGTTATTTCGGTAACCGTATTTTAAGGGTAACGCTATTTCATTTATTTCGGTATCGGTATTTTAAGGATAACGGTATTTGAGTTATTTCGGTAACGGTATTTTAAGGATAACGATATTTGGGTTATTTCGGTAACGGTATTTTAGGGTTAACGGTATTACAGTTATATCGGTAACGGTATTTTAAGGATAACGGTAGTCAGTTATTTCGGTACAAACCGCATTATTTTTTTTTTGCAAAAACCACACTAAAGTAAAAACAAAACGAATTAATTGACTTAATTTATGTAAAATACTCAATAACCACGTGCAATGACCAAGAGTAGAGAATTAAAAATAACGGTAACGGTATTTTACAGATAACGCTATTTCATGTATTTCGGTAACGGTATTTTAAGATTATCGATATTTCATTTATTTTGGTATCGGTATTTTAAGGATAAAGGTATTTCAGTTATTTCCATAACGGTATTTTAAGGATAACGGTATTCCGGGTATTTCGGTAACGGTATTTTAGGGGTAACAGTAGTCAGTTGAAAGGGTTTTGAATCGATAATGGGAATTTAGCGGTATTGCCTGCCAACCCTGAAAACAACAAATTAACATTCCAGAATCAGCAAAAAATTTTATGAATAACACTGTACAACAATTTCGAACTTTTTCCAAAATTACGGGGTTCTGAGGAGATCAGATCACATCGGAGGGTTAAAATGTTCCACAAAAATATTATTCGTAGTGTTTTACATAAGTTCGTTGAACACATCCTATACCTAAAATGGAAGATTCACATGGTTTGCCCCTAAAATTCAATTTAGTCTGAATAAATACGAGATTAACCCTAAACCACATTTTAATTTTGACTTATTTCCTTATTCTTAATTTTTTTTCTAATTCTTTCTTATTTCTGAAGTTAAATTTTCAATTATTTTCTCCCTTTTTTTAAAAGGGGCCAAAAAGTCCCTTTAATTAAAGAGTTAGAGGGTTAAAATGTTCCTCTTAGTGTTTTACATAAGTTCGCTGAACACATCCTATACCTAAAATGGAAGATTCACATGGTTTCCTATGCCAATTCACAATAAACAATTGAAAAACGGAGGAAATTTTAACCCCCCTAAAATAAAATTCCGATGTGATCTTTCAAAACGCCGACACACGTATATTTTTTTGGTCTCCTCTACCAGAATCCATCGTCAGAACACCGTAATTTTTTTTCTTGTTGTACTGTGTAATTAGTAGCCTAAAAAATCAAAGTTTTTTTTCGACTTTTTTTTAAATGCAAATAAAAATCGATCATTTTGAAAACAGCAGTTTACAATTTTTTAGCAAATATTTCTGCTAATTTAACAGGATAGACTGCTATTTCCTTTCAACTAAATTTACTTTAAAAATAACAAGAATTTGTTGGTATAACAGTTTGTTTGTGCTATTTTTAGTCTACTAATATTTAGCAAAATTTTCTGCAGATTTTACAGTACAATTTGTCATTTTAAATTAACTAAAAGTTAACATAAATATAACTAAATTTCTGTAAATTTAACATTTTTACTTAGCTGTTCTTATTTTACTAGTATTTAGCAAAAAAAAAATCTGCTAATTTACTATTTGTGTCTGCAACATAATTTTTAATTATTTTTTAGTGGCTTTTTTTTTTCTATTTTTACAGATTTATTTCTATTAGTGTAGCATTGTTTAATAGTTGATTTTCCGATTTTCTATTAAATATACCTAACATTAGGCAAATTAAAAATGTCATACTGATTTGCTAATTTGTTAACGATTTAATAGATAAATTTTGGCACTATTTCAACCCAATCAAATTTCGGTTCCAAACATTAGTTGCCGTTCAACCAGACTGTTGTAGGGTATCACATACTTTTTACTCGTTTTTAACATAAATTTTAATTTTTATTTAACCTAAATCCATATAATGTGCAACAACAATTACTTTCACTTTTGTTTTTATTTCTGTGTATGCCATTATTGTTTTATAAAGTTTTAAATAACATTTTAAGCAAACTTAATTATTTGTGTTATAAATTCAAAGAATTTATAGAAAAAGTATGTATAACAGTCGAACCCAAGGTGGAAAGTAACTTACTGGCGGCCCAAAGAATAAATACTTAAAGTTATAAATTAAAAACAAGATCTTTGCTCGCAAGGAATTCACATGTTTTGAAGGTCATTCTATTATACGCGAGGGAGAAATTTAATTTTTTCCCTATTCTGTTATATACGTAAATTTAACGTGCCATTTCGCAGCCACAAATGTTTGGAAACGCCCTCAATAACTCGTCCACCTTTTTTGCTTCGGTGTCGTTGCTGGATCCTTTTGCTTTACCACTTCCAGGCTTTCTTTCAATTATTAGGTCCTTTTTGACCACTCCAGAAACTGATTGCCTGGTCATGCGTACTTCTGTTTGTGTCCACCTGTCTTTGATTCTCCATTGTAAACTAATAAACCACTCGAATTTGACAAACCGATGCATTTTAAAATCTAACATATTTCTCAAAGATATTTTGATCAATAATAATTATTTTAATTAAAGGTGGAAAAAGTTATTAAGACAAATGTGTGTCACTTCTTAAGACAATATTATTCATCAATTTTATTGATCAATGTTTGTAAAATCAACCAATCAGAACAAAGTATTCAAAAATAAAATGTCTTCTTAAGTTAAGGCTATGTACCTCAAAGGTATCCTGGTGGAATCATGGATATCCTTGGAACAAAGTTAGGTCTTATTTTAAAAGCTAAGGCTTTAATCTTCAACTGAAATATGTTTGCTAGTTGTTGAAAAATTGCGTTCGTTCCAAAATATGTACATTTGAAAAATTTGTTAGAAATTACCTTGCAAAAAAAAACTGCTTAAATTAGCAATTTTTTTTTGCTGAATATTAGTAAAATAAAAACAGCAAAAATAAAACTGTTAAATATACCTACAAAAGTTTAGTTATTTTTGTGTTAAGTTTATGTTAAATGTAAATGACAATTTCCCAGCAAAACCTTGGTAATGACTGGTCATTACTACATGCATTACTTAGATCTCATATCTCATTACCCGTTGAATTACTTTTAAACTGAATGTAATGAGTTACCGATAATTATACCCCACACATTACTATTTCACAATAGCTGAAACCAATAATATATGTTCTAAATCCTTAAAACCATAGCTATGGCGTAGCCTAGTGGTTATCGTTTTTGCCTGACAGACATGAGGATCGCTGCTCAACTCGTGTTAGCTTCCATTGTTGTTTTTTTTTTTTTTGTAATTTATATTAAACATCTATTTATAGAAATGTTGATGCTCATTAAGCAGTATTTAATAACAACAAGTTTTGTGAAAAATAGACATGTATAACAGTTGCCACAATAAATGTGTACATAAGTTAAAGCAATAGAAATCATAGTGATGTCGTGGTCTAATGGTTAGAGTGTTTGCCTGACAATCGTGGAGTACGCTGATCAATAAGTGTCAGCTCCTATTGGCTTTTAAATTTTTATATTTTTTTAAATCTATATTCAACATCTATTTATAGAACAGCTGATAAACTACTTACAGGTAACATCAGTGTAATGACTTTCCTTCAATGACATCACCATGTTAAAATAAGTAGTTTAGTAATTAAAAGGTAACTAGTGAACACTTAAGATTTCAATACCTAAAACTCATTACATGGTAATGAAAGGTTTTGCTGGGTTACCCTACGAATACCAGAAAAAAAAAATATTGCTGAATAGAATAGACAAACAATAGCATAAACCTGTGATATCTACAAAATTTTAGTTATTTTTAAGTTAAATTTAGTTGGATGTAAATAACTGACTGTTCTGCATAATTCATCAGAAATGTTTGCATAAAAATAGTAGACTTCAAATTTTAGAGGGGTTGATTTTAAGTTGCATTAAAAAAAACTTTAAAAAACTTGAAAAATTTTAAATTTTCCTGATGTTTTTAGTCTACTGATATCAGACCTGGGGGGATCTCAATTACAAATACTTGTAATTGAAAATTTTTAATTACAATTACAAATAAATGTAACTGTAATTAAAAAAACTCAATTACTTTACATGTAATTGTTATTGAAAATTTTCAATTGCATGTAATCGTAATTGAAAGTGATTTCAATTACAAATTTCAATAACATTTTCAATTGTATTTAGAATTAAAAAAAAATGTTTTTTGTCAAAATTTTGGAAAAAAAAAATTGGCTGGGTGTGGCCTATAAAAAAGATACCTACGCCATGTTGAGTTGATGCCTAATTTGGGCATTTTGTCATGGTTTTTTTCCCAATAAAATGTAATTGTAATTGACATTTTTACCATTACAATTACATGTAATTGTAATTGTTCTTTTTTAAATTACAATTACAAATAATGTATAATTGTAATCAAGTTTTTTTTTTTCAATTCCAATTACATGTGATTGTGTAATTGCGTTAATTACAAAATGTAATGATTAACCCCCAGTTTTGACTGATATTCAGTAGAATTTGTTTTTGCCGATTTAAGCAGTGTAAGTAAATTGTTTGTTAAATTTCACTTGAAAACAGGACCACTAACATTTCCTTAAATTCAACTTGCTTTTAAACCGTGCAAAAAATTTCTTCACAAAAAATTTAGTAAATCTTGTGTTCTATCGGAATAGCTTAATGTATCTGTTACCAATTTCATGAACTCCGCCAGGAGTCGGGTTTGTCGGTTAGAGGGTTAAATTTCTCAAATTTCAGACATGCTCGAATACAAAAATAAAAACGTTTTTATTCGCTAAATCTCACATTGAGCCGATAAGAAAAAGTAACAAATACAAATTGCAGCTAAATCGGTGTATTGGTTTAGGGGACTCAACTTGTAAGTGATTTTTATATTTTTGGTCTAGTTTCAGAGTCTGTTGAAGTTTTTAATGTGTGCAAGGTAATAGTATAGCACATTGTATTAGTTATGTTTGTTTTTTTATACACTCAAAAAAGTTTGTCAGTTATTGCATGATTTTTTTATGTGGAGTAATCAAGAGTTTTTGGTTTTTTACTGTAATTATAGTTGTTTTCTAAGGAATAATACACAGTGATTAAAAAAATTGCTAAAGAAAAGTACTGTATTTTGTAACCGTTTGTTGAAGAAGATATTTTAAATAACAAGGTTGGTTACCGAAACGAATAACGGTAAGGGTAACGGTAACGATATCGAAATTTGTTTGTTTCGGTAATGGTAAAGGTATTTAAGACTGTTTCGGTAACGGTATACCGTTATCGAAACAGCAATACCGGTACGTCCCGGTATAATAAAAAAGTTTAAAAACATATAAAACTAGTACAAATTTAGACTATTTTTTAATTTTAAGTATTAGAAATAGTGATTATTAGCTTTAAATTCGATGCTGGTAGTTTTAATAAGTAAAATTGTTATCTATAAATTTTTTCGTAAAATAAAAACTCAGGATTATAAAATAAAAAAGTAAAAAATTATATTTTTTATATAAATTAACAAATACCTATAAAATACCGGTAACTACAAATAAAAATAACGGTATCGGTAACGGTAATGGTATTTGTAATTTTTTAGAGGTATTGATAACGGTAGCGGTATTCAATTTGAACCGGTATTTTAGCGATAACGGTATTTTAACGATAACGGTAACCAACCTTGTTAAATATTATAGTGAACAACTAGCTAAACAGTATTAATCTGCGTTAGTTATTTTAAAAATAAAAAAATTTAGAGGTTTTTTTTTTTGTTACTTTAAACTTCGGAGTACAGAATTTTCATTTATTTAAAGTGGGGATCAGTATAAACTCTGATGTTTTGCACATAAGTAATCAAAGTAACTTTTATCAGTAACGTCCTCCGAAACAGACTGTCTATCCTGTTTGCGAAAACAAAATTTTGGAAAGCTAATACGCACAGTTTTTATTTAATAAAAATTAAAAACATTGAACTAGATTAAAGTTCGAACAAACATGTTTTGTTTTCTTTGAAAACAAAATAATAAATTTGAAAAAAAAAATTTCGTTTCAGAAAATTAAATTGGATCTCGAATGCTTGAAAACATAATAAAACCTACGGTTTGAAATTTTGACTTTAAATTTTAAATAGGATGCATCAATAAAAAATATATTGTAAGCAAAAGAAAAATAGTTTTTTTTAACTTTTTTACTGAAATATACTTTTATGTTACCAAAAAAAAAAACTAACTCCAAAAAACTAGTTTTTTACCAATTTTATCAATGATTTTAAAATTTTTGTAGTAAATATTTTTCAGTTACGAGATTGTTAGTTATGTTCACTATATTTGTTGTAGTTTTCCAACAGTTAAAAATAACTATTCTTAGTTAGTTTAAAGGTAAATAAATACCTTTGTTGTGTTGTTTTAACTGTCATTTTCAGTAGATTCTACCGACAGACTTTTTTAGTGTATTTAAATTGTAAATGATTCTATATATTTTAAATACAACTGCATTAAAAGTTGTGACTTTTTAAATGAACAATAGTAATTTACCGACGATAACCATTTTTTCTTGATAAGAAAATAAAAAAAGCGTGAAAAACGGTTATTAATTTGCAGAGGCGCCCAATCTTTTTACCATATTGTAATACGTTATTTTTTTTACCGTAACTTACCCAGTTAGAAATCGCCAGTGGGTAACCACGGTGTTGAAAATAAATGACTGGGAGGACACTCATTTGGGACGCTTTGCCAGCGTTTGCAAAAAGCGTTTTTACAGTATTTGTTTACAAAAATTTCGGTGGTTTATAAAAAAAAAGCCACTGGCAAAAAATGGGCTTAGAGTGATATGCCAAGGTTTACAACCAGTGGTTATCCAGTGCTACCTAGCCAATGCTACCAGCGGTGCAAAAACCAATTCGCTGGTAGAGCAATGATTTTATAAAAATGCTGACGCTTCGTTAAAAAAGGTTTGTAGGTAGTCAGAAGGTTCCGAGTTCAAATCCGTTTGCAAGGAAAAATTTTTTTTTGATTTTTTTAATTTAAAATTTTTTTTCTTTTATGGAATTTGTAAAAGCAATCACATTTTCTTTTAAATTGAAATTTTATTAATAACAATTTTTTTGTTTGAAATATTTGTAACTCGTTTGTAAATTGTTATCTTTCATATAAAAATTGTTTAAAAATAAAAATTCAAAGTTACAAAAAAAAGAAAAATTTTTTTGGACTTACAAATTTGTGTTGGTGCCTTTTTAAAGTTTTTTTTTTGGATTTACAAATTTGCTATGAGAAAGGTGTTTATAAATTTAAATAGAATTGTGTAAATTTTTTGTGTGTACATTTTTGTTAATAGGAAGTATCAACTTAACCTGTTAAAATCAACAAAAAATTTTCTAAAAAAAATTTTTAAATTTTCAAAGTTTTTTTAGATTTTTTTTTAATGCAAATAAAAATCAAGCATTCTGAAATCAGCAATTTACTATTTGTCTTAGCAAATATTTCTGCTGATTTTAGCAGGATAGACTACTATTTGTAACTAAATTTAACCTAAAAAAAAAGAAAACTTTTGTAGATATTACAGCTGGTTTTTGCTATTTTTAATCTACTAATATTTTTAGCAAAATTTTTCGCAGATTTTTTTTTATTAGTGCAGATAAACACAAATTATTATCTTTATGATATTAACCCTTAAATACATGATTTCTTCGATTTTAACCATTTTTAATGTATGATTTCTAAAGGCGTGTACAGTTCAAGAAAAATACCAAAAAAAATTTTTAAGAAAAAGGTGATTTTTATTGAAAAAATATGGTTTTTTGCCAAATAGCTAAATTGTGATTATTTTAACGTGTATAAAAAAAAAAAAAAAACAAAAAAAATCTATAAACTATAATTTATACATTTATTGTCGCCAAAATGAATTTTATTTCGAGAAACTTTAAATATTTAAACAAATATTTTTGAATATTATAGCGAATTTACATTGTTAAATTTTTCACTAGATTTCGTTTTGAAATCCAATTCGAAATCTATATCGTTTACATTAGAATATTTGACAGATGAATGGGATTTCGATCGACCAACA
Organism: Leucophora obtusa; assembly: GCA_949987735.1. Lineage (NCBI taxonomy): Eukaryota > Metazoa > Arthropoda > Insecta > Diptera > Anthomyiidae > Leucophora > Leucophora obtusa. Next base: position 116,776,437 of record OX465297.1, read on the forward strand.
ACAATTTTTTTGTAAACAAACTAACCTTAAAAAATAACCAAAATTAAAAGATATTCTAAAAACTATTTTATGTAATGGCGGAACACAAAAATCATTCATATTATGAAAGATACAATGTTATATTTGCTAAGAAATGTGTTTAATTATAGGGATGATTAGTAGAAAGCTAAAATATTCAATGTTTTGTCAGTGCTCTTGTCGGCGCAATCAAATGATTATTCATAGTTTCTCTTCGTCGGATGCAATAAAATAGCCGTTTTCAACTTTAAATATTTCTTTCAATTAAAAATAACAGACTTTATTATGTTATTCCTTAATTTTTTAAAGTTATTAAAATTTATTATTTATTAATTTTTTATGACATAAACAGCTGCTGAATGTTGCCACTTTTTCTGCAAACTTCCCTACTTTTCTGCAAATATGGGAGAAAAATTGGATTTCAATTTGGATTTCGATGAGATTTCGCTGAAATCCAAATTAAATTGGGATTTCATTTCCTATGGAAAATCTGTTTGAAATCCCAAATTTGAATTGGATTTCAGTCGAAATCTATCCAAATCTACTTTTAACTCGATTTCGATCATAATGTAAATTCGCTATTACACTTTTTGTAAAAAAAACGCATGTTTTAGATTTTTCACAAATATACAGAGCAAAACCAAGATTTTTACTCTAACTGTTTAAAAATTCTGCGCTAAACTATAGGAACACTATGTACAGAAGGGGCCCCTAATGCCCAAAAATGCAGTTTTGTGCATCAAGTGGGTTTTTTTTTTTTAATTAAAAAACCGGTATGTTGCCAAATGGCTACACCATGCATTTAAGGGTTAATTAATTGTTTCATAAATTCGATGAAGTTTCATTGGAATTTAACAAATAATAATATAAATGAAATTTTTAACATAAAAAACCTTGATTAAATTTAGAATTTAGTTTAGTAATTTAATTAGACATTATTAACAATTGGAATTTTTGTAAAATTTCTTATATACAGTGTTCTACCATTAGATAATCTTTTTTTTTTTTTGCAAACCACGATGATGCTTTGAAAAAAAGATGTTAAAAAATGGAATGTTTTAGAAGAGAAGAACCAGAAAAAAATGTAATTGTATTGTAAAATGTAATAACTGGGTTACTGTGGAAAACTAACGGTTGGTTTAGTTTGACTCTTTCTTTACACTATTTTTTGCAATTTAAAATGATGATTATCTTCATTGTCATAATTTAATAATGTTAAGAAAAAGTTAAAAGATTTTTTTATTAATTTGACGACGGCTAAAAAAACAATAGAACATGTGTGTTATTTTATAAAATTGTTCATATCCCAATTTTTATAATATTGTGTGTCATTTCAAACAAAGCGGTTATTCTTAAGCGGTAGTGTTTTTTAAAAAGTGGTCAAGTTTTGCTTTGTTAAATATTAAAATCAGACGATGGGTTCAAAAGTTATGACCGAAATTGTGAAGAGATTTACTTGTAACTTTATAATAATAAAAGCAGATCATCTTATTTTCTTTAAGACAGAAACTTAGAACCTTTTTCTAAAATTAACTAATTTTTTTTATAGAATGTTTCATTATATTTCCATCTTTTGAAATATAATGAAATTTGTAAAACGCAACGCCTTGCGTTAAGTTGTTTTCCATACAAATTGTTTTTGTAACGCATCGTAAGGCGTTGCGTTTTACAAAATAACCCACTTACGTTTTACAAAATTGTCACGTGATCAACTGCAAACAAATTCTATACATTTTAATTTATTTATTATATTTATCAACGAAAAGGTGTGTTATTTTTATCTTAAATAACAAAAAAACAGTTAAAATTAAATTAGTGTACAAAAAAATATAAAAAAAACTTAACAAAGACATTGCTAAAACATATTAAACATAGACTCGTAGTATTATTTTTTTAGTCTTTGTTAGCATATTTTTTTTTTTGCCAAAATATTTGTTTTTTGTTTCTAATGGCTAACAAAAAATATATATGTATATATAGACTACATAACAAAAAAAATCAACATTTCGCTGATAAAAAGTTATATACTAAAATGAATTATTAAACAAGAACCAAAAAAAACTTTGTCACAAATTTAAACAAAAGCCAAATAAGACTTTAAGTGTTGATTTTATGGTAATTTTTTTAATATCTTCAAACTTTGTTTAAAATACAGGAAATACTTTTGAAACAAAATATTTTAGTTTAACTAAAATATCAATTTATTAAACAATTTATTTAGCAAAAGGCAATTAAGTGAAGGTGTTAATATCAGTTGTGTCAAAACCCGAAACCTGCTTAACAAATTGTGAAAAATAATTTTTATATAGTCTTGTCCCTATTAGGATATCCTGCTTGCCTAAGGAAAAGACAACAAAAAATTGACGAAACGTTTTGGAATATGTAATAAACTGTCATTTTATTTACAATAAAAACTTTAGTCTTTATTAGCTCAAAAAATAATAAATTCTGACAAACTGAGGACGATGTTTTTAGATTTTCTAGAAATATTTGTTAGGTTAAGCCACAAACTCAATGAGAATTTCTTGTTTCCGACTAGCAGCGTTATTCAACATTTCAAAGAAATATCAAAAATTACCACAATTTGCTTTTCAAATTGTGGTAACGGAAGTACATTTCTAGCATAAAATATACACATTTCATTATGCGACCCTAGCGTGCATTACTGGAACTTATGTAAATGCAGTACTTAGCAAATTAAAAAAAACCCTAATGAAATTAAAGCATATTTCAGGGAAAACCCGAAAATATCTAATGAAAAAAATTAATTAAATTAATTTTTCGTTCATGTATTTAAAATTATGTAAAATAAATCAATGAATTCATTTTAATGAAATCGATTCATTAATAACCAAGGTTGGTTACCGTTATCGTTATAATACCGTTATCGCTAAAATACCGTTTCAAATTGAATACCGTTACCGTTATCGATACCTCTAAAAAAATTTCTAAATACCGTTATCGTTACCGATACCGTTATTTTTATGGGTAGTTACCGGTATTTTACAGGTATTTATTATTTTATATAAAAATTACAATTTTTTTTATTTTTTATTTTATAATCTTGAGTGTTTTTTTTACAAAAAATTTATAGATAATAATTTTACTTATTAAAACTACCAGTATTGAATTTATAGCTTAAAATCTGTATTTTCAGTACTTAAAATTAAAAATATGCCATGTTTTTACTTGTTTTTATATGTTTTTAACATAATTTTTAATACCGGTACGTACCGGTATTGCTGTTTCGATAACGGTATACCGTTACCGAAACAGTCTTAAATACCGTTACCTTTACCGTTACCTAAACAAACGAAATCTGATACCGTTACCGTTACCCTTACCGTTATTCGTTTCGGTAACCAACCTTGTTAATAACACAAACAAAAATTCTATTAGTGCATGACAAACTCTTAAACCCGCTCTCATACAGTGGGGTGGAGGCCATAAAGAATAAAAAGCCCTGTTCAAATCGAATTATATTATATATATCGTGTTTTAAAGTCGAGAGAAACCGGCTTTTTTGGGTGATTAAAAATAGATGATATTTGAAAATATTTTTGCATGCGTAGGGAGACGTAAATTCCATTCAAGTTTTGCAACTTTACTTGGTAACCCCTAATCTTGTATTAGAATGAACTGAAAATACAATTGTTGTTCAACTTCTTTTTATAAATCCATGTTATTTTGGATTCGAAAGAAAAAAATAAAACAATAACCGCACACGTTTCAATTTGTAGATAATTTTTATTGCCATTATTTGTTATTTTTATTTACTTTATTATACATTCTTGCTTTTAGTTTGTATTAAATTTTTAATTTGTTTCTTCTTCTTCGGATATGTCTTTGTTTATTTTTTTTTTCATTACTTTTATTTATCTTTTGGGGAGCTACAGGTGAATTAATAAGTATGTACTATACAAAATGTATAAGAATTTTATATCTAATATTTTGTTTTTTTTTTGAATAGCAAATCTGTTGATTTAACACGTTTTTAACGAAGTATCCAGTTTATATTCACATTTAACTAAGGTTGGTTACAAATGACACTGAAGTTAACGGTAGGGAGGAAGAGATAAGGAGGAGATAATAAGATAAACAAAAAATCTAAAACAGAATATTTGTGCCTGTTTGATCACTTCTGAGAGTAAAAACAATAACAGAAAGCTGAATAGGAAAGAAAACTATGAATTATCCACCCTACATCTCACGTGGGTGAGATGTAGGGTTTGGGATTTCCCGGTAAATATTTTTGAACAAAATTGTTAATGAAAACCACCTATATAAGTAATTTTTGTTAAAAAAAAACACTATTTCAGTACAAATTCAGTCTGTGTATTGAGAATTCATAGTAAAAATATCAGAATGTTGAACATTTGATTTCACATAAATTACTCCAAGCACTGACAAATGAGTTGCATGATTCCAGCAGAAAGCACCCACTACTGGACTGTCGGAAACAAACCGTTTCATCACATTTGGCCCATTAGATATTGTGGCCACAATGTTATTTTCCAAAACAAATAAAACTCTTCTAGTCTTATTTCTACAATTCTTCTTATTTCATTAGCATTACATTTTCCTGATATATAAACCAATCCCAGGTTATAAAATGAATTATTTCAATTTATAAATATGTTCAAATATCTTTTTTGTGATATTCTTGTCCATTCATTTAAGATTATAGTAAATCTCCTATTCTTAGAAATATTGCTCTATATTTCTTTTATCATGATATCTTTTACATGATTGTAGTAATTTAATATAATGCTCTTTAGATCGGTTTAATTTTTTGGCAATGCCAGGTTTTTATTATAAAAACTTTCTCGAATAAACGAAGATCTAGTTATGGTGCGGATTGACATTCCTTCGACTGCGGTTAATTTGGATACCATTTCAGGAAATGTTTGCCCTACTATAAAACGTTCAATGCCTATTCAGCATACACTTTTTTCTTCGGATACTTTGCTAATTTTAGCTGGAACGTTATTCTTGTTGTTGTTTTCTTCAAGAGAAGTTGCATGACCATCAATTTTTTTTTTTTTTTGTGAACCAAATTTAGTTGTCGGATAACCAAATTTAGATACATTCGTTAACCATTAGTGTATAGGGCAAATATTGCACTGCGCTGCATTGTCTTTTTTTGTGAAGTATTTTCTTACTCCTGACATTTTATTCTTTAATATAAAAGAATATATTAGTTTGAAAGCAGGTGTATTAAAATAAAGTAAACTTACTTGAAAATATCACATTTATTAATGAAAACGTTACTTATAAAATTATTATATAAAGAAGAATTTTAAATTTAAAGTCGACTTTATTTTTAATCATACGGTTTTGTTCATTTTGTGTATGAAAACCTTGCAAAAATATTTATATTTTCAAACATTTTGATTGGTTGAAAATAAATTAACCAATCAGAATGCTCCAATATTTTATATTTTTGAAAATTTTATATAGTAAGGGCGATTATTTGTAAGAAACAAAGCTTTTTTTATATATTTCTTTTAAACATTTTACCAAGTTTTTAGGTTTTACTACTTAAATTATGAATAAGTTATGTGAAAAATCTTTATTAGTTGAAATGCTCCTAATTACTTGGCAAAGATTTTTTTGTGTGTCAAATTAATTGATTCCCTTTTAAAAGATTTTAACAATGACATTTTTGTTTTGGCATTTAAAATGTTTTTTATGACTAAAATTAAAAAAATCCTGTTCCAAACAAAAACAATTTAAAAAATTTAATATTTTTAAAATTTCCCGTTTCCCCAAACCCTAGTGAGATGGCTTAGATGTCGAACTCTAGTATATTTACGTTTGTAATGTCGGAGTGCATGGGTTCGATTCCTACAGCCGACAGGTTGTTGAACAAATTATCATATAGAGACAATCTGACAATAAAATATAAACAATAATACAATTTAATGGAAAATGACTGATGAAGCCTGTACATAGTAAAAAGGCAGAAACTAGATCTAGTCTGATTTGCAAATTAATAATGTGTTTATAACTTTTGAAAAAAATATTTATTCTTCGTCTTAACCTCAAACCAACGAAAAAAAAAACAGGTCGTTCAATTTATAAACCTTTCTGTGAATTAGACAAAATTCGCTGAATGATTTAAAAAAATCCAGTAAGTGAATTAAAATTGATTTTAACAGTTTAGTAATTTAAAATCAAAATTTTCCCGCTTAGTTAACGAAACAAAAAAATATTCTAGTTTCGTAGATTCAAGCTAATATTAAGTCTTTATGATACTAGGTTTTTCTAACTTTTTCTTGACTTCTTAAGGGTCATATTTTTTATTTACGAAAAAGGAATGGAGAAAAATCAAATAAGAAACCTTAAAAAAGTCAAGAAAAAGTTAATATAAAGCCAGTGTCTTACAAGCTTCAGCAAGACGTAATCGCATACAGAGATAAATGCATATTATGGCTCTTCAATAAATTTAATCCACTTTTTTAATATTCGTCATTTAGACATGCATTTTTTGACATTTAAAATCTTAACTTTGTCGTTTTAAAATAACTATGCAATAACACATACATTCATAAAATCAGCAGTTTACTATTTTTTTAGGAAATATATATCTGATGATTTTAGCAGTATGTACTGCTGTTTGCGTTGATATTTATATACAATATATTTAGCAAAGATTTCTGCAGATTTTGAAGTACAATTTGTCATTTTCAATCAACTAAAAGTTAACTTAAATATAACTAAAATTCTTTAAATTTAAAAGTTTTATTTTTGCTGTTCTTACTTTTACTAGTATTAATGAAAAAAAAATCTGATAATTTAACAGTTTTTCTGCAACATCATTTTTAACTACTTTTTAGTTGCTTTTTCTGCTATTTTTACAGATTTATTTCTACACCCAGAAAACAGATTCAGTTCTGATAACCGCATTTTTAGCCAATCGCATGGTTCGGTTCTGGTAGCCGGATTTTTCAGTTGTGGCAACAGAAAACCAATTGAGACAGGACTAATTTGACTATGGCAACAGAATTTCAGTTGTATCAAGAATAATTCGGTAGCCACAACCGAAAAATTCATTTGATGCAACTGAACCATTCGATTGTCAACAAATGGGGTTGTCGGCACCGAATCTGTTTTCTGGGTGTATGACTAAATATATAAAAATATAGACTTTTAAAAAGTCTATATTTTATAGCATTTGAAGATACGGCGTAAGCGAGATAGTTCTGTCAAAGAAAGTATTTGAAAGAGTAAGGTGCCTATTCCTACACTTATAGAAAAAAGTCCGTAAAAAATTTAGTTTAAACTACTTTAAATGAATTAAAAATTATGCTGCAGAAAAAAACTGCTAAATTAGCAAATTATTTTTGCTATATATTAGTAAGATAGGAACAGCAAAAATAAAACTGTTAAATATACAGAATTTTAGTTATATTTGAGTGAAATTTTTGTTAATAAAAAATAAATTAACTTGCTAAGGTCAGCAAAAAATCACGAAAACTATTTAGGATACATTTAGAGGGCAGATTATTCAGCCTCTAGTTCGATGTTTTTAGTTTTTATTTATTTAAATAAAAACCGTGCATATTAGTTTTTCAAAATTTTTTTTCTTGAAAACAGGATAGACAGCTGTTTCGGAGGACGGAGCGCAAGATCATAACCATAAAATATTATGGCCAAAGTTAGTTTGATTACTATGCGCAAAACATCAGAGTTTATACTGATCGCCACTTTAAATAAATGAGAATTCTGTATTCTCCGAAGTTTAAAGAGTAACCAAAAAACCAAAACAAAATTATATCAAACTAATATGATTGATGTGTAAGTAGGCCAGCAATGCCAGCCAATACATACACCTTGTGTATGTCTTCCAATAAATTAGGGAGACGTTTTTACTAACTTAAAAAAGTTAATGTTTTTGCCGTGGCCTTTGAGTCCTTTGCATGTAATAATTTCAGTATTTTGAAAATATAATTTTTTTTTATTAATTATTGAGCTTGGTTGATTTTCGTTGTTTCAAGATTGTAGAAATTATTTTGTAGAAATTATAAAATACTTTAACAGACCTAATTTCATCGACTTTAATTTAAAATAATACGCATATAATTTATACGAAAATTCTTCTTATTTTCGGCCTAAAACTAAGCTTTTAAGATTTACAATCTCTCCCCAAACCGAAGTAGAAATCCCTAATTTGGGCCCAAGTCCCCTTACCTGACAACTCTGTTAAAACCTAATTTGACAAAATAAAATCCTCCCTTGACAAAATTTCCCAAAATAAAATCCTCCTTTGACAAAATTTCCCACAGTTTGTTTAAAAAATTTTTGATGTTGCATCTCTATATTATATGCCTCTGGTTGTCAGCACCGAATCTGTTTTCTGGGTGTTCGTAAAACCATTTATGAATTTTAACAAAAAACATTGTTGAACTCATGAAAGTTTTTCAAGAATTTTAAAGTAAATGGTTTGCGTCTTTGCTCAAGGAGCAATTTATATCAATTCTTTGCCCTTCATTAAATACGTCTCATCTCTTTGACGCAAAACCTCCAAAATTTAACGCACCATTTTTTTTTTTAATATTTATAAATTTATTTTGTTGTTTTAAACAATAATAAACATATCAAAAATAATTGTTTCTTAAAAGAAATTAACGAAAAAATAACTTGTCACTTAATATTCTTTTTAGCACAATCTGTTGAAATTGTGGGTGTTGGTAAAGAGAGTGTGCTGCATTAAATTGTTTATGCACCGAAACAAAAAATAAAACTTGGAATATCATAAAATATATAAAGCGAAAAAAGAACGATTTCTTTTTGTTGTATTTATGTAAATTATGATGTTTTAACAAAAAGAACAAATTGCACATTTATTTTTCCAAACCATTGAGACATCAACGCCAGCACACCATCATCGTCTTCATCATCATGATCACATCTCACCCGACCAAAGTGAAAGATGCGTAAGTGAAATAAATTTTGTGGAATTCGTTAATTTTGAATGGTTACAATGAAGGTTGTTGCTTGAATGGTTGGCTGGCTGATTGTCGGAGCATCTGTCAAATGAAATTGGATTATGACAAATAATTTTTAAATTGTGGATTTTAACAGTACCTTGTAAATTTTCTATAAGAATATATTTTTTTCATTGTTTCTGTAAATTTTCTTTTCTTGTTTTTTTGGTAATAATGTCAAATAATATACATTAAATGATCTTTGTTCGTTTTCGGAAAAATAGATTTATTTAAACACAGATGGTAAAATAATTTTAAGTTCTGTGTTAAAGTGTAATTGCAATTAAGACAACTGGCGGCAACTGATTCAAAATATTATGAGAATATGAATGACCTACCAAAGGGTTGAAAACAGATATTTAAAAAGATATGACGTGTTATGTCGCTATTTTTACTTCACAATTCCTTTTGCATTCTTGTCGCTATTTTAACTTCACAATTCATTTTGCAGTCTTGTCGCTTTTTTGTGTTTAACCACTATGTGCGTAAAAAAAATTCTAAAATTTTTAAACAACAAAGAAACAACAATCACAGTGTTGATAAGACAAAAAAAAAAAAGCAAATTATTTTTCCTCAAGTTTTTTTGTTGTTAATTGATTGTGGGACAAGTGGGTAATATTGGCCAACAAGTATTACAATAAGGGAATGCAAAATCCCGCACTTTTTGATTTCCCGGGAAAGCGGGAAATTTATTTTGAATTCCCGGGATCCCGCAAGGGAAAAAAATTAGAAAACATTTTATAATTTAAAAATTACTATATATAAAATGTCTTAAAAATCTCAAATTTTCATGATCGTGACAAAGCTCAGGTGGTTTTTCATGGAATTTTCGTAGTGGGAAAGAATTATTTTTATATTAGAAATTATATAAGTCTAATTACATATTTTTAAAAATTGAATAAACTAAAACTAATTTTTGGACTAAAAAACTTGTCCGTCAAAAGAAAAAATAAATAAAAAAAAATGATTATAGAAAATAATTTTAGAGAATTCTAAAAAATTTTAAAAATTATGGGAATTTTAACGTACATACTTGAACATTTTTAAAAATCAATGGACAAATTTGTCTTTAAATCTTTAAATCTATACAGAATAAGTACACAGTGTGTTCGTTTACTCGAAAAGCATACTACTTTTACTACAATTGTTGTTTTGTTTTCTTTTTTTCCAGTTGTGGTAAAAGTAGCAAATTGTAGTAAACGAAGAAGCCTAATTTAAAATTTCTACTACTTTGAAAACGTTGGAAAATTTTGCATAAGAAAATTTTAAATAATTAACTTTATTATTTTAAATTGCATTTTTTGAAATCCCGGGATTCCCGGTCCAAATTCCCGGGAATGCGGGAACTGAAAAATGCCTAATTTCGCGGGAATCCCGGGACGGGAAATACCGGGATGCATTCCCTATTTACAATCTGTGACCGTTATACGTCACATTATTTTACTCATTCAACTCCAACAGTCAGTCAGAGTCATTCAAGACAAGACAAAGATTCTTTTATATTTTTCGTAAATAATAAAAACGACAAAAAATCTTAATATTGTAATAATAATAATTTCATGCCAAAGAATGTTAATGGTTTTATTCCTTCTGCTGTTGCTGGTTTATATGACACAAAGAAATTGGTAAAAGAATTATTTAAAATACAATATAAGGGTAAATTTTATAGTGCTAAAAGTATTTTTATGATTTCTTTGTATTGTATAATAACAATTTTTGTCAACCATTCATAAAATACTTATTTTATAGTTAAATTATCAGTACCATGATAATAATTTATTAATTAGCTTTCGGCAAAAAAATAATAATATGGTCAACAAAAACTGTAATATCAGATAACAAATTTTGAAAGAGATTCTCTCTTTGTAAGGCCGATTACTCCACTGTGCGATAGGATACATCTAAGGTTTTCATAACTCGAAAAGTCTAGCACTGTCCATCTGTTCAGTAGATCTCGCGCCTAAAAATTGGCCACAAATGATACATTTTGAAGTATAATTTTTATTTCCTGGGCAGTTTAGATTAAAAAAATTTGGCAATGGAGTGCAACATGTTGACATTTAATTGTTAATTCCCAGCCAGCAAACAAGCCCAAAAATTAATAAAAAAAAAAGCTCAAAAAATATTAATAGAAATTCAAATTTTTGTATGAAAGTGGTTCATCCAAAAGAGCCTTCTGTTTTAATTCAACAATGACTCAAAAAAAGATTTAAAAAAAAGAAAGGCTCAAAAATTAATAATTTTTTTGAGCCTTTTTTGAATTGTTCACAAAATTTTCAAATTTGTTTACATTTCTGAGCCATCTTTTGGATATAATAATTTGGTTAAAATTATTGTGTCTTTTATGATTCATTTTAGAAGGCTCATATTTGCACCGACCAAAAAATTAAAAAATTTAACACTAAAACACCGTAAGTTGTTTTTCAGTGAAGAATGTTCACTCCAGCTTTAAACGCCTCAAATCGTACACCGAAAAAATTCCTCAGTTGCTCAGTTGAAGATATCCTCAGTTAATTTAAAATAAATAAAAATTAACTGAGCAACTAATATTTGGTTCACAATAACTTTTTTTGAGTCAACCTGTAAATTTTCAATGATCCAATTTACAATAAATTTACAAAAACATTTAAAAATAAGTCACACAAAAGGGAAACATTGAAAAATTTTTGGATTTCTGGTAAGTTCTTGTTTCTTTATGGAAATTAAAATTAACATTAATAATTTAAATTTTTTTTAATTGTTTTCAGCAAATTTTTGGGTAAAACAAGATATAAAAACTTTATCCATGGGCCAATTTTTTAAAATCTGAGTGCATGCTGACAATGGAAGAAGACAAACTATGGAATACATTTATTAAGGGTATGACAATTGTGATTTAATTTTTGTTTTTTCTAAATAAATACTGTAATTATTACAAAAAATTCCATTTGGTTTTATTTATTGACAACCATAAAAATATTTGTTGTTTAAATTTTTTGAATCGGTTATTTGTTACTAATTTAAAATTTTCTTTCATTTTAACTGAAGGCTCAGTTAAATTAAATTTTCAAATTCATATTGGTTAACTCCAACTTAATCGATCAACTGAAGCTCAGTAAGGGGAATTTCACCTGAAGCTCAGTTGAAAATTTAGTAGCCTGTAGCTGAGAAATTTTTTCGGTGTAATTTAAATTTTGAACATGAACATTTTTTTTATTTTATAAGAAAGCCACAATCGCAATAAACCCATAACGTCACTTTTTCACTAGAAAAATAATAGTCTTGTATATTAAATTTGCGTGAATATAAAGTCTACACAGTTGTCACGTGAAATCAAAACAACTTACGGTGCTTAACCGTGATCAACACACCAAAATTAATATGTCGCATGATATAAAAATTATTTTAGTTAAGTGTTTGTAACCGTCACATTCGTAATTAATATTACAATTAATTACTAAAGATTTTTTTTCTAAAGCTGATTTACAGGAAGAAGAAAACATTTTTATTGAAAAATTTAACAGACACAAGGGAATCACCAGACTGCCACAACTATTTTGTTTTCCAAATTTTTACAACACTGACTGGTTTTAAACATTTCAAAATATTTGTTCAAAACATTTTTAGTGGCGCTCTCTTATTTTATCGAAAAAGATCCAACACTTTTTCACAAGTTGTTTTGTTGGTAAACTACCCAGTGTAGAAACGGTAATGACATATCATTATTTTTTGGACTACCAGTAATGACACCGACTTAAATACTTACTTTTTTTCATTATTTCAAAATAAAAAATAATGTATTACCAATAATGACTTATTTCTATCATTATTTCAAAAATAAAATAATGTTGTAGATTTTTTTCTAAATTTTTTTACAAGAATTTTCTGATAATCAAATTTGCGAGTTCTGTATTAACAATATTTCTTTAAACAAAACATGGTGGAAATACAGAGTTTTATTCATTTTAGAAGACGATTTACAAGCCCTATGAAAAATTTCACCATTATGGAGTTAAATCAGCATTTTTTGTAGCGAAATTAAACATTTAACTGAATTTTTTGCTGGTCTTCTAATAGTTTAAATTTTTTGAAAATATCCAACCAAACGTCGCGTGCTATCTAAATCCACTCGCGTGCCACTACTCACACGCGTGAAATAGTTTTGCCAGCCCTGGCTTAGATGGTCTATAGACCGACAGTCTGGAGTACCAGGTTCGATTCCGGCGCGAGAAAATTTTATTAAAAAAATTTTTACATTAAAAAAATATTTTTTTATAAAACTCATTTTTTTGAAAATCTATATTTAGAATCATTATTTTAGTCAATACTGGTAAGCACATAGATAACGACATATTTTTGATGTTTCGTATGCTGGTGTGTAACTCATTATAAGGGCAATAAGAAATGTAATAATAAAAGTAACTAAGTAGTTACCATTCCGAGGTATGTACATATGTAGGTACATAACCATATACCTGGTAATGATTTTCTACAGTGGATAAGAGCCAAATGCATAGACATTTTGTCGATTTTTATAACAGTCTTATAAATCAAATTAACATGCAAAACAACAACAAATTTTTCTTATAAGACTGTTATAAGAAAAAATCTATGCATTTGGTTAGAATAAAATATTGCCACAGTTTTATGTACAGCTGCGAAAAAAAATAGCACCAATTAAAGTTTTTTCTAATTTTATCCCCGTTGCTTTTATTTTTAAAGATCAAAATAATGATTAAATTGTCCCCGAAGTACTGGAAGATGGTCCAGAAAATTGTAGAAAATTTTAGTGTATCATTTTTTTTTTAACTTTGTTACCCGTTCTAAGTAGGCGTGGCTTTTAATGAAAAATCGATATCGACCTTTCATCAAATTATATAGTAAAATTTAGCGAGTACTGATCGGATCTGCACAAACTGAATATTGTTGAAAATTTTATAAAATTTCCTTAAATCTTGCATTATATTTATTCACAAATGGCGGCCAGATTTAAACTGACACCGGTTTAAATATGAGTAAATTTTTCTTTGTTTTTAGCGATTTTAAAATAAAGTTAACAACACTGAAATTTTAATATGAAATGCTTTGCACTATAATGTAAAAAAAAGCCTGACTGATCTGTTATATTGTGGTAAGTACGTATATCATAATACCGGTTATTATTTGTCGGTTAACCGGTTTTTTTAAAAGATGTTTTTATCAAAACTATTTTTAAGCTAAACATTCGAAAATTCTATATTTTGACTGCATTTTATTTTTAAATACTTAATTTTAATAAACGAAACTGCAGTTCTGTTCCGATTTTTTTAAAATAATAATTTTCGAACAAACCTAAAAACGGTTTTCCGAAATGGCCGGTTTTTTGGACACTCTAGTAAATATGTATATTGTGAGTATATGAATAAATATAAAAACTTATTTAAAAATGGAAACTAAACAAATTCATATTTTTAAACAGTTTTATTTAAATATAAAAAAATAAAAATAAAATTGCGGATATCAATATCAAAGAACCGTAAGTTGTTTCTCACGTGGAAAAATTTCTCTCGAACTTTAAAGGCCTAAATTGGAATTTAATTTACAAAAATGAACCATTTTTTAATTTTATAACAAAGACACAATCACAATAAACACAAAATGTCACTTTTTCCCAAGAAAAATAAAAATCTTGTATATTAAATTTGCGTGAAAACAAACTCTACACAATTTTCACGTGAAACTCATTATCGTGAAAAATAATTTTTTTTATATGGGCTATAACAATTTTTTCACGTGAAATCGAAACAACTTACGGTGCTTAATTACCAAAATATGTATTTTCCTTTCAATAGTTTACTTTAGTTGTTTTGTATCTATATTAAAATTCACTGTAATAATAAATTGGCTTATTTTATTTTCAAGGTCTGTAATAAGCCATAATAATTATCATTTGTTATTTTATTTTTTATATACATAAAAATATTTGACAACGCGAAAAAAATTACTCTAAAATTGTCTGAAAGATTGACATTTAAAAACGAAATTTTTATAAAAAATAACAATTAACAATTTGCGTCTTTGCAAAATATACACAGTTTTATTTGTTAATTTTATTATTTGGTCACAAATATAAAAACACAAACAATTATACAACAATTTGAAGAAAAAAAATAATAATAATGCAAACAAAATTATGAGTTTCAAAACAAAAAAAAAACCAACACATCAAAATTTAATAGATATTTTT
Source organism: Leucophora obtusa (assembly GCA_949987735.1). Taxonomy (NCBI): domain Eukaryota; kingdom Metazoa; phylum Arthropoda; class Insecta; order Diptera; family Anthomyiidae; genus Leucophora; species Leucophora obtusa. The sequence continues at coordinate 116,791,650 of OX465297.1, forward strand.
GTCAAAAATTTATTAAAAGAAACAAAATGAAAAGTGAGACAAAGATTTTAAAAAATTTAAGCAAAATTATTAAACATTTGCCTTACATTAAATTCACACATTCACTTTTGTTGCAGCGAAGAAAACGAAGAAATATTTCAGACAAAATACTAAAAATATTTATCATTTAATTATTTTTTTATTGCTCATCTTTATAATATATAAAATTTATAGCTACCATATATATTTAAAGAAAAAATCTGTTCACATTGCAGCCAATTTGTGAGGCATACTAATTAGCAGGGCAGCGACTTTCATGCACTTAAAAATCGAAAATATGCAGTAAAATATGCACCTAAATGGAAATATGCACTAAAACCCAAAAATATGCACTTAAAATAGAAAAAAGAAACCCCTTAAAACCAAAAAAGTGCACCTTAAATTTATTGATTTTTAAAAATCATATTTATTATTCGAGCGTTTAGTTAAAAATTAAATCCAATATAAATGTCTGAGTAGATGACAACTTGATGTTTTCCTTCCAGTTAAGTGCTGCTTTAAGGTTTGCAATTTAATTTTCTTTATTTTTCATTAAATCTTAAGCTGGCCATACACTTGCAATATTATTGTACAACTTCTCGTTTTAAGTTATTAATCTACTACCACACATGGTAATAGAATAACGAAATAAAGTGAGGAGTTGTACAATAATATTGCAAGTGTATGGCCAGCTTTACTCTTAGTTAAAAAAAAATTTTAAGAAAATATGCAATTTAATGAATAATATGCAAAAATATGCAATAAAAATCAGAAAATATGCAAAAAAAATATGCACTTAAAAGCAAAATATGCAACAACAAATCGATGCCATTTTGTTGCAATTACTTTGATTCGTAAAAGCATTTGGTTTAGATCTATTTGGATTAATGACTATAAACATGTATTTGCATGAAAGTCGCTGCCCTGCTAATTAGTATGCGCCATCCAAAATTATCATCAACCCACAAGAGTCTCTTGTAATAAAATTTAAATATACTCACTTGAACTGAAAATAGTAGGTAAATTCTATTATAAATAAATTATTATTCATGTAATTTAGAATGTGCAGCATACAACAAAGGGGCAACATCGGTAGTGGCATAATCAACAGCTGTTTAGAATGTGCTGCATTTGAAATACGTGTATGTTCCCAACAACGAATTTTCATAAACGACACTAACAAGGATGGGTTGTAGAAATTAAAATTATTCGACCTTCGGAAATTTAGTAGTCAAAGTGGGGTTGAAAATCGGCCGCTTTTCGAATTTCTGCATTTTATGATATTCCAAACAAAGGAAACATATCGTCGGCTTGCCTGCTAGTAGTGTGTGTTTTTAACAGGTTTTCAGGAGAGTGAAAAAACTGATTAATATTATCCTTGTTAACATCTTGTGCCTTAATGATTCGCGACCTCATTTACTAAAATCATCATTAAGGCATATGATGTCAATGACATAATAGGCCTATTTTTTAATCACTGGATTTATTTTTGTATTTATATTATTTTGTTAAAAAATTAATGCCTTGTTTTTTAATTTGAAAAATTTATAATTTTTATTAAATTCTTATACTTATTCGCCAATATAATGTGCAGGAAAATCATTAAATTTTGTAAAAATGTGAACACAGGAATTGAAATAAGCTAAATCCAAAATGGATTTCAAAAATAAATAAATCCGTTTTGGATTTAGCTTAATTTTATTCCAGAAAATTCCATTTTCGCAAAATTAAATTTTTTTCTTTCACATTATATAAGGGAATAAGTGTAATATCTGGATAAAAATATAAAATTTTAAAAATTGAAAAACAAAATGTGGATTTTTTAACAAAATAAATCCAGTGATTAAAAAAAACGCCAAGTATCTTAAAAGGATAATAATATAATCAGTCTTTTCGCTCTCCTGAAAACCTTTTAAAAAACCCATAACATTACTTGTTACCTTGTTTCAAAGTAAGAGTTTAAGGACAATTACCCTCATCCCTCTGAGACATCTTCATGTTAAATTCTACAGTTATTTAATGGAATATGGAAAGGTGGTGGAACAACAATTATAAAACTTTTTACTAAGTTTAAAAATGTTTAGTTCAAAATTTTATTAGTTAAATTAATAAAATATGAAATCTTCCCCCAAAGGATCACGAAGCCAAAAAAAGGAGCAAATACTTTTTTCGAAAAAAAACTTGTTTAAAATCTGCCTATTTAAGTCTCTAGTTTTTCCAAATTTTTTTATCCTGATGAAATCCTTTACTGAACCAAAAAACTAGTGCTAAACTACCCTAATTTAATTATAATTTGTATAAAATTCTTACTTCTATAATAAACATTCATTCCCAATAATTGCATTTTTTTAAATTTCTTTTCCCAGTCATTTTAAAATTTCTGAAAAATTTATTTAATTTTGAAATTCCATCTTAATTAAATGATATTTAATTCGGGAACATGCAGAATAACTTTTCTTTTAGCCATTCAAACTAAAGATGGAAGCGGGAGTGATTTTTGATTCATACCCAAGCACTACCGTGAACAAAAAAATTAATCACAATCATAGTAAAAAAAAAAGATTATTCACGATCACGAAATTCCTTCAAAGAATAGTAAAAATTACTAAAAATCTGTGATGAAAAAAGTTAACCCATGCAAGAATAATTATTTATTCTTACACACACTCACTCACGAATCCTGTGAGTATAGTAATTATTTTCGTGTCACGCGCCCATTACTAATTCAAACAAAAAACATTAACATTTTTCTCTATATGAAAAATTGTACAATTTTTATTTAAAAATAGTTCGAGTTTGTTTTTTTTTTGTGTTTTTCAAATCTATAAATGAAACAAAAATACAATATTATTTTGTTTTTGTTTGTAAACAATTTCTTTGTCTTTATAATGGGTATAATAACTTCGTGCTGCTGTTTGTAACTAAAAAAAATTATGGACCTAGACTCACCTTCTAGTATTCCTGTTGACGCAGAAAAACTACAAATTACCATTCTAAAGACAATTCCATAAAATTAATTAGAAATCGGTCCATTCTTAGATCTAGTCGCATAAAAACTTCCTATTTGAATTGGGCTTAAATGGTATTAAAACACACAAAACCATTAACATGGTTGTTATCTGGGGTGTGTATGCAATACATCCTCGTAAATTATGCCTCTAAATTTAAGTCAAATCGGATCACTTTTGGCCCCTGTCCCGATATGAATCACCCACCCGATATTTGCTCAAATTTATTTTTTCCTTTAGTAATGATCGGCTTCCTTCCCGGAATTTCGTCCGCTTCCAGAAATAAGACAAAAATCGTACAATAGTGTAGGGTATCTTATGTTCGGACTTTACCGAATATAATTTGTCACTTATTTGTTTATTTATATTTTTTTGTTTTGTTAATAAAGTTTTTTTATTGTTAAGCACCGTAAGTTGTTTTTCACATGAAAAATTTTCACTTAAACTTTAAAGGCCTCAAATAATAATTTAAATTCTGAAAATGAACATTTTTTTATTGCAATTAGCAAGCAACGATCACAATAAACACAAAGTGTCACTTTTTCACAAGAAAAATAATAGTCTTGTATATTAAATTTGCGTGAAAACAAAGTCTACACACTTTTCACGTGGAACTGGTTATCGTGAAAAATAATTTTTTTATATCGAGTATAACAGCTTTTTCACGTGAAACTCAAACAACTTACTTTGAGTTTCACGTGAAAAAACTCTTATACTACATATAAAAAAATTATTTTTCACGATAACTAGTTTCACGTGAAAAATGTGTAGAGTTTGTTTTCACGCAAATTTAATGTACAAGACTATTATTTTTCTGGTGAAAAAGTGACATTTTGTGTATATTGTGATTGTGCCTTTGTTATAAAATTAAAAAATTGTTAATTTTTATAATTTAAATAGCAGTTAGAAGCCTTTAAAGTTCGAGTAAAATTTTTCCACGTGAAAAACAACTTACGGTGCTTAAATATGAAATATTTTTTATTCAATTAAATACGTTGTAGTTTAATGTTCGATATAATTCAACAAACTTTTAATTTGTGATCTTTTGAAGGCGTGCAAAATATTTTTAAATAAACGTGTATTGAAAAGGTTTTGAAATTGTAGTAATTTCTTTTTGATAATTTTATTTGAAAATCGCTAAAAACAAAGAAAACTTGTTTATGTTTAAGGCACTGTCATGGTAAATCTGGCGGCCATGTATTGATGAAGATAATGGATAATTTAAGGAAATTTTATAGGATTTTCAACATTATACAGTTTGTGTAGATCTGATTAGTACTCGCAAAATTTTACTTTGTAATTTGATGAAAGCTCGATATCGATTTTTCATTAAAACCACTCTTACTTAAAACGGGTAGGAAAAATCAAAAAACAAACGGTATATTAAAAATGTCTGCAAACTTCTGATGTAGAGCTGCTAAAAATATGAGTAGTGGGTATCGAGTATTTGTCTTTTTTTCGGGTACTCGATACTCGAAACTACTACTCGATATTTTCAGAGTTGTATTTTCAACAGACAAAATATATAAAAATGTGACTCCGCTAAAATATTTACCACAAAAATGTGACAACGCTAAAATATTTATTACAAAACTACAACTCTGCTAAAAGAAAAAAAATCAGAGTATTTAAGAGTATATTTTAAAAACCTATGGAAAACGCAATGAATAGTTGATGAAAAAGTTTAAAAATGTGTTTATAAATTTAAATATTGAATTAACGTAAACATTTTCAATGATTTTTACTAAAAAACTTCAAATTTAAAAACCGTTAAAAGTATCGAGTAGTAGTAGTATCGAGTATCCAAATCAAAAATATCGAGTAGTATCGAGTATTGAAAAGTAACCGAATTTACCAGCACTATTCTGATGCATCTTGCAGTTTTACGGGGCAAATTGAACCATTATTTTGATCATTAAAAATAAAGGTACTAAGCTTAAAACTAGAAAAAACCTCCTTCCATTGTAATGTCCGTTACTGTATAAAAATATATTTGAAGAACAAAAATATTTCTGGCTTACTTTAACCAGGATATGGCCGCAATATAAGGGCCCACAAACCAATATACCTTGTAAGTACATACAAGTATAGTGGCATGTAAGTTAGACAAAATTTGTAAAATTTTAAATTTTTTAGTTTCATATACAATTGTTGTATCCCATGTCGTAAGTACACTCAGATAAAAAAAGTTAGTAAAACAAATTTGTAAACAGTTTTCAATCGCACTTTACTATTTTTATACTGATTTTTAGTACAATTTTTTTTAGTAATCACTTTTGCTATTCTCTTATTACAAATTACGGATTATTTTACTAATTCTCGCTGCTGATTTCAGCAAAACATTTTACTAATTTTTCAAAACCGAGTGCTATATTTAGCAGAAAAATATACTAATTAAAAAATTTTTTTTTTTATTTTATATTTGTTACTATTGATATATTCTTAGTTTGGAAATAACACTCAGAAAATTTTATTGTATCTCCAATGCATAAAAATGTACACTCAAAAAAATAAGTTAGTAGAAAAATTAGTAAAACGTCTTGTATATCAAGTGTACTAGTTTTCAGCAATTTTTTGCTGAAATTCAGTTTTCAGCAAAAAATTGTTATATTTCTTTAGCACTAAACTAATTTTGAACTAATGTTTTACTAATTTATTTTGCTACAAAAATTGTGCTGACAATCGCATTCATAGCGTTGGCGACAACCAGATAGACAAGATGTAGATGTCGCAGCTTGTCTGGAAACGGAAATGACAAAAAAAGAAAAACAACTCTACACAAATTCTATATTTAAATTTTCAGCAAATAAATTAACTGAAGTAAAATTTCGCTACAAGTTTTTTGAGTTTTTTTCAGTATACTAATATTCAGCAAAAAGTTTAGTGATTTTAGCAAGGATTTTTTTCATTTGCAGTCGACTAAGTGTTAGCAAAACTTTTGCTGAAGATTACTATTTTTTGGTAAAAATCAGCTCGCTGATTTTCAGCAAACCTTTTGCTGAAATTACCAACTTTTTTGCAAGCACGCTCCTGACTAAAAATTTGCTGACACAGCAACATTTTTTGCTGACTTTACTGACTTTTTTTTGAGTGTAATAACTGGAGAACCATTTGCAATTTTGACTCCAAATTTCAAGCACGATGAAGTAATTGTTACAATCGAAAGAATTTTTTTATAATTTTTATTTTAGATTTTACAGTTTTTTTATTTTTTAGTACACTTTTTTTGTTAATTTCAGCAGATTGATTTTAAATTACAGTTTACAACAATTTACTGAAATTTAGTAGCTGCAACTAATTATTTATACTAATTTCATTGTACTAAAATGATTGATATTTAGTAAATTTTTTAACTGATTTTAGCAAAACGATTTTGAATTGCAGTTTGCAACAATTGTACTAAAATTTAGTAGCGGCTACTAAATTTTTCTACTAATTTTATTGTGCTACAGATCAGCAGACATGTGTTGCTAAAATTAGCAAAAAATACCGCTAGGCTCAAAACATACTATCGCAATCAGAAGAAAGAGCATTAGAGGGACAATAGCAATCGATGCTTATTATTGGGCCTATTATGGAAAATATACAAACAATTTTCGAGGGTACTTATAGTTCGCTACCCGTGTTTGAAGTTGGTGTTCGTAGTTTATTATGCGAAAAATCTTTATTAGTTGAAATGCTCCTAATTACTTGGAAACGATTTTTTTTGTGTGTCAAAGAAATTGATTCCCTTTTAAAAGATTTTAACAATAACATTTTTGTTTCGGTATTTTAAATGTCTTTTATCACTAAAATTAAAAAATCCTATTCTAAACAGAAACAATTTAATACTTTTAAAATTTCCCGGGAAAATAATATAGTTTTCCCGGGAATTCCCGGCAAACTTTTCCGGCCCGGGAATTCCCGAACCCCAAACCCTAATTAGGGCTGAACATGTAAACACGTTAAAAGTTAATGTGCATACTAAAAGTAATGTGTTAGTTTTCGTCTAAAAAACATTTTTTGGTAGTTTTTGTTTTTTTATGAGTTAACGGATATGGTTAAGTCGAAATCACAGCTTATATATCATGGGAAAAATATTTATAAATTTTAATTTTTTTAATGCAAATAAAAATCTAGCCTCCTAAAACCAGCAGTTAATTATTTTTTTTAGCAAAAATTTTGTATATGTACCCAGATAGAAAAATACAAACGGCACAATGTCGGCCCGGTGTTGGAGACGGTAGTACATGTACTGGCAATGCGTCGGATTTTCAACTTTCACTGTACTGGCATGTTGTCGGAATGATAACACCAATAAACGCTTGGCCGTAGTTATTTCGCAACGTTGGCGCATGCTTGGGATTTTAGTTTTTTGGTATTATAACAGTATATTTAATAACAAATTTAGTAGTTTGCTAGTACTTTACTGTCCTTTTAGTGTACATCACATATTTTTAATGTATTCTTTCGAAACTTCACAAGAAAAGAATCGCTATGTCTCTTACATAAATAATTGTGTAATATAGTATACATATGTAAAAATTGGTAAAATTTATAAAATTGTTAATTTTAATAAATTAAAAAAAAGCTCGTTAAATTTCAAAATTTAAATTTTTCTGGAGATTTTGACAGTTTTATTTTTGCTGTTCTTATTTTTCTAGTATTTAACACAAAATCTGCTAATTTTAGCATTTTTTTTCTGCAATGTTATTTTGAACTAATTTTTAGTAGCTTTTCCTGCTATTTTCGCAGATTTATTTCTATGGGTGTAGTCTCGAATTAGGCGCCACAATATAGACGCCATATTGAATTTTGAAATATTTCACGTTTTAATTGAATCATTATGAGTTCCCAAGTAATTTAAGCCATTATACGTTTATTTTCGTTGCCCACAATTTTAGACAGCACTCTAGGCCGGTTGCCTTGTTTTGTGAGACATATCGTCGTTTAAAATCCAAAAACACGTATCATCAAAAAAATCAAAATCGTTTTTTGATTGATTCTGATTCATTAGCTTAAACTACATGCATCTACCAATTTTTAGACTTCTGTGAACAAGTCTAAAAATTGTTGTGTTTAAAGTCCATATTCGATAATTTGTTTTTATATCTGAAATCTTTTCATTTTATAATATTTTTTACATCTCCTGTAAAATTAAAAAAAGTGATGTTACGTACTTTTGGATTTTCGACGACGATATACTTTAATTGAGGATTTTTGTTTGTGTTGTTCGTGTTAATTTTCAAAAAATATTCATTACAAAAAAATGTTGTTAAATTTTTACGATTTGGTGATTAACTTTTGCACAAATATTTATTTAAATATTTTGCACATTTGTTCGCAAATTGCAAATTAAAAATAAAAACACCCGAAAAGAATCAAATTGTGTATTTTTACAGTCGAATACATGAGTGATATTCAAAAATAATTTGAAACAACAAGTAGGTACGATTTATAAATCACTTTCCTGGGGATGAAAACCAAGTAACAAACTTATTGTTAGTTTTTATAAAAATCAGTTATTTTGTTTTTTATTTTAGATTTTGGAGAAGACAAATTTGAATAAAGTAGCAAGCGTCACATCATATTTTTATACCCTACACCACTACCTGGACAGGGTATATATAATGACTTTGTGCTGATGTTTGTAATACTAAAAATATTGGACCTAGACCCATCTTTTACTACACCGACCGACTCAGTATCATTTTTTGAGTCGATTCACCACCGTCGTAATTATTAAAATATTTCGGTCTAAGGACGAAGCATATTGATTTTGTTTAAAATCGGTAAACGTCTGCCCAAATATTGCCATTTACTCATATGCTTGTTTGCACGCTGCAGGTCGTACATATAAAGACAGTTTAATGATATTTTGGTACGCTGGCTTACATTGACCGAAGGCCAAAGCCCATTGATTTTATATAGAATCGGTTCATATTTATACTACACTCAAAAAAATAAGTTAGTAGAAAAATTAGTAAAACGTCTTGTATATCAAGTGTACTAGTTTTTAGCAATTTTTTTGCTGAAATTCCGTTTTCAGCAAAAATTTTAGTTATATTTTTTTAGCACTAAACTAATTTTGAACTAATGTTTTACTAATTTATTTTGCTACAAAAATTGTGCTGATAACCGCATTCATAGCGTGCACGACTACCAGATAGACAAGATGTAGATGTCGCAGCTTGTCTGGAAACGGAAATGACAAAAAAAGAAAATCTACTTGCACATATTCTATATTTAAATTTTCAGCAAATAAATTAACTAAAGTAAAATTTCGCTACAAGTTTTTTGAGTTTTTTTTCAGTCTACTAATATTCAGCAAAAAGTTTAGTGATTTTAGCAAGGATTTTTTTCATTTGAAATCGACTAAGTGTTAGCAAAACTTTTGCTGAGATTACTATTTTTTTGGTAAAAATCAGCTCGCTGATTTTCGGCAAACACCTTTTGTTGAAATTACCAACTTTTTTGCAAGCACGCTCCTGACTAAAAATTTGCTGACACAGCAACATTTTTTGCCGACTTTACTGACTTTTTTTTTTGAGTGTAGTTACCATAGGGGTTAATTATATTTCCGATTTTTTTTTTTTTTAAAGAGAAGCAACACTATTATTCTTCCTATTAATTAACGTGTTGCTTCCTTTGGAAAGGGGATAGAGAAGAAGTGAAAGGTGGTGAAAGACGAAGGTCTTCAAATATGGCAATACTGTAATTGCGCGAGATGTTGAATTTTTTAGAACAGTTGTTGCGCGCCATCTGATGGTAAGTTGGCGAACTTTGTTGAAGCTTTTTAGTTCATAGCCCTGTTATATTATTTTACTTCGGTGGGGTTAAGTGCTATGGGAACACCGAAGGAGGACGCTGCGATATGTATGAGGGATAGAAAAAACTCATACATATTACTATTTTTCATAAATTGAGGTTGCCTTGGTTGGGGCTCGAACCCGCAACCTCACGTGTAACAGTCCAACGCGCTAACCATTACACCACAGCGCCCACAATTTCTTAAATACACCTAACGTTAGGCAAATTTTAAATTTCTTACTGTTCTTCTAAATGTTTACCATTTTATAGACAAATTTTGACACAAGTCTATTTCAACATATTAAAAATTTTTGATATAAAACATTAGTTGACCTTCAATCAGGGTATCATATAGTCGGCACGTCCAACTTTAACTAGATTGTTCGTTTTAATTTAATAATGGCATTTGTAAAATTGTTGGAACTACATTGCTAGATCTGTCAAAACAACAGAGTAGTATATTGGAAGATGACAAAGCAAATCGTGGAGGAAAAAAATTTTTTTGTTGTTTTTTCTTTGATATTTTAAATGCTTAATATCGCTCCTAGACGAGAACAAGAAATTCTCATTGAGTTTGTAATTTAACTTAACAAATATTTCCAAAAATTCTAAAAACGTCGCGTGTTTTTAAAAATTTTTTTTTTTAATATTTTCTTTCATTTATTTACAGATATTTTCATTGAATATGGGCGTGACTGTTGCTGCATTTTATTTATATTTTAATCAAATAAAAAACAGGCAAATTTAATTTAAGCGATCTAGCTTTGTTAATAAGGAAAATATTGCATTTTATGTGGTCATTTTGTATGAGAGGTAAGCGTGGTTGTTAACAAATTTTGTTAATTTTTTCACCATTGGTTAATATTATCATAAAATTGCAAATTCAAGGCTCTACGATGTTTCCATATATTTAATGAAGCTAATATTCGTATGAAGCTGAACCACTGTGCGTCGTCCCCTGACGATTTCCTTAGGCAAGAATAAAATCCGGATAGGGACTTGCCTGTAACGGATTATTTTTCACAATTTGTTAGATACCTTTGGTATTTTAGCATATTTAATTCCTTAAATGCAATTAATGTATATCCCGATAAAAATAAAATTAGGGAAAAGTAGAATATTTTCTTCCATTTCAAAAATTGTTCGTCCCTTGGGAAACCTTTATTTACTTAGTATGGACATTATTATTTGAATACTTTAAATCTGAAATATGTAATACACTCAAAATAATAAGTATGTTGGCCGAACAGAAAAATTTGTTTCTTTAACAAAATTTATTTCTGTTTTTTGGCTTAAAATAAAATTTGTTGATTTTAACACTTTTTTTTCGTAAATTTAACAAATCTAAATTTAAGTAAAAAATTTGTAAAACTACAGTTTTATCTGTAATTATGCTGAGTCGTAGAATTTATTCAAATTTAGGGTCTCGAGACCCTCCCCGGACCTAGTCCAATGGAGGAAACATTTTGTCCGTTTTGCTCTATTTCGCTTAGTTTTCGAGATATGGGCCATTTTATGAAGTCGAAAATTTTTATTAAAAATTTCGGTGGGTCCAAGGCCCCGCCAAGGTCCATTTTTGGATAGAGATAACCCCTTTTTGAAAAATTTAACGAATGGGTTCTTAAAAATTAGTTATAAATAGTTTTGAAAATTAACACTCAAAACTAGTTAAAGTACTGCGGAGTTTTAGTATTGTGTTAATGAAGATAAACTAAAATCTTTGCTTAAATCAGTGTTTCAACCAAAAATTTGTTAAAAATTAGTCAAATCGATTTGAAACCGGTTAGACAGATTTTTCTCCTGACGTATTATTTTAAGTGTATGCATTTTTTTAATGAAAATTTTATTTCCAACTAGAGTTTGCTGTTCGGTTTTAATCGAAACCGAAACCGCGGTTTTCCAAGCTTCAAAACCGAAACCGAAAACCGAGAAAAATAAGTCGGTTTTTATCAAATACTTACAACAATTAAAACAATTAATTGAATTATATATTGAGTCTTGAATTTCGAAAAGGCTCAGCTCCTATTTTACAAAATTTTTTATTTAATTGTGATGAACAATTTCTCCATTAAATATTACTTTAAAGAGTTTTTTGTTTTTATTACTTCAGATAGTATAAGCTGAGGATTATAATTTTAGAAAAAAAATTGCACCAAAAAGTCATGCACTTTAAGAGATATTAAGTTTCACGTATTCAGTTCAGATTTTCGTAGTCGGCGAAATTTATTGTATAAAATTTTTATATTGTTTTAAAAATTCAAAATTAAACTCATTTGCCGAAACCAGAATAAAAAATTTTAATTTATAGCGGTTTTTGCGTTTTTTTCCCCGGCAATGGCGAAAAATTCAATCGATTTTTAATAAATATCTTGAATGTATTAAAATATTTAATTTCTATACATATTAAATTATTTCAAAGCAATTCTATTAATATCACAAGAAAACCGAAAAATAACCGAAACCACGGTTTTTTTAATTTTGAAAAACCGAAACCGCGGTTTTCAAATTTTTCGGTTTTTAGCAAACTCTATTTCCAACAATACCTGTGTTTGTTATTTTTCATATAAAAAATTGTTTAAAAATAAAAGTTCAAAATTGGTGCCTTTTTAAAAAGTTTTTTTTTTTATTTTGAATTAAAAAAACAAAATTCTGTTCTTGAACGCTACTAAAAACTAAAAAAAAAAAAAAAAATACATTAAAAGGTTCTTGTTTGGAGGTTTTGACAGGGATAACTGTATTTTAATAATAAGTGATAACTATATTTTAATAATAAATGACAAGACAAAGTTGTTTTATTAATTTTTTCTTTAATTTTCTGTAAAAAAAAAAACCGGGCACACTTTTAACATCATACTTTAGCAAGATAAAAAAAATATAATAAAGAAGAATGTTAACAGTAAATTGAACAGACAGCTAAAATGCCATAAATGGACAGTAAACAGCCAATATTATGTCAGAATTTTTCTAAAAGATTTTATAGAATAAAACAAATAAACAATTGAAAACACTGGAGTAAAAATCTTTTTAAAATGATATATTTTAATATGTATATAGCATGACTTGGGCTTCTAGGCTTTTAAAAATGTCGACTGTAGTTGTTTCCATTTCATATCAACCATATAAAGAAGAAAAATCTGGCGGTATGTTGAAAAGTTAATTAAATAAAACTTGTTCATAGTAAATATATAACTCATTCATACCTGGTGGTACTTTTACATTAGAGTGGACCGAAATACAAAAACTTTCGACCTATATTAATCAAACAGAGCAGAAAAATTCTAGTACGATTGATAAATAGGGAAAATACATCAATCAAAATTAAAAATGTTGGACGTTCTGTAAAAAGTTTATATACCAGCAGTGAGCCTTTGGTGTGTATCTATTGATATACAAAAGGATTTAGCAAATTCTTAAAGACGAGTTACTAAGGCAATAAAGTCAGCTTAGAAAATTGGGGTATTATGGGAAACGCCAGAATTTTGGCAAAAAAGCTAAACTAATTTTAACCCCAGCAATTTTGCATGCTACTAAAAGCTTCAACGAGATATTAAAAAAAAATTTGATTAAAAGAATTTAATTGCTATTTATTTTAACTTTTTTATTTTTTTTCTTTAAATTTGTCATTCTTGACAGAGCAAAATATTATGAAACTAAATATAATTTTATAAAAAAAAAAAAAATAAAACGAAAAAAAAAAATATTGTGCTCCTCCAACTGGGTTTTGAACCTGGGACCTTCTCCATCAGCAGCCAGAATAGTACCCCTATGCCACCAAGTTGCGAGTTTGCTGGCAACAACATTGCAGTATTTAAACATAACTTTAAAAAAAAGATAAAAACAGGGCAGCACTCTACCCCGTAAATTTATTGAGGGCGAAAAATTTTGCACTTTTGCACTTTATTAGGCAACGTTTTTAGAAAAGAACACGATGCCCTCTCAAAATCTTACCCTTAATTTAGAAAAGAACACAAAAAAGGCAATTCAAAAGCAAAATGAATAAAAAAGCAACATTTTTGTCAGAAAAGAAATCACCATTAACATTGGGTCAATTTCCCTAATGTCAAATAATTCTCTATCTGTTTACAACATAGATCTCAAAGCACAATGACATTTGACGCCATTTGCACAAATTAAAGCACATTCATATTATGACATTAACACATTGGCTGAAAAATCTATAGGATGACAGATACGTGCCGCCACTAATAAAACATCCATGATTTCTTTTAACTACCAACCTTCAGATGATACATGTCAAAATTTAATGACCAGGGCAGCGACTTTCATGCAAATGCATGTTTGGAGTCGTTAATCCAAATTTGATTTTGCCCAAATAGTTTTCCGAATCAAAGAATTTGCAACAAAATGGTATCGATTTGTTGTTGCATATTTTTGTATATTTTGTTATAAACACATATTTTGCATTTAAGTACATATTTTTTTGCATATTTTATGATTTTTATTACATATTTTTGACGATAATGACGAACGCTCTGGTCGCACAGTAGAGGTGGTGATACCGGAAAACATCAAAAAAGTTCACAAAATCGTTTTGACAGACCGTAAAGTAATAGCTGATACCTTAAAGGTAGCAAAGGAACGGTTTTATTTTGCATAAACATTTGTCCATAAGAAAGCTGTTTTCGAATGGGTGACGGATTTGCTCACAGTGCACCAAAAATAACAACGTGTCTATGATTCTGAGAGCTTTTTGGCGCTGTTTCGGCGAGATAAAAATGGCATTTGGAGTGATTTTATCGCTCTTTAAGGAGACTATGTTGAATAATAAAGTCGAATTTTGTCAAAAAATTTTTGTTTTATTGGTTATCCTACGGCCGATGTATTAAATAAGACTATTATATTAAAACCATTTTTAATCGGCTATTTATTTCAAAGAATTTATATGGAAAATATGCTATTTTGGTGATATTATTAAATCATTATCACCGTATTTTCATACCATGCAATTTATGGATAAATTATTATACATTACTATTAAAATCTAAAAAGCTCTGGTCAGACCCATGTGTAATATGAAATTAAGGTGATTTCTCAATCAAACTTTAACCAACTTTAAGAATTGCAATTGTCTACAATTTTTCCTTATTAATAGAATTAAATAAAAAATTTAAATATTTTAAGCTTCGGTCCACTATATTTGGTACATGTTCAGTTGATAAATGTTTCAATTATTTATAAAAAATTGTTAAATAAACATAAAAATGAGTTCAAATTACAGACGACACGCACTATCATCAATATATTTTTATGCAAGCGCCTTTTTAAAAACCGAAAACATGAATTACAACAAATTGTATACTATCTGTTTTTATTTATTTCAATATTTACAAATATTTAATAGATAGTAAATGTTAAATTTATTTAAGATAAACTTTTAAAATACAGGTA
The DNA here is from genome assembly GCA_949987735.1 of Leucophora obtusa. Taxonomy (NCBI): domain Eukaryota; kingdom Metazoa; phylum Arthropoda; class Insecta; order Diptera; family Anthomyiidae; genus Leucophora; species Leucophora obtusa. The sequence continues at coordinate 116,806,874 of OX465297.1, forward strand.
AATATTGGAATGAGACCATTAGTGTGTACTTCAGCAATAACAAACTGCGTCGAAATTTATAAAAAAAAGTTGACCAGATCAGAACATTTTGTATGAAACTTACATAATTGTAATTAACCCCCTAACGGATAAGGCTGCCGGCATGCAGCCGTCATAATATTGACCACAAATGAGTATTTTATAGTTACAAGTTAAGCTTTTCTGATAGAAAACAAAATTTACTAAACGTCTAAATTAAAATTTCGAAAAAAATAATTATTTCAAAACGGACACAATTTTCGAAAATCTAAAATACATATTTAAGTTGACTTAAAACTGTTGATAATGAAAAAAGCTTTAACTTTTTATAAGTCGTTACTTTGGCCCAAGGACATACAGGATTTTATCAGAATATCTTAAAGAACATCTGCTAAACTTGAAAGCGAATGAAATGATTTTTATGAAATTTGCAGAAAGAATAAATTTAGTATTTAAATTATATCAATTTATATATTGAACGATTTTAATAGACCTCTTACCTTACCGTAAAGTGAAGTTGCAGGAGTTAGCTGATACCTTAAAGATTAGTGTCCGACCGAGTATTCGGCTTCGGCTTCGGAGTTCGGCCAAAAAGTGATGTTCGGCCAAGTTCGGTGTTCGGCAAAATTTTGGCAGAATACCGAACTTTTCGAGAAATCAATATTTTGCAATATTTAGCTCTTTAATTTTGTATAGTAACTTATAAATATGCACATTTTTAACTTAATTTTTACTTAAAGAGTGAAAAATACAACTTTTTTATGTTTTTGCAATTTAGAAATATTTTGGCCGAAGTTCGGCTTCGGTTCGGCCTTAAAAAAGTGAGTTCGGTCGGACACTATTAAAGATATCGAAGGATCGTGTAGAATTTATTTTGAATGAACATTTGCCCATGAGAAAGCTGTTTTCCAAAAACAACAACATGTCAATGATTCTGAGAGCTGTTTGGAGCTATTTCGGCGAGATAAAAAGGACCTTTTGCGTCGGTATGTAACAATGGACGAAACTTGGATCTGCCACTTCACTCCAGAGTCGAATCGGCAGTGAGCTGAGTGGACAGCAACTGGCGAACCTCACCCGAAGAAGCCAACAGCAGTCAGCTGGTAAAGTTATGGCATCAGTATTTTGGGATGCGGCTGGAATTTTGCACATTGATTACCTTGAAAAAGGCCAGACCATCAGTAGCAATCGCTACATGGCTCAACTGTTGCGTTTAAAGGAGGAAATCGCAAAAAAGCGGGCCCATAGGCAGAAGAAAAAAGTGATATCTCACCAAGACAATGCACCGTGTCACAAGTCGCTGGCTACCATGGCCAAATTGCACGAATTACACTTTCAATTGCTTCCACACCAGTGTTGCCACTTTTTCGTTGGATAATTTTTGAATAATGATATTTTTGTGTAGTTTTCGTGTAAATTCATTTCCAGAGCTTTTTAATAATGAAATAAACATTAGTCGATATTTCGATTAAATGAGTTTGTGAAACATTTACCACAAATTTCTATTTTCCGACGCATTAATTCGTAAATTTGTTTAAAACTAACCCCATTGAAGAAGAAATCAAAAACATTGTTCTATATTTAATTTCTATTTTTAACCTCGTATATTGTTCATGTTTTGCGAATATATTTTTCAAACTTCATGTTAAAAAAGTACTTTTCTCTTGGGTGGCAAGACCATTTGAAAATGCTGCGACGGAGTGAAATTTCCATGATCAGAGAAAAATGTTTTTAACTCAACACAGTGGTTCAGAATCAAAATATTTTGAAAATAATTCAGCACTTTAGAAATAATTAACCTAGAAAGATTTCTTTGAACTGTGAACGACACCATATAATTCACTATTTAAATCCTGAAAAATACATTGCATTTAATTTGTCTTTAGTTAATAGAATATTTTTTTTCCAAACATAACCAATATTTTTCAGAAAAATTGACTTTGATTTGGCTCTGCAGAAAACTGGACCAGGTTATTGAAAAAATGCAAAATTTCGGGCAGACTTTCACAATGTCTGGTTTGGTGGCACTGTGGGCTCGGCCGGAAGAACTTAAGTCGAAATTATTTTGCCTTCGAAGCTAGAAATTTCATGGTAATCCAACTAGCCGGTAAGAAATCACTATATTATTTCCAAAATATTTTGACTCTGCCCTACAACGTGGAGAAGAGTTGGTCTAAATGGCCTCGTATATTATTTGGAAAAATATAAAAACAATTTTATTAACTTTTTTGTGTAATTTCATACAGTTTTGGATAATTTTGGACCTACAGCTGTGTAATTTTTTTATTGACTGGTGGCAACACTGTTGCACACCCACCGTATTCTCCCAGCGATTTTTAACCTGCTTTCAGACTTGAAAAAAATTATCTATGGAAGGAGATTTGGTTCGAATGAAGAGGTGATTGCCGAAACAGAGGGCTATTTTGAGGACAAGAATAAATCATTCTATAAAAAAGGTATCGAAATGTTAGAAAGGCGTTGGAGTGATTGTATCGCTCTAGAAGGAGACTATGTTGATAAATCAAGTCGGATTTTGGAAAAAAAAATTTTTTGTTTTATTGGTTATCCTACGGACTTTTCAGCCCATGTGTTATAAGCCACCAAGTATTATATTGTATGTCTGGTAAGCTCAGTGGATAGAGCTGTCGTCTGTCAATCTGACGACCTGGATTCAAATCACAGCAGGACAAAAAAATAATACATATCGTTGAGGAGAGCGAAAAAACTGTTAAAAAATCTACTTTTAAGATATTTTATTGGCATCATATTACGATCTCATTTAGTAAAATCATCATTAAGGCATATAATGCCAATAAAATATCTTAAAAGTAGATTTTTTAACAGTTTTTTCGCTCTCCTCAAAATCTATTAAAAAACACATGTGACATTTTGCAGGCCGGTCGACGATATGAACTTTTTTAAATTTTATTTTGGAAAATATATTTCCAGAGCACCTATTTATTGGTTTTGCTAGCGTTTTGCCAACGTTGAAAATTTTGTTTCCCCAGTACTCTGCCGCTTTTTGAACAGTCGTTTCTTTTGTCTAATTATGTTATCATTTTGGTAATGGGAAAGCACAAAGCCAAAATGCCAGTACTTGTACCACCTGTTGAAGTGCCTTGCCATCGCTTTCCCTTTTTTACGAGGGGTACTATTTATATTTCGGGAATAGCAAATAATAACAAACATTTTTAAATGAAAATGGTTTTATTTTTTTTTTAAGCATTTATTGAAAACTATATTATACATATTCACAATAATTTATTAATTTTACATTAAGAGATCAATCTGTACAATTTTTCACCTTAAATATTAATATACCAAGTAATAAATAAATACATAGAAAAAATATAGCGGGTTATTTTGTAAAACGCAACGCCTTGCGTTGCGTTGATTTGTGTGTAAATTGTTATTGTTACAAAAACAATTTGTATGGAAAACAACGCAACGCAAGGCGTTGCGTATTTCAAAATAACCCCCATAATCTTTTTGATGGGAAAAGTTAATACAAAAACCAGTTGAATTGAGATGGTTTTATTGTTTTTCAAAATATCCCCCTTAATGATCACTATAGTTTTGCATTCGTTCAAACCATTTTTAATCATTCCCTTACACCAATCCACACGAGCCTTTTTTTGAGCGGGTATCCAACGAGAGCAAATTTTTTTTATGTAAATCGTTCATGTAAAATCGAATGTATTGATGTGGAACTAATGTGCAAGGATGCCTCTATCTCACGATATGTCACATAACGATCTTGCATTATCAGTTCACGCACTGCATCGATGTTTTGTGGCACAACAACCGATTTTGACGGAATTCGTCGGCGAGCGAACTACGGCCACAATTGAAATCACTATACTAGCGATATACTGTGGTTTTTGATGCTGCTTTATCGCCATACAAAGAACTGAGTTCATCGACACATTCTTGTTGAGATAATCCACGTCAAAAGTTATGAAAAATAATCCAACGAAAAACTTCTCTTGAAATTTCCATTTTTTGGCCAAATTGATTTTCTTAACTCACTGTAAACAAAACAAATAGCACTTGTACATCAAAACCTTTTGAGTGCGTTTATTCTAAAAAATGTCAAATTTTATTATGCTGTTGCCAGATTTTAGCTATTGACATTAGTGTTGCCAGTTCCCGAAATATAAACAGTACCCTTCGTAATTTTCTGGCCGAGTAGTTTGAGAGCAATTGACCTCTCATTCCTCGTAGGGAAGCTATTCAAAAATGAACTTTGGTGGAATAAATTTGTAAATTATTCCTCATTATAAAAAGTTCCATTTAGATAGAGCAAAATGGGCTAAAAGTTGTTAAAATTAATAAATCGATTCTAAACAAAAAAAAAAAACATGATATTTAATTTAATTAATCTGTAACTTTTTAACGACAAAATTCGGTAGTTAAATTGTCAAGTTTTCATAGTAAACTGAGAACTTAAATAACGAATTTTGTGGTTAAAAAGTTAGAGAACCCCACCACAGTTTGTCTGTTAATTGAAACGTTATATGTATATAAAGTTTTGAACACCTTTGGAGAAAAGCTTAACTTTGGGAACGATGAATTTTAAATCATGTTTCATGATTAACACTAAATTGGATTTGGGATAATTTTGACCGTTCTTATTCATGAATATAAAATTGGCCCATAAGATTTAAAGGAACCAGGAACGTAAGGAATTTTTTTTAATAAAAGGTCACATTATAAAAATGCTAATAACTCGAAAATTAAACGAGATAGAGCAAACATAAAATAAATGAAATCTCATGTTTTTACTATTTATTTTTCCTTTAATTGATTTAAATAAATTTTGTAATTTTGTTTGATTTTTTAAATGAATTTACCATTATTTATGTTTTTGCTGTTTTTCTGTTGAAATTTAGTTAGTCGACTTAAGGGAATTTTTTATTTCGTTATTTCTTTTGTATTTACTATTTCTGTGGTTAAAACTATTTTTTTACATATGTATATAAATAAATAATGACAAAAATTTACACTTACCAGTAAACCAGTTTCAACATTTGGTATTAAAATAATTTTTGAACCGTCCATTAAATTATTTTCTTTCAATGAACCATCTTGAAGCTCTCTGCAAGAAAAAAAGATGAGAAAAAAAACAGTTAATAAAACAAAAACTTCAACAAAAAATAATAATTACATATAAGAAGGTAAAAAATTTTACCCCTATAGTAACAGTTTGGTTTGTAGAAATATTGCAGTTGAAATGTAGAACCAAAACAAAGAAGACAATTTCAAAACTTATAAAAAAAATGTTTAAATTTTAAAGGCTGTTTAATGAAATAAACTACTTAAAATATACAATTTTCTTAAGTGTAACATTTAAAACTAAAAATGTGTTTGGAATATAAAAATGTTTCCAGAGACAACAAAGACACGATTTTGAAGAAATAATAAAATTTAATATACTGGAAGTGTCAGCTGAATGTTTAATTGTTTTTTAAACAATTGCAATTCGAAATTGTTATTAAAATATATACAAATTATAAGAAAAAATAAACAAAAATCCAGACTTTTATTTTGAATTTATTATTTTTTTTTTATATAATTTGGATAGTAAAGTTTGAGGGTCACTTTTATAAAAGCTTACACACAGAAACAACCTTTTTTTAAATCAAACAGAAATAACATTAAGTAGAAATACACTCACAATATTTTATCGTTAAAAACAACCTAAAATACATATTAAATTAATTGAAACACAATTAAAAAAGTACTACTGATTTTTCATTATATTCAAACCATTTTGCTATTTATTTTTAAACAACATTGTTTAAACAATCCATAAAAGAAATAAAAATAATTGAAAAGTCTGTTAAAACAATCATCAATTTTTAACTGACAAAACGTAAAAAAACGATATTGTGGTTTGTTTTTTCATATTTTAAAGTTTTTTTTTTTTTTGAATTTTCAAAACTCTACCACGCAACACACACGTTTATATTTTTATTGGCTATGGTTTTGTGTATGAGTAAAGAATTTCTTGTAATTCCCTATAAACAATTTTACTGAAATTCAAGTTGAAAACAAGTCCAATTCCAGCCCTGTTTTCCAGTTTCAAGGCTTGAATACAATTTTAAGTACATTTTATTTCAATAGCATACTCCATAAAAAGGGGGAAAAAAATCAAGTTTGAAATTTTTTTTTTAAATATACAAATGCTAGAATTTGGAATCTACTTTACTTCAAACAAAATTTAAAGCACTTGAATTTTTAAAACCTTTGAATGGAAATAATTTTGTATATAACCAAACTATTTCTTTTAACAAAAAATAAAATAGAAAATATTTGAATTTTTTGTTTTAAAACAGAAAACAAGGAAATTATTTAAATTATTTTTCTAAAAATAGAAAACTAAAAATAGAACATTTGACTGAAAATATCAACTCCTACAGACAATACATATTTTTTTCTAGTTTGTTTTTTATTGACTGATAAAAAAGTTAAACAATAAGTTTCAATGTATTTTAATTGATTCTTCAATTGAAAATAAACTTTACCTATTACTTTTCAAATAAACCTCAATCGGTTTTGGAAAATATATTGTGAGTGTAGGTTTTAAATCAAACAAACAAGAAAAATACACAGTGGTGTAATCCGCAGATATTAATAAAACGTAAATATGTTGTGGAATACAAAAAATATGGAACAACTATTTTCCTAGATGCGCAATGTCAGGTTTTGGGGTTAAAAAAGGAGTTGAAAGTGACCCAATCTTTTGTCAGCTTCAATAGAATTATGTACAAACTGGATATCAAACAAAAGATATTTTTAATGTTTATCCAATGGAAGAGAAAAATTATTGCACACTACTTTCTTAAACAACACTACTTTCTCGAACAACTTAAAAATTCATTTTTACCTATAAAAATGAAATTGTCTATTACTTTTGTCCCCTCCATCACATATCCATGTTTCATTCAGATCTGAGGGTTAGTTTCCTTGTGAGTTTGTTTTCTTTTTAATTTAAAAATATTTAAACAAATATGTTTAAACTTATTTTTAAAATAAACAAACAACACCTACAAATGTTGATATATTTATATAAATACAAAAAAATTTCTTTTAACTACAATCATATTCACTTAAAACATATTCATTTTAAATTTAAAAATGTTTGTTAAAAGTTAAGTTGTTAATTTTAATTTGTTATACGATTTTTTGTCTGTGTATACTAAAAATGACAAATAAAAAGCTTAAATTTTAAACTTCAAAAATATTTAAATAATTTCGTAACTTTTTGTTGAAAACAATAAAGTATAATAAAAATAAATAAAAAGAAAAAATACAAAATTGCCAGCAAATGACATTTTTTTGCACGATATAGTGAGGTTTTTTTATATTTTCGGTAGACAGCCATCAATTTTAAATTTACGAAAATTCACAAAAATGCTAATTTTATGCTGATAAAGCTCTTTTTGTGAATTCGTTTTTAAAGGTTCAATTTTATGTAAAGCAAACAATCACCTCTTTAAACGAAAAGTTTAAAAAATAAAATATTTAAGGTGGAGATGGGCAAGTAAATAAGTAAATTTGGACTGGCATTTACCCACGTTTACGTGAGTTATTTCATATTTTACTCACACCCACGCGTTTTCACAAATTGCTATCAACGAAAAAAAAAACAAAATGCTAGAAAAAGGGTAAATTGTGAATTTTAAACTAAAAATTCCTCGGAATATGTAATTTTGCTATTTATTTTGAATTTAAAAAAACTATAAAAAGTTTACGATAATTCGGGCATGCTGACCATACACAGAGAGAATTTTGCTGGACGAGTTTCAATGAAATTTTTCAGTAAACTAATGAAGCTTTCTTCATAAAGTAAATGGAAAATTTCCTAAATATGATGAAAAAGCTTCATATATTTTATGAATCTACTTTTAATGAAACTTTTTTTTTGAGTGTATGAAAGTTTTAATAAATGATATGAAATTTTTTAAAACATTTTATGAAAAATTCCATTAATTCAATGAAAAGTTTAAATGGACGGGTTCCAGTGCAACTTCGTTAATTTTATGCAAAAATTCATTAATATCATGCAGATAATTCTTTCAGTGTATCCCAGCAAAATAAAAAAAATGGAAGTTATGGTTTCAAAACCACTTTTTTCATTGCTTCCGCATTATCAGAAGTATCCGTTAGCGTATTTTTATTGCTTTTTTAGAAGTACTTCTGAACAACTTAAAATATCACTTATTTCATTGCTATCAAAGCATACGTTTGTATATTTTACAGCTTTTTTAGAAGTAATTCTGAACAACATCATAAAAAATCAATTAGTGCTTCTAAAGCATTATTGTTCTAAAAGTGATGCTATTAATTGATTTGGATACACTTTATTTCCAAACAGGGGGTTAGAATACTGGTTCGATTAATATTTTTTTAATTTTTTTTTTAATATATATAAATAATTTGTTTCAATTTAATATTTTTTAATTAATATTTTTTAATTTTCAAAAATAAATAAAATTAAAATGATGCTTTTAATTTTATTTAAAGCAAAAAAAGTGGTCTTCAGATTGTTAATTTTATTTTAAAATCGCAAAAAACAAAAAAAAATCTGGTCATGTTTAAGGCTGGGGACCATTTGTGGATAAAGATAATGCAAGATTTAAGGAAATTTTATAGAATTTCCAAAAATATACAGTTTGTATAGATCCGATCAGTGCTCGCTAAATTTTACTATGTAATTTGATAGAAGGTCGATATCGCTTATTTTATTATTTATTTTTATTTTTCATTAAAAGCCACAACTACTGAAAACAAGTGACAAAATAAAAAAAAAATCAGACATTACGTTAAAATTCTGCACAATGTTCTGAACCATCTTCTCGCATTTTGGGGCGAATTTATCCACTATTTTGATCTTTAAAAATAAAGGCAACAAATAAAAAAATTAGAAAATACTAGAATGTCCCTATTATATTGCACATCACTGTATATGGGTGATATCAAAAACTGTGATAAAAACCGTGTAACTACCGAATTTCTAATGCATGGATTACATTTAAGTTACATATTTCGATATATATCAGCGCATTGTCACCTATTTTACAAAATTTATAACAATCTGACCAATTTTTGGTTAATACATAAAATTTGTGACCAGTTTTATAGGCCAAATGTAAACTCCGTAACAAGTAACTCATAAGGTTTTTTAACTTTAATAGCTTATATTTTAATAACCAATAAAGCTAAACACTCAACTGTAAGAATTTTTATGAAGAGGAAAAGTGCCGTTTTTAATAAAAATTAATACATTTTACAAACTTTTTCGTATATCTTAGCTATCACGACTTCAACTCTGTAACGATTTTTCGTCATAATTTTTGATAAAAATGCATATACCAGAATTTTGGAGTTATCTATTATTTATATTGCGAAAAGTATAATGTTATTTATACTGAAATGATGGTCGGACTGTAAGTAATCATCCAGTATAACAGACTTGAAGCTTTTGTGCAGCATGTAACATTCTCGAGATGAAAAAGGATGTCTTTAATAAGATTTGAAAAAATGTTGTAAACTCCGTTCCTAATTTTTACACCAAACTATTTAACGAGTAAGAAAATCAATGTCAATGTCACAATTTGGATTCACCTTGTAGACATCATACGATTTTGTTTCGGAAAGAAAATTCTGACAAAGCGTTTCTGAAAGAAAATGAAAAAAGTAACCAAATGTAAACTCCGTAACTGTAAACTCCGTAACCACAATTGTTTGCATCAGTTTTAATTCAAATAAATGTAGATAAATGTTTAAAATATTTTAAAATAACCATAAACAGAGGTGATTCAACTAATATTTATGCGTCAAAAGACGATTCAACTAAAAATTTTGCGTCAAATCAAAAAAAGTTATCAGTTTTTTACCCTAACCTGTTGGAGCGAAAAACGATTGATTTTGCATTTCATTGGTTATTAATGGATATTTTGAGTCATTACTGACATTAGTTTGACAAATTAAATTTGTTTTACACAATTTAATAATTTTTTGATCGTGAAATGTTATGTTTTTAATATATTATTTTGTAACTGCGCAACCGCTGTTTGGATTTTAAAAAATTTTATATTTTTGAAAAGCATTTAAAAGGAGCAAAAATACAAAATTAAAAAAAAATAAAAACACAAATTATATATCATTGGAAAGCAAGTTGAAAACCCAAATACGAAAAACTAATAAATTGAAGAAAATTCGTACGCAATTTTTTTTTTGTTATATCTTTTGCTTGCAGAAATGTAAACTCCGTTACAACAAAAAAAATTTAAATTGTGCAAAAAAAGTTATTGCGACAACTTGTAGAAGAGATTTTTTGCAATTAGGTTTATAATGACTAAACTTACTGATGCCATTAAGAAAAAACCGAAATATTAACACTTTTTGCTTCTCACAAATTTGGCCCAAAAATTTATCACATTTTTTGATTTCATCCATATACAAATTTTATTTTTTTTTATTTTACAATTTTTTTTTTTTAGTTTTTCTGGTACCCCTTCCATCAACGCTTTTATGGTATTATTAGATAACTTTCTAGCTGCTAAATACCACTTTCCGCGGAAATCTTTGGCATCTTTGGGGATTTTTTTTGGTGCCTTAATTTCTCTTTTGACCAAGCCAAGTACCTTTCAATTTGCCTGAGTTCTGGACAGTTTGGCGGTCTGCTTCTCGGGCCTCCAAAAGCAAGTTATTATTTAAGTATTTACCACTCCAAGGCCGCTTTGCTGTAATGCCAAGAGATACCCGCAAAAGATGCCAAAGCAGTACAAAAAGCACTACAATTAATGATCTAGATGTACTCCTTTTTCAACAGAAACATTAATGATTTTAACATTGACTTGTCATAGGAGAGGAGTTCTCCAATTTTTAACATTTTTCAGTACTTTTTGAACGAGGGCAAAGAAAACTCGTTTTCATCAATTAAAAGTTAAAAAAATTTTTTCGGCAAAGAAAATTATATTTTTGGCTTATTTTACAAAACTTTTTTTTATTACCGCCACCGGTATCGAACTTGCGACCTCAAGATTGCTAGTCTAGATCTCTACCACTGAGCTATTCTTTGATTTGAAAGTTGACTGGCATAAAAACACCACTTTGTTATTTCGAGATATTGTGCTTTATTCTCTTCAATAAAACTACTTACTAAACAAGTGCAAAAGGTGCACTGCAATTCAGTACTATTTTCGCAGGTGCATGGTCATTTTTTATATAATTTTTAAAAATGTCAAATTTAAACAAATTAATTATAAAATATAATGGTCCCACCGGGAATCAAACCCGCGATCATCTGTATGGAAATAAACTGTATCAAAATCACTTTTTAGGATCACTTCTAGAGCAATTATGTTTTAGAAGCCATACTTAAGTGATTTTTTGTATGTTATTCAGAATTACTTTTAAAAAAGCTAGAAAAATATACTAACGGATACTTTGGAAGCAATGAAAAGTGATTTTTTTGAAGTTGTTCAGAATTACTTCTAAAAAAGCAGTAAAAATACACTAACCGATACTTTTAAAGTAGTGAAAATAAGTTGGTTGTTAAGCATGTAGCAAGTAGACACTTCATTCTGACTTCTCCAAACATAATTTTTCAAGTTTATGTGGTCACGAAAGACTTACTGCTCTCACCACAAGTACAGATAGCTTGCCATACCAGGAATTTTCGAGGACATTTTTAGACTAGCGTCCTTTTCATCTTGCGTACAAAAAACTCTGTACAATCCATTTTTTGAGCGACTTTTCTCCCTGAAAAATTGGGATTCTTCTTCAACATGGCACTAATTTTGTTGCCTTATCGGGTGATCTTCAAGTCGTCCTTAAATTTCTTTAGAACGTTAGAAACCGTTTTTGGGCCAACTTTTAGTTCCCAAGCTATTTTTTATATGTCCACTGAGGGTGGTTTTGAAAAGTTTTCACAATGTTTTTCGCACTTCCAATTCGCTTGCCATTTTGAATCTTATAAAAGTTTCTAGCAAAAAATTTCAAGTACGAAATTTTCTTACAATCATTTCAAATCCTACTAAAACATTTTTTTTTTTTTCAATTTCAGTGATTTTTAAAAGAAAGTTATTGCAAAAAATGTGATGGAAAATTATTTCAAACGCAGTCTTTATTGTCTTCTTAACAGAACATAAATTGCAGTAATTTTGTTGTTGAAAGTTAATATATTTGCTATTTAATACAATTCCTTTCCTGTATTTAAACATTGTTTAAATGTGCATTAAGAAATAAATTAAATAAATTTAAAAACAGTAACAATATAGTATAAACAAATTAACACCTGCAATAAAAAGTAATAAAAAGTCAGCACATGTGTCAACAACGACATTTGACTTTAAGGAATTTCAGTAAAAATAAATGTATTACAATAAATAAAAACAAACCTTTTATTAATTTAACAAAATTACAGTGGTAATAAGTTTTGAAAAGACTTGAAAAATTAACTACAAACTGTTTTATATGTGTTTTTAGCAGAAGATGTCGTTTTTAGCAAAACCTGTCGTTTTCGGCTAAATATGCTGTAGTAATACTACACTTAAAATATTTTGTTCGTAAAGGCCGCTGCAAATGTAATTTAAAACAAATGAAATTTCACTTGAAATCAGGACTACTAACATTTCATTAAATTCAACTTATATTTTCTTTTGTTTTTGACTGTTACTAAACTGAACCACAAATTAGTCAAAACAACTAACAATATTTACTTACATAAATTTTATTTGGTTTATTTTTTTTTTAAACCAAACGACTGCATAAAATGAATTTTACGAATTCTCAGTATTTTATGATATCTGTTTGTTTTTTTTTAATAACTTACGATGTTAGTTAAAATTAACATTTCTTCTACAAATGAATATTATTTTCATTTAAAATAACTTCACTGAAATACTACTTAAATAACTAACAAATTCTGACTGCAGAAGTTCCTGACTGTACGAGTATATGAGCTAAATTTCTCCAACAAACTACAAAATCAGAATTTAAACAACTAAATTTTTTTAGGTTACAATCGTTTTTATTTATTTTAAAGTAATTTTAAATGATTTTTGCAGTATTTTTTTTTTGTAATATTTGTTGGTCATTTTAGATTTATTTTAAATTAATAAAAAACAAAGTTATACATATGCCTACATATATAAATTAAAATTATTGTAAATATCATTTTTAGTTCTTTTTTAGGAAATTTATCTACAATTTAAATTAACATATGACACCTTATTTGCCGAAAATTTAAGTAAAATGTTTTAACAAATGTAAACAAAAAGCTCTTACCCGCAGAGTTGAACTTATTTAATTTTCTTTTTGTTTTAAGCTTAAATAAAGTAATAATAATAAAACAAGTAATTTAATTAAGTTTTTTTCATTTAAAAAAAAGTGACAAAATGTATTCGTCATATCAACATCATATTTATAAAAGTCATTGGACTAAAAATGCATTTTTAAACACGATTTCATTTAAACAAAAAAAGAACAGAACATTTCGAAATGGTATGTGAATTGTAAAAATTTACTTGTAAATTTTATCATCTCTCTTTCATTTGAAAAATAATTTAAAGAAAATTTGATAATATGTGATCTTAAGACCTGTTAACTTATCTCAAAATAAACTGAGTTTAGTGCTTAACCATAGTTATGAATGTCAAATTTATATAGAAATATCTGTGGTTAAGGTTTAACCATGGTTCTGTCGGAAATAAGTTACTCGCCCTAAATCGAACATAAATCAATAATTTATTTTATTAAAAGTTAAACGCTTCAAAAACTAAGCAGTTTTGTCTTTTGAAAGTCCAAATATTAAAATTCTGGAAAAATACAATATTTTAAAAATTTCATTTAACCTTTGCCATTTTGTTTTTTGCGAAGAAGAAGGTATTTTATAATATGAAATTCAATTTTTTTCAGAAATTATTTGTTTACGCTTAAAAACATTTTCAAAACATTACACAAATGGTAACAATGGTAACGGATACAATTTTTAAGATATGAATTACAAAATACAAAAACTGAATGAAAAATAATAAAAAAAAATTCAATATTGCGTTTTTTTTTGCACTCTACGACATGAAGTTTTGTAGTTTTTCTTTTATTTTTTTTAAATAAATTTTTCTTATGACTGCAGTAAGGCAGGCAACCTGTAGTAATTGGTAACACTTTGACGATAATGTATATCCAAACGTTAACAATACAATTAAATGGGGCTATAAACAAATGACTGAGAGACTTTCTGTTGCCTTGTAATGAATATTTTTTATTTATTTTCAAAACAAAAAATTCAAACTTAAAATACCGTTACATATGAGCTTAAGTTTGTTTTCAATCCATTTATTGTTACACCATTTATATTATTATTGAAATATTTTTTTTGTGTTTTGGAAATAATAAATTTTAATTTAAAAAAATGCATAATAATTTTTCAATAATACGGCTCAACATTTTCGGAACAGCTTTTGCTTTGTCTAGCATAAGAAATGTCCTTGTTTACTTTAAGACAGTGGAATAATCTTAAATAAAAAAGTTAATTTTATATAAGATGGCCCTACGTTGGGCGTCAAATTTTCGTATAGATGAACAAAATCTTATAGCGATCAGACTGATATCTATTAGTTTAAATTGTGGGCACTAATCAGGGGTATAGTATCGCCACAATTTTCTACTTTACCGATAGAGAGTGCTAGAATCTAATTTAACCTTAGCAAGTATTTAATATTTCTTAAGAAATCTTTCTTCCGTCTTTTTACAAAAAAAATAGTATCGTTTTAAAAAAAATTAATGTCTCTCTTTTATTTTGTGCCAAAAATAGCGCCATCCGTGATAAGGAATCCGTTAATACTTCATATTCCTGCCATCAAGTGATAACTCCACTAATAGCAAAAGTCTGTAAAAATTTTAGTTAAAACTACTAAAAATTAGTTAAAAATTACCACGCAGAAAAACTGCAGTAATTAGTAGATTATATTTGCTAAATTTTAAGTAAGATAGGAACAGCAAAAATTAAATAAAAATTTTAAATATACAGACTTATTTTTGTTTGAGTTAAATTTTAGTGAAGAGAAAATAACATAGTAAATAGCTAAAGTCGGCAAAAAATTTTGCTAAATAATTACTACACACAAAAAAATATACCAGAAAAGAATTTAAAAAACTCGTTTGTTTGATATAAAAGTTAAATACAATAACCCTTTGAATTTGATTCAAACATTATGTTTATCACTATTGCAACTTTTAAAAATAATACTCAACAAAATGCATTGATAAACAAATAATTGAATAATTTTTCATTTTCAATAAACATAATACTTGAATCAAAGTAAAAATCAATTTTTTTTAATTTTGGCCGTTATTTTGATTTTTTTCAAGGCATGCTATGTTTTGTTCTTCTTTTTGTAAGTTTGTCTATTACTTTTGTAGATTCATATTTTAGTTGCTCTTTGGACTTTGATGCGGTTGCACATATTATGTGTGAACCGGAAAAGTTTAATGAAATTATAAATAATAAATTTCTAAATAATAGTAATATGAAATATTTAGAATTTTATTGCACCTTTTATACTTTTTGTTGTTTTTTTTATTTTTTAATTAATAAAATTAAATTTAACATGTTTTTTTATTTAAAAAATTATTAAAACTTTTTGTTAAATCAACACATTCTTTCATTAAAAAATCACAAAAATTCAACAATTGCGTTTTATCAAATCAACAACTTTCTTTATTGACAAAAAACCAAAATAATTTCAACAACGTGCTTAAAATTTTTATTATCAATTCTGCAAAAATCGTCATCACAGGAAATTCAAAAATTTTTTTTATTGAATCTGCGATTTTCGTATTCAAATACGAAAATAATTTTTTTGTGTGTATACAAAAAAATCACAAAAAAGTTTAAAATTTTGAAGTTCTTTTTTCAATTTTTTTTAATATCCTTCTAAAATCAGCAGATTACTATTTCTAGCAAATATTTCTGTTGATATTAGCAAGATAGACTGCTATTTGCATTCAACTAAATTCAACTTAAAAATTACAAACATTTTGTAGATTTAACGATTTGTTTTCCTATTTTTAGTCTACTAATATTTAGCAAAAGATTGGTATAATTTATCATTTTCGATCAACTGAAATTAACTCAAATATAACTAAAATTTTGTAAATTTAACACTTTAGTATTTAGCAAAAAAAATCTGCTAATTTCCGCAGTTGTTTCTGCTAGGTTATTTTTACTAATTGTTAGCTACTTTTTCTGCTGTTTTTACAGGTTTATGAGTGTGATATTTCATATTTTAGATGATGAAATATCCCTGGCTTAATGGCAACCAACGTGGGATTTATTATATACTATTTACTTTTATATTTAATATTTTCCCTTTGCTGAAATTACGGGCATAAATCAATAGAAAGTGAGTAAAATAGTAGAATTTTTAAATTACTCTATCGAAGAACAATAATTACGCATATAAAATTGTAAATGATGATCAGAGTGGAGCCTGATTAAAATTGTAATGCAGTGATTTCTTCTATAATCTTTTCTATATAGGAAAGTTGGTCAAAGAACGTCAAATGTCTGCTTGTTACCTATTTTTAATATTTATATCCTACACCACTACGTGGTCAGGATATAATAAGTTTGTACTGATGTTTGTAACACCAAAGAATATTGGACCAAGAGCCACCAATCGACTCAGAATCACGTTTTATTACGATTTAATGAGGTCCGTCTGTCTTTCCCCCAAAATTGGCTTTTTTACACGCTGAAGGTCTCAAATACGAAGATATTTCAATGAAATTTAGTTCGCTGACTCACATGGTCCCAAGGACAAAGCCTATAGATTCTAGATAGGATCGATCCATATTTGGACTATCGCCCATATATTTACGATTTTCTCTTCTTTTGTTATTTTATAGAAAATTTTGACACAAGTCCCATTTTAACCCATTCGAATTTCGGATCCGGACATTAGTTGGCTTTTAACCAGACTGGTGTAGGGTACTGTATAGTCGGCATGCCCGACTTTAACTTTTTAACTCGTTTTAAATATACATACATATGTCATTCTTTCAACATTTAAACTTCGAAATTGTGTATTTCAAATAATATTTTTTGTCATGGCTGTTGCATTCGTGATTTCATGGTGTTGTTAATGTTGTTGTTGCGCATTTGCTATGGCACCTATTTGTTTGTTTAGTTTTTGTGTTTAGAAAAAAAGGACTCCAAGGAGAATGTGGTTTACTGGTTATACCACAACCAAAAAGATTAATTGTATTGTAAAGTGTATGTTGTTCTTGTTTTATACCAAAAAACAAATACGATCAAATGGTACCACTTACCAAGGTATGTACATATATTATACATACAGTGGTGGCCAATAAATTAGAAAATAAATAGAAAATTTTTATCTACAAATAGTCGCCAGACTTAAAAGTGCAGCACCTTAAACATGACCAATTTTTCTTTGTTTTTAGCTATATTAAAATAAAGTTAACAACACTGAAATTTTAAAGTGAATAGTTTTATGCTTTTCTTACCACTATATAACAAGGTTGGTTACCGTTATCGTTATAATACCGTTATCGCTAAAATACCGTTTCAAATTGAATACCGTTACCGTTATCGATACCTCTCAAAAATTTCCAAATACCGTTATCGTTACCGATACCGTTATTTTTATGGGTAGTTACCGGTATTTTACCGCCATTTATTATTTTATATAAAAATTCAAATTTTTTTTATTTCTTATTTTATAATCTTGAGTGTTTTTTTTACAAAAAAATTTAAAGATAATAATAGTACTTATTAAAACTACCAGTATTGAATTTATTGAATCTGTATTTTCAGTACTTAAAATTAAAAATATGTCATGTTTTTACTTGTTTTTATATGTTTTTAACATAATTTTGAATACCGGTACGTACCGATATTGCTGTTTCGATAACGGTATACCGTTACCGAAACAGTCTTAAATACCGTTACCTTTACCGTTACCTAAACAAACGAAATCCGATACCGTTACCGTTACCCTTACCGTTATTCGTTTCGGTAACCAACCTTGCTATATAAAAAATCAGTCAAGCTCTTCTTTACGTTATATTATAAAACATTTCATGTTAAAATTTCAGTATTATTAACTTTCCTTAAAATCGCTAAAAACAAAGAAAAATTTGGTCATGTTTAAAGTGCCTGGCGACTATTTGTAGATAAAAGTAATGCAAGACTTAAGGAAATTTTATAGGATTTCCAAAAATATACAGTTTGTACAGAACCGATCAGTACTGCCTAAATTTTACTATTTAATTTGATAAAAGGTCGATATCGCTACTTTTCGTTAAAAGCCACGCCTACTTAAAACAAGTCCCAAAATGAAGAAACATACATTACGTTAAAATTCTGTACAATTTTCTGAACAATCTTCTTGCCCTTCGGGGCGAATTTAGCCAATATTTTTATCTTTAAAAATAAAGGCAACGATAATAAAATTAGAAAAAACTTGAGTCGTTTCTAATTTATTGGCCACCACTGTATACAACCGTTAGTTACTGAAGCGAGGTATATAGTATAGAAATTGACTGATATTGTTGTCAACAATAAAGTGGTTGCCTAGAAAAAGTTTAATGTTAGGCAAAACAATTGATATAATTTGGTCTTATAAAAACACCCATAAAAAAAGTTAGTACAAAAGTCTATTAAACGCGTTCTGATTAAATTGAACTAATTTTTCTGTTATTTTCTCTAAAAAAGTCTGTACAAATAGATCAAAATTCTGCTAAAATAACAGGAAATAGTACATGTATTTGCGCCAGCACAATTTTGACCTATTTGAAGGACTTTTTTTATGAGTGTATATAAAAGAAATTCATAATGCCCAAGACCGCTAAAAATTTGTCTTTAGATACTCGTAATATAGTAAATGTAATTGTAATATATCGACTACGGTGGACCTTCGTTATTATTTTTTTATTTTTATTTATTTTTTTTGTTTTTGTAATTAGTTTAACTAATATATACATCTTGAGTTTGTAATATTTGTATTGCCAACTCGCCTCTACAATGCCTTTAAGGCGCAGAGGCAACAAAATTGTAATGAATTATTTACTTCGACTTAAAGACTTAAAATAAAAAAAATGGCGACCTGTGACCCGTCCCCTCTCTAGAAATATTCGTTTGGGTATACAAATACAAATCATGCAAAAAATTAAGGTGATCGTGTAACGGGAGCACGTACCGCATCTGCCCTGAAGTTTCAAATACGATATACAAGGGGAAAAATTACTTTTTTGGCTTTGCAATTATTTAAATATTTTCAACCGATTTTGGATTTTTATGCATTGCTAGAAAGGTAATTCAGTCCAGATCGTAAGTTGAAAAATAAGGTACACCCTCATGTCGACAGAAACCACAATTTACCACTTCTCTTGCCTTTAAACGTGTTGTACAACGAAAGATTTTTAAGCGAGGAGGATGTAAATTTAAGTTTTCATAAATTTGAAAAATTAACTTTAAAAACATAAATAGATAAAAAAAAAAATAATTGAAAAATCCCCAAAAATATATTTATGGCCTGGCAAACATTATTAATAATAACAAAGCTAGTTTAGAGTCCCTACTTATAAAATCAGTTTTTATTTTTGCTCCGGGACTCCCAGGATACCGTCAAGACACTTCTTACGAATATCTCGCTAACTGAAAGATTTTTTGAAAATTAAGAACATACTCAGTGTTATTAGTCAGCATAATTAATTTCATCAATTTCACCAAATTTCGCAATTTTTAAAAAGCGAATACAGCCATAACTTCCAAAATAACAATTATTAGATCAAAAGTCAACAGTCTTATAGCAAAACCCTAAATTATATTTTATTGGATTTCTGGATTCGTCTTGAACTTTTATTGTGCTACGTATATTTCGCCTAAATAAAGCGATAAATCTAAATTTTAATATTTGTGTCATAGTTAGTTTCCAGTGCCAAAAATATGGTATAATAATCAATATCAGAAGAAAGAGCGTTACAGGGTTAACATTGAGTTGTGATATTAAGGGAATACTCCCACTTTTCACCCTTTCAACCCTTTTTTATCAATTGAAATTAAACAAAATTAGAAAAAAAAAATTAGTAAAAAAGTTAAAGTCGGGCATGCCGACTATATAATACCCTACACCAGTCTGAATTAAAGCCAACTAATGTTTGGATCCGAAATTTGAATGGGTTAAAACAGAATTGTGTCAAAATGTTCTATAAAATCATAAAAGAAGAGAAAATCGAAAATATAGCTCATATGGGCGATAGGTCCAAATATGGACCGATCCTATCTAGTATCAATAGGCTTTTTCCTTGGGACCATGTGACTCAGCGAACCAAATTTCATTGAAATATACTCGTATTTGTGATCTGCAGCGTTTAACCAAGCCAATTTTGGGGGGACCCTTATATGGGTACTAGGTCTAAACAGAGACTGATTGCAACCAAAATTAATAGGCTCCGTTTTTGAACCGACATAGGTCTGTGTAACAAATTGCATTGAAATATCTTCGTATTTGCGACCTGCAGCGTTTATTTGGGGGGTACCCTTAGATGGGCACTAGGTCTAAACATGGACCGATTTTAACCAAAATCAATAGGCGTCGTCCTTGGGCAGTAAGTCGGTGTACAAAATTTCATCAAAATATCTTAATATTTGCGACCTGTAGAGTGCGCAGAAGAATGCATGGACAGACAGACAGACGGACATCGTTAAATCGAAATAAAAAAAATTCTGAGCCGATCGGTATACTATATATAAGGTGGGTCTAGGACCAATATTTTTTGGTGTTACAATACAATTATACAATTTAATGGCAAATCACTAATTAAGCCTGTCCATAGAAAAATGCAGAAACTGGATCTAGTCTGATTTGCAAATTTAATGTGTTTATAACTTTTGAAGAAAATGTTTATTCTTCTTCTTAACATCAAACCTACTAAATTAGAATTAATAAAAATACACATTAATTACAATATTCATTGTATTTGGTCTATACGACGCGTTTGGAAAAACAACACTTTACTAAAAAAAAAAATTTAATTAAAAAAATATTGGTCTCGACAGTATACGAACTCGTGATCATCTATTTGGAAACAAGTTATACCATCTAGCAATAATGCTTTAGAAGCAATACTTAAGTGATTTCTTTGGATGTTGCTCAGAATTACTTCTAAAAAACCTGTAAAAATATATTAACGGATACTTTGGAAGCAATGAGGGAAGTGATATTTTTTTGAAGTTGTTCAGAACACGGTTACTTTGAAAGCAATGAAAGAAGTGGTATTTAAAGCATGACTTCCAAATGCTGGGTAAGTACAAAAGTACATAAGATCAAAATATTTGTAATGTAAATAAATTGAACTCTTAAAATAGTTTCTATTGAGGCCCCTAACCAGCAATGATAAAATATTATATATCAGCAATTCGACTCTTAAATTAATTTTAAAAATTTTGCTTCATTCAATAAATTTTTTGGTTTTTTCCTAACCCTGTATTTTAAACTATTCTTTTATACATAATAAATTATCATAAATCTCAGTAATAGCAGCATCTGGTTGGGATGCCTGAAGTAAAGCGCCACCTATATAAAATTTGGAGTTTGTGTGTGTGTGTGTTTTTTTTTAATGAGTGTTTGCATGTGTATATGCAGTATGTATATGTGAAGCATAAACTTTGCACAATGATGGCATAATCTTTGGCATAACAAAATTTCCAACATACTGCAACAACAATAATGACAACATGTATGCAAGATGGGGCTTGGTTCCAACACCATCACTATTACAAAAACAATACCAACTAATGAAGAGAATAAGTGGAAGAAGAAGAATAAAAACAACTTAACATTAAAAAAAACAACCATGCCAGATATGCTTGTAAACGCACGTTTCTTATATGTATGTATACACAAAAACACATTAGTACATAGCAAAAGGCATGTGGTTTTAAGAACGTATATATAGCCTTTCCCACTCCCTCCTCCATCCCCCCCCCCCCCTACACACCACAACCTCACATTTAAAGCAAATATTTACTACCAAAGTTAAAACAACAAAACCCCCACAACAAATACAATCGGCATTTAAGAAAAATTTGGTTGGAAGTAGATCGACAACAAGAAACAGAGTTGCATCAAATATGTCGGATGAT
Organism: Leucophora obtusa; assembly: GCA_949987735.1. Lineage (NCBI taxonomy): Eukaryota > Metazoa > Arthropoda > Insecta > Diptera > Anthomyiidae > Leucophora > Leucophora obtusa. The sequence goes on from OX465297.1 coordinate 116,829,078, forward strand.
GGTGAATTTAAGAAGACATCAAAAGAGATGTCGTGCCAGAGAGTGCTGCAACGCTTAACTTTGACAGAACAGCGACTGCTACAAATCAGCTGAGCAGTTATGTTGGACTGAGCAACATAATAAAAAGAGTACTGAGAATTTATGTTAAAAGATGTTTTTATTTGTGTTGAGATTTTGTGTTAAAAGAGCAAGAGGTGAATTTGGGAAAACAAAAAACCAGATTGTATGGTTTTTATGATTTTTTATTGTTGATAAGAAGAAAAACATGGCGTCTGTAATACGCCAAATATGAAAAAATAACAACTTATCATACTGAATATTTTGTAAAAATACGAACACATATGGATGCTATAATTTGATTAACAAATTGTATTTAACAAAGTTGAAAGAAAGGGTTAATAGTTTTCGGAATGATTAAAAATATTGAAAAGAAATTCTTCAAAATCTAACAACTTTTTGAAGAACTTTCAGATTATAATCTGAAAACTTGCTTTTACACTAAAAACTAAAAAAAAAAAAAAACTCGAGATCTTCCCTCATAGTTATATGAAATGCAAAACTACTCCGGTCAAGTACCATCTGTTAGTAGACTAGTGTCAAATTTTGAGCAAGTTCCGCGTTTGCTTCCAATTGACCATAAATGCAAATGTGTAACAACATTAAAGGATTGTTTGGAGTAATTTGACCGCAATTCGAATGAGGTTTTACGGCGTTTTGGAACTGTGGATGAAACATGAATCCGCTACATCACACCTGAGACCAAGCAGCAGTCTAAACAATGGGTTTTTCCGGGTGAACCGGTTCTGAAGAAGGCCAAGGTGGGTTTGTCGGCCAACAAGGTCATGGCGACAGTTTTTTGAGATGCACGCGGAATAATTTACATCGATTACCTTCAAAAACAATAAAAAATATTATGCCAACTATTTGAACGACTATTTAAAAAAAACTACCCCATTTGGCCAAGAAAAGTTATTTTTATCAAGACAATGCACGGGTGTACACGCGTGTAGTCTCAATGGCAAAATTGCATGAATTGGGCTAAGACTATTTTCTACTTTAAAATATAAAGAAATGGCTCGGTCGAAAAAGATTTAGCTCCAACGCTCAAATTATTGCTCAAACAAATGCCTATTTTGAGGACCTCGAGAAATCATACTCTTTGGAATTAATAAAAAAAAAATTCCAGAAACGTTGGACTAAGTGTATTGAATTAAAAGGAGACTGTGTTGAAAAATAAGAACTTTTTTTGCTAAAAAAACAAACTGTGTTTCATTCAAAAAGTCACGGACTTATTGATCCGCCCTCGTACCTAAAAATTATATATACATATTATCAGGTATTTTTCTATTTTAGATTTTGCATATCTGAAAAATCTCAATAATCTTAAGTATGACTTTTTCCTATTCAAAAACTTCTTTTTTAATTTCCTATTAAATTAATTTCTTGATCGAGACAAAAAGGACCGATTTCGAGCGGCAAGATTGAATCAGAAATAATTTTTGGGTTTTCTTATTGTCTTTTTCGAAAATTTTTAGGTTGCTCAAGCCAGAAATCGCACCCGAAACCTTCCGCTTGAGAGCCTTTATCTTAGCTGCTACGCCAATTCTTTTAGAGTAAATTAAATTTTGTGTTTGAAAATTTCCTGAAACAGTTTTATTTTTACTGTTCTTATTTTACTAGTATTTAGCAAAAAAAAATCTGCTTATTCTCTAATTTCTGCAACATCATTTTTGAAAAAGCCAATTTTTGGGGACCATTATATGGGGACTAGGTTTAAACATGGACCGATTTCAACCAAAATCAATAGGCTTCGCCTTGGGCCGACATATGTCGGTGTACCAAATTTCATCAAAATATCTTAATATTTGCGACCTGTAGACTGCGCACAAGAATGCATGGACAGACAGACAGACGGATGGACAGACAGACAGACGGACATCGTTAAATCGAAACAAAAAGTGATTGTGAGTCGATCGGTATAGAAAAAGGTGGGTCTAGGTCCAATATTTTTTGGTGTTACAAACATCAGCACAAACTTATTATACCCTGTCCACGTAGTGGTGTAGGGTCGCAGTAAGGCTACACAGAAAAACTTTACTGTGATTATGACTATCACTTTTAGGGTTTTATGTCTTTTCGAAAAAAGGTCTTAAAGCCCATGGGGAATTGTATATTTTTAATATGATTTTGGCCAGGGTACCCATTTTCATTTGAGATTATAACCGAAAATTTTTCGTTTAGTTATTACATGTCACAAATCGGCCCAATCTAAAGAAGTTAAGTCAAATTAAGTTTAAAAAATTAAGACAAATGGAAGGTTTTTTTACAATATATGAAACTTGTCTGAGCATGTCCAACTTTTTTATTATTAAAAAATATATTTCGAATAGCACATTTGTATAGGAAATTGTCATTGATTTGAGTTCAAATTTACATATAATTATAACTTTTCCCGAAGACCTTTTTTCATCCATATTTTAAATATGTAGTAGCCCCTGAGTACAGTCCACAATTAGTCTTGAAACAGGGTTGCTTTTCTGTTATTTTAGTATATGGCTATTATAGTATCAACTCAATGGCTGAATTGAATGTCATGCAATTGACATCACACCGTGTTGTGTCACTAATACATAGAAATGGCAAAAGCAACTCTGTTTCAAGACTTATGGTGGACTGTGCCGTGAGACAATATTATTGCCTTTGCCATTTCTTTTTTTAGTGACATCACTCGGTGGGATGTCACGTTACGATGTGTAGCTTTTCATACTGTGGTAGCCATATTCTAACAGCAACCCTGGTTTAAGGCTAAAGACGGACTGTGGATGTGATATTTTGATTTATTTGAAATGTGTTTATTTTGAATAAAATATCTTATCGAACGGCTATAATAAGAACAGTAATAAACTTTTAGTTATTAATTATACAATCCGTCCGGGTAATTTTTAAATTCAGATTAGTCCTTATATTTACTACGATTAAAGATTTAATATTGACCGTTTGGAGCTGGGGCTATCATGGAATCAAAATTTTAGGTGTTAATATAAAATTTTCTTTAATTCTTAATATTTTGGTTATTAAGGTGGTTATTTTGTAAAACGCAATGCAATGCGTTTTAAAAAATAACCCACTAAACATCATAATTTAGAAAAACATACCATGTCCAAGAAATCTAAAAAATTTTATGATTTTTTTTAGATTTTATCTTTTTAAAGACTGCGTTCGATGAAATTAGTGCACGAATAAATTCAAATAACTTTTGAACTAGTTGACATATACAAAAGAAAAAAATGTTTTATTAACAGAAATCTTATTCATGTTTACGTTTAATAAAAAAAATATTAAACATTAGTGGTTTTTAATGAAAAATTTAATTTTTTCTGAAATTCCTCCCATTAAACTTTTAATAGTGTCTTCAGTGATTTTTTTGCTTGATGATAACTATTTTCTTGAAAATGTTTTAGTGTTTTCAGCAACCTGTTGATCCTTATTGCATATCTGGATTTGCATACTACAGTAATTTCGACTTAGCTGCACAATCAACTTTTGCAAGAATTTTTGTGCAGGTAAGCCAAAAACTTAGCTAAGTCAAATTGTTTACCTGCCTTAATGTGCAGGTATACTAATACATACTGAAAACAAACAAAACAAATGAAGCTAATGATGACAACTTTGTGCTTTGCACCAAAGCTTGTGATTTCTATGGTTAAAAACGATTAAAGTAGGATATATTTGTCACAAAAAAGTTGACAACACATTTTTTTTCTAGAATTTAAAAACAAAGCAAAACACAAGAGGCAGCTAACGGTGATATTTTTTATGAAAATAATGTAAAACTGCCGAAAAGGTACAAAAAGTGCACTTAAAGAAGACAATTGCGTACAATATTTTGTAAAATAGAAATGAAACCAACATTTTGTGCAGTTATAACAAATGTGCGGCCCTATGCTCCTTGCAGGAGTAAAAGGAACAAATATATATATATATATATAGCAAATGTGCACTTAAGAAAAAGGCAGTCAAATCAAAATTACTGTATATTTCATTAAATAATCGAATAATTTTTTCACGCATTTCTATTTCACAGCTCATTTTAAAGCCAATAAGTATCGAATAATTTTAAAACTTGACTGAGGATTTGTACATATTTAGCAAAGGCATCTTGATTAAAAAAAAATAAATTTTGAATTTAAAAAAAATTTTACAAGTAATAATGTGTGCACTAGTTTCATCGAACGCAGTCTTTATGAGAACAGAACAAATAAGAATGAACTGTACAAACTAAATGTAAAATCATAAACAATGTGTACGTACATCCCTTAAGCTGCCTACACACTAGGGAACATGGTTGAGGGAACAAAAAATATCAAAAAATTTTGTAAACACGAAATGCACGCTCTCAACACGCACACACACACAAACGCACTCACACATTCACAAAAAATGCTCTCTTTTTTTAAGTATGTTCCCTAGTGTGTAGGCAGCTTTACATATGCATGTACAAAACTCGTATTCTGAATTTAGCCTAAAGGTGGAAGTGGTCATTTAAAATAAATTAAGTAAAAAATGAGTATGAATATGAAGTAACAGCGTCAGACGTTGCCCCAAAAATACATGCTCTGCTTAGCTAATGGCTGCAAAGTTAATATACAGACGAGAGACAGACAGATACAAAAACATAGTCAGACAGACTGACATCCCTTTTGATAGTCAGCAAGTCAGTCATTCATTCAGTTAGTCAGCTGTGCAAGCGTATAGGAATCAAGTAGACACGCAACTTTATGCTTATGAAAACCAAACAAAAAAAAAACGAAAAAAAGCAATTGTTTAGTCAAACAAAGAAAAAAGGTGAAAAGAGTAACCCCCTTTACGTCACAACAGCTGATTTATGTACGAATGTATGCATTACAAATAATGTTGTCAAACAGTGAGAGAGACAGTGAGGGCGATGGATTAAGTAATAGAGAGTCAATTTAAGCAACAGCTTTGATTACATCGTGAGAGATTGCTCTACATGGTGAGAGAGGGAGAGTTAAAATGAAATATGTTTTATGTATAGTTATGCCAGCAGGGGTGAATTTCTATGGGTTTGAGTTTTGAAAATAAACCTGCTTATAGTTTTCAGCAATAATAAAGAAAAAAATATAAATAAACAAAGCATCTGTGAGGATGTTATGTGTATATAAGAGAACAATTTTTTCAATGATTTTAAATAGTTAAAGCAAATTTAAAACATTTTCTGTAATTTAAATGCGTAAATGAAAACTCTAGATTTAATAAGTGTTGCCAGATTAAATTCTTATTGGAAGAAGCACGTGTTAAAGGGGAGACTTGAATCGGATGAGTTCAGACAGGGAAAGGGAAAAAGAATAAACAAAAGTTGATCAAAAATACTCTTATTACCCTCCCCAAAACCTTTATCTGGATCATCGTTCTCAAATACCATTTCAGAGTAGATAATGTGAAGGCCTTGCAGCTGAACGCTGTACCTTTCCATTTTATAATAGTTGGGCGAAATCAAGTGTAAGTTCACGGTCGTTGTTTTCTGTGGTATGTAATCAATTAAGACTTTTCAATTTGCATTTGGCAGCACTCAATTTAATCAACTTATAAGAAATGTCTGCTTAGGGGTTATTTAAATATACTACAGAGAAGACAAAACTAATGAATGTAAACTGATTTAAAGGGAGGAGGTAAAAAATTATACCAAAATTAATGAAACTTTTTTCTCTGCGTTGTAAAATTAGGTTCGCAAATACCATTTATTTAATCATGGTCGTCTTGGCCTAAATACAAAATTTTGAAAAAGCCATCATTTTGTATCCCCATTTCTAATCCCTTAAATTGGAGATTGTACAGCTAAGAATTTAAGGCGTTCTTCATTTATATTGCGTGCTCTAAAATTGTCTAAAATTTTTTAAAATCTAAAGGGATCCTTTAGCAGACCTAGCTAATTTGGACACTAACTAAACACGGAGATTACGAAATCTTTAATAACCCATTTCTGAAAATAACAACGCGCAGATTACGAGGTTGCCGCAAAATTATATTGAGAAGGGATGAAAGGATACATTGAAGGGAAGACCCAATTATTCAACTTTAGAAAGGTGATGTTTGCATTCAGTGAACTCCTTTCGATTTCTTTCGATTTGAAAGACTGGCTACCCCAGGATTTTCAAAGAAGTGCGATGTGATTTTCATATAGCACTTCAGGATTTTTAAGGAAGTGATATGTTAAATTCATTTTTATGGGGATAAATAATAATTGCATTAAAGGAATTAAATGTTTTAATATCCCAAAACTGTTGTAACAAATTGCGAAAAATAATCTTTTGATCCCTACACTCTCAGAACAATTCCGTTGTGGCAACGGAATTTTTTACAAACCGAATTGATTCGGTTGTTGCAACCGAATTCAGTTGTGGCAACTGATAATTCGGTTGTCACAACCGAATTGAAATCGAATTCGGTTGCCACAACTGAATTCGGTTGGGGCAACCGAATTACATGGTTTGTTCCAATTCGGTTGGAACAAATTTGTTTGTCACAACGGAATTGTTTTGAGAGTGTATCCGAATTTCATTCTTGCCTAAGAAAATGGTCAGGGAACGACGTTTTAAGAATATCTAGAAATATTTGTTAGGTTAAATTACAAACTCAATGAGAAGTTCATGTTCTCGTCTAGGAGCGTTCTTAAGCATTTAAAATATGAAAGACAAAACAAAAACAACAGCAAAAAATGTTACCACAATTTGCTTTCGTCATCTTTCAAAATATTCTTCTGTTGTTTTGGCAGATCTAGTAATGTAGTGACATCTATTTATGCATATCGAACAATAGAAAATCATATGTTCTATAAGTATCAATACTGCCATTTAAATTTGCACAAGCAGTTGCATATTTATCTCAAATTTATTTTTAAAATCCCAAAACTACATATTTAACAAATTATGAAAAATAATCTGCTGAAGGCATGGCAAGAAGCTAAGTCGGGCCAAAAGAAAGTATACACTTCATGTTGTCTAACAAAAAAAGGCTTTAGTCGCATGTCCAAGTACTATTTGATACAAATTTCCGAGTTCTTTGTACCTGCGGTCACGAAAGACCATACCACATTCCCCCGTGAGTCTACAATGTAGAAGTCCTGGTCGAGAAGTCGGCTAAATACGCAGCAATTGAATTTTTCAAAAAATCATTTTTTTAATTTTTGTGCAAGCATTCCTGTGTGGAACTGTGCTTTAAAAGTTTTCAGACCAGTGTCCTTTTCGACCTTGCGTAAAAAAACTTCGAACAATCCACTTTTTGAGCGACTTTTCTCCCTGAAATGTTGGGGTTCTTCTTCAACATGTCTCTGAATTTTTCCGTCTTATTCTGATCGCAGATGCCCTTTTTTGCCAAAACCTGCCTTTCAAGTGATCTCCATTTTCGTCCTTTAACTTCTTTAGAACTCTAGAAACAGTTTTCGTGCCAACTTTTACGTCCAAAACTATTTTATTTCCACTAAGGTTTTAAAAAGTTTGCACAATATTTTTTCGCACTTCAAATTCGCTTGCCATTTTAAATCGAATAAAAGCTTCTAGCCAAAAAAATGTATAATATGAAATTATCTTACATTCATTTCAAAGCCTACTAAAAAATTTTCTATTTGACTGATTCTTAAAAAGTTATTGCAGAAAATGTGATTGATAATTTTTCTAAAAACAGTCTTTAGAAGGCCGTTTTTTACATAAATCTTAAGTATCTTGGGAACTTTTCCAGCATTTTTGATTGTTCTGTGTATCAGACCATTGAGCTAATGCCATTATCTCGACAAATTCAGGGTTGTTATTTTTATTGAGAGACGTTTCTTACAGTTAAAAAAATTTTGTAATATAAAAAAGTAATCAATTTATAGCAAATTCTGTAACAACACTGCAACATTATGTAATATAACTTTCTGTCTTGAAAAAAATACATAGAGGAATGTACAATTTTTTTCAATTTTTTTGTGTTCCTCAAATTTGGTTTATAAATGATGGTCGTTTTAAATACAATCTGAAAAATAATGATTCTTTAAGCTTCCAACAACAGTATAATTTAAATAGCAACCATTTTGAATAGGCCGCAATTTAAACACAAGCACATACCAAAAAAAATAAAATAGGAAGGAAATAAACCTCAGCATCATCAAGGAAAACGCCACAAAACACAGCACACAACCCAAATAGTTAAGCCTAGCGCAACCCAGCAGAAGCCTAGCAGCAAGGATAAAATCCATTATATGTGCTCAATATTTTTGTACATAGAAAGGAAATAAATGTTAAAGTAAAATTTTACGACAATGATAATGACCAAAACTGAATACAGAGTACTATAATCACAAGTACACTGGCAAAAAAAGACATAAAATTCCACCACCAACCGAATATACCCTACTTCTTTCTATACACACACGCAGGGAAAATAAAAGGATGCATAAAGTTTTCTTTAAGGGCAGGAGTATAATATAAAAAAAGCTACATTATGTACAAAACGCGTCATAAACTTACAATTCATGCAGTGAAAAACTCTATGTGTATTATGTATTTTGTATGTACAATTTCTACATACTGACAGCAATAGCAGCATTTTCTGAAAACAAGTAAAATCTAATGGAAATTGTTGAAAAAAAAACAAACAAGTATAGAAAGCAGTTCAAATAAAATTGAAGTTGATGACGAACGAAAATTTTTCTGTCGTTTTTGAACAAAAGGACAATGGGTATGATATGGAAAAAAAAGAATAATAATACATCTTTAAATCCCTGATATATAACAATATATGTGTATTTGTTAGTATATAACAGAGCAATGAAAGAAGTTATTTCATACGCATGTTTGGTCTTGATCCTTGCTGAAAATTTACGACTTTATCCCGAAAATATTTTCAGATAATATATGTATCGTCCTTCACCAGTTGCCATACTAAAAAAAACATCGGACTTATTGGATTGATTGGAACTCGCTATTTTGTTTTTAGTAGCTGTTTCTATGTAAATTTGGAAAAAAATATTTTTTATATCGCTGCAAAGCTTATTAAAAACTGCATTATCTGATGCGGAAAGACATGGCATGTTGTGTAATAACCAAAAAAGATATTTGGGAAAAACTCCAATTTTCATACCTTTTTGTATGGCGACAAGTCTAAAATTTATGAAATTTAAAATTATTTTTACATAATAGGAATGTGCTCTCAAAAGGAAAAAGTTTGATACCCATATTGCCTATATTGGAATCATAGGGTTGCCACCGTAAGGTAAAATATAGGGTTTCGGGAAAACCCCGATAAAACGCGTAGTAGCCGGAATAGCGAAAAACAAAAAAATACGGGTCCGCTTAAACTTAACAAATATTTAACACATTTCTTACAACAACAACCACAAAACAACAACAACGTCCCAAAGAAAGGTACCAAAAATGGCCCTTAAAAATCCCTATCCGAAAATATAACATTTGTATATAGTTTCCTTGGATCAAATGACAAATAAGTGGAAAAAACTAAAAAAATGGGTAATTTTTGACCCCAGTTTCAACCCACTAAATGCCCGCGATGGCCGGTAATCTTAGACACCCCAACGTTAGAATTTTTTTTTTCTAAAAAATATCCGAATTTCATTAAGATCGGATACTGTCGCTGGAGATACTTTCCTTGTAAGCTAACGAGACATGTAATACAAGATAGATAAAATAATAAATGAGTGATAACAATGGGTAATACGTAAACATTGGTATAACGTCTGTGAAGCGGGCCATACATTTGCAATTTTATGGTACACCTTTCCAAGTGGTGCAAGCATATTGACCGTGTATGTATTAAATTGAAGGTTGAGCAATATTATGTAGTGAATCAAAACACTTTTGATTTTTATCGGACAACTTGAAATATTGCATAATCTATTGGCAACACTGTGCAAATTTAATTTTGCGCTGTTTATGTTTGTGTGCATTTTGAGGTTATGTTGAATTCATATATTGCATAAAATATTGTAACGATCTTTTGTTACATATATGTTGTAATTTATTGCATGGTATTATATTGGACATAATCAGGGGTGTGATGAAAATCGAAAACGAACAATTTTTCAATCCAGAATAATTAGTTTCTCGAAAATCAAATTGGGTTCAAATTATTACTTATCGTTTTATTTGACTCCGGACATCTAAATTTAGGAAATAAAAAATAATTGGTATTGTACAGATCGTAAAATATTGACCATTGAAAATCAGATCGTTTTCGTTTTCGATATTCATCACATGCCTGAATATTGCAAATGTATGGGGGCTTTAGAGCTCACTTGCCAAAGTTGGCATAACGTCAGGAAAACCAAAATATAGATGGTCGAAAAGGATTTAATGAAAAATATTTTACAAAAAACAAAGTTCTGAAAAGAATTTAATATTACAAAGAAACTATAAAAACAACAAAAAAAATTGTATATCCACTCGAGATCCTCATTTTTGTCCTGTGCAGGTATTATTAAACAGGACTGAAAAAAGAACTCTGTCTTTAAACAGAAACAAAATTTTTTTTAGAACCAAAATCGGGTTGGACAACAAAATTTTCCTAGGTGAAAAGTCCTGTTAAATGATACCTTTCTTCCATTTCTCTCTAGAGAGAGAGATATGCAGCTCTCTTCAGTCAAACTGTTAGCCATACTATTCACAATACTTGGAAAGAATGTGATCTATATATTTTTTTAAAAGCCAAATTTCCAAATTTGAGGGGTATATGAGTTAAAAAAATTATAAATATGTCTGAAAATTGAAATGAGAACAAGTAATTCCCATTAAGTTTGAAATATCTCTAAAATAATTGACAAGCCTTCAACAGATTATTTTTGACAATTTGTAAATTAATGTTATCCTGAATCAATCGGTATACTTAAAGATGAGTCTAGTTCCAATAGTTTGTGATATTACAAATATAAGCACAAACTTATTATACCCTGTCCAAATAATGGTCCAGGTTATAATTAATAAAACTCATTATTTAAACTCATAAAGCACTACTTAAAACATATTTTAGAATTTCCGCAAGCTCGAAGTCCATTTTAGACCTATGGTTTCTAGGGCAAAGTTGCTTAGAATTCTTCGTAGAATAATTTTCCCCCCTACGATTTCTTGTCACAAAAATTGACCCGCCCTAACGTGGGTATTTCGACTTTTTTCAATATATTTCTCGGAAGCGCAATTTTAAATGGTCACCCTAATTTATATACATTTTTATATACTCTTACTTCCATATGTATCTAGCACATACATATGTACTTTCTATGTACATATAATATTTCAAATAAAAGGTTATTGTAAAAGAAAGTACATACATGACACTGGCGGCTGATGCTGTTAAAAGTCTGCCTGGCTTTTTTGAAAATATGCGGTACAAGTGTGAGATTTTGAAAGGTGGTTGTAGGGTTGTTATAAAGGGTTTTCCAATAGAGACGGGTAGATTTTGACAGTTCATGGCGGTTATGTTATTTTATCTTTTGTTCATTTTCCTGATATTATAGAGACAATAAAGACATATTATCATGGCAAGTTACAGCGTCAAACAGCGCGTGCAAATGATAAAACTTTATTATGATCTTCGATAAAGGTGATGACATTAGCTGTGTTTCCGACTTAATTCGAATCATTTGAACAATGTCATATTCTACACATTATGATACTGATAGGCATTTCAAACAGCCGTCCCTATTGGAAAACCCTTTAACTTTTTGACAGCAGCGTTATATTAGACAAAAGGGTTAAATTGATAGGACAGACAGCCGCACTTAGGTATGCATTAATCAAATCAACAGTGAAGAAGAAAATATTGAAAGATTAAGTTTGTAAAACATTAGCTCTTGAAATTGGTGTGGAAATTGAATTAAGATTTAGTATGAGAGAAAGACATAAATGTTTTATTTTATGTATTTAAATAATGGGGACTGTTTACTAATGGCAAAAACATAGGCGTGCTTAGGCCTCATTTTCCCCACAGCAGATTTTGAAAATTGTATACTTAACGTTCTTATATTTATTTTAATGGTAAAAAGTATCAATTTTTTTTCGATTGTCAAAGATTTTTGTGTTTTGGATGACTAATATTCAACGAATTTGCTAAGAAGATATTCCAGAGTTTATTTGTAAATTTTCTAATTTTTTCTTTACACGAATATAACAATTTGTTTAGTGAAAATATTCTTTCAGAGAAATACCTGCTTATCTTAAGTTTGTTTTAATTCATTTCGAAAGAAATTCTGATGAAGAAAATTTGTCAGAAGGTGAAGGAAAACACATCCATGGAACAAATTCGTGACCTCCGTAAGATCGTAAGAATAATGTCGAGTTTTTTTAATTCAGAAAACGGCAACGTTGTTTTTGAATTTCAAGGGTAACGATATTTTATTAATTATGGTGTCAGTATTTTGTGGTATACTCATTAAAATAAACCTGTAAAAATAGCAGCAAAAGCTAATACAAATTAGTTAAAAATTACCTTGCAGAAAAAATTGCTGAAATTATAAATCATTTTTGCTAAAAACTACTTAGTAAGATAAGAACAGCAAAAATAAAAATGTTACATTTTAAGAATTTTAGCTATATTTGAGTTTACTTTTAGTTAATTAGTGAATTGAAAATCACAAATTATACTGTAAAATCTGGGAACATTTTTCTAAATATTAGTAGACCAAAAATAGTAAACACAAACTATAATCAGAAGTCTAGATTTTTATTTACTTAAAAAAAATTTAAAAAAAAATCTTTGAACATTTAAAATTTTTTGCGATTTTTAGTCTACTTATTGTAAATTTTCTACTACAGTATAAATTTTATTTATAACTAAAATTTAACTCAAATATAACTTTTATTTATTTTTTTATTTTTGCTTTTCCCATCTTATTTAGCAAATATAATCTCCTAAATTCGGCAGTTTTTTCTGCAAGGAAATTTTTAACCAATTTTTAGTGCTTTTAACTAAAATTTTTACAGACTTTTTTCTTTTAGTGTACCGATTTTTTTATTTATTTCGGTATTGGTATTTTAAAAATAACGATATTTTCCTTATTTCGTTAACGATAATTTAGGGTAACGGGTTTTTATTTACTGCGGTAACGATATTTTCGGGGTAACGGCAGTAAGTTTTAATCAATAACTGTATTTTTTTTTTTTAAGTGAAACAACACTGAGGAAATTATTCCTATTAATTAACGTGTTGTTTCCTTTGGAAAGGGGATAGAGAAGAAGTGAAAGGTGGTGAAAGATGAAGGTCTTCAAATTGCGACACTGTAATTGCGTGAGATATTGAATTTTTTAGAACAGTTGTTGTGCGCCATCTGATGGTAAGTTGGCGAACTTTGTTGAAGCTTTTTAGTTCATAGCCCTGTTATATTATTTTACTTCGGTGGGGTTAAGTGCTATGGGAACACCGAAGGAGGACGCTGCGATATGTATGAGGGATAGAAAAAACTCATACATATTACTATTTTTCATAAATTGATGTTGCCTTGGTTGGGGCTCGAACCCGCAACCTCACGTGTAACAGTCCAACGCGCTAACTATTACACCACACCATTCAGACAACTCAAATTAAAAATCTAAGAATAGGCAAATAAACAGCCGAACATTAATGGGTCCCACCCCAGAAAAATTATCTAGGGACGCCTATGGGCAAAAATTAAGCTAAACTTTGATTGAATTCGCCATAAAACTCGGCTTATACATGCAAATTATTTTCCATCGATTGACCCATTCTTAACAATGAGTAAATAAATACATATGTATATTAGTTTAAATTGCAAAAAAAATTAAATTATTGAAAAATTTAGTGTGCAAGATTTGTTTGTGATTTGTTGAAAATATGCGCCTAAAAATGCCGCTCGGAGATTTCCCATAGGTCAATAAGGTTTTTAAGAATGTTAATTTTGGTTGAATCAAAATATGAAAAGGTATACATTTTTTATATTTATTTTACAAAATAAAAAATGCTCCTAAAATTTAAAAATATACACAAATATGCATTTAAAATACAAAATATGAATTAAAAAGGCACCAAATATGCATTTGAAGTCAAAATATGGAAAAACATGCATTATTGACAAAATATGCAAAAATATGCAACTACAAATCGATGCCATTTTGTTCTAAATTTGATGAATCGGATAAGTATTTAGTCCACTTTAGTTTTGGACTAGCGAGAAAAACATGTATTTGCATGGAATTCCTTGCCATAGTGATTAGTAGGGCAAGGACTTTCATGCACTAAAAAATCGAAAAAATGCGCCTAAAATATGCGGTTAAAAAAGAAAAATATGCATTAAAAATATAAGAAATATGCACTCTAAAACTTAAAAATGTATTTAAGTTGGTTATTTTGCAAACAGACACAGAACTCGAAGATTTCCCATAGGTCAATAAGGTTTTAAGAATTTTTATTTTGATTGAATCAAAATATGAAAAAGTATCAATTTTTTATATTTTTTTACAAAATAAAAAATGCTCCTAAAAATTAAAAATATGCACAAATATGCATAAAAAAGCACAAAATATGCATTAAAAAGGCACCAAATATGCATTTAAAGTCAAAAACATGCATTTATGACAAAATATGCAAAAATATGCAACTACAAATCGATGCCATTTTGTTCTAAATTTGATGAATCGGGTAAATATTTAGTCCATTTTAGTTTTGGACTAGCGAGAAAAAACATGCTTTTGTATGGAATTCCTTGCCCTAGTGGTATATCATATCTTCTTCATGTGTCTATACTCGGCTATTCGATACTATTTGATTTTATATCTTGTGCAATTAAAGATGTATTCATGTAATATAAAACTTATCATCCATAATCAAGCCAAACGACCAAAAAACCAAAAATTCAAAATCATGAAACTCTTTTTCAGGCCAACTGAGCTCCTTCTCTTACACTGCAAAGACAATAATGAAGATGGGAGTTTAGGCTAAAAGCGTGCTTTGTATTACTTTTATTCAGCATATCCTGTCATGTGGAAAAGTAATATACAGCATTATGATAATGAAGATGAATAAAGTAAATCCAAAAAATATATAAAATACATGTAGTAAAACAACTCTTGTGTTAAATATGGTTTAACTTTTTGCAACAATAACGAAATATTAACAATTATTGCAAAAAAAAAAAAATTGTGAAAAAACGCTGATTACCGGCACCGATATCACTGAAATTCCCCACAACAACATAAACGTATAAAAACGTAAGAGTTGTAACGTCACTGCGAGTTAGTTAACATAATCAACCAACCAGCCAGCCAACCTATATCTGTATAACTTCTTCTTTCAATATTCAAACATCCACCTAAACCAGGGCTGGCAAGACATTTTTCTTGCATGTCGAAAAATAAATAAACCTGAAAAACAGCAGAAAAAGCTACTAAAAATAAGTTAAAATTGACCTTGCATAAAAAATTGCTGAAATTATTCTGTTGTTTGCCCAAGATTTTTTTTATTTGCTAAATACAAATAAAAACAACAAATATAAATTTACAAAATTTTGGTTGTATTTGAATTAATTAAAAATAACAAATTACCCTGCTAAAATCTGTATAAATTCTTGCTAAATAGTAGATAAAAAATTAGCAAAAACAAACTGTTCCATCTACAAAATTTTAGTTATATTTAACGTAAATTTAGTTGAATGCTAATAACAGTTTATTCTGATAAAATCAGCAGAAATATTTGCTAAAGAAAATGTAGTGTTGATTTCAGAAGACTAAATTTTTATTCGCATTAAAAATAAATTAAAAAAAAAAATTTAATTATTTTTTTTGTGAGTTTTTGGTCTACTGATATTTTTGCAAAAATGTTTGCAGATTTTTCTTGAACCTCAAATATAACTAAAATCTTGTTTATTCTACCAATATTTAGCAAAAATTATCAGTTTGTTTGTAAGGTAATTTTTAACAAATTTTTAGTAGTTTTAACTAAAGCCCGAAGTAAACTTTAAAAAAAGATTTCGATCATTAGGTTCGATTTGGGTACTTTTTATATGGAGAGGTACATGTGCCAAAGTTTTTCCAGCCCAGGCCTCAACAATTATTATTATTATTTTATTCATCATCGCCTTAATCGTCATTATTACCACACATTCATACATATAAAATCATTTAACAGCAATACTAAGCCGTTGCTAACTTCCACGACGACATACATACAACCACCATCATCTTTAACAACCTCATCATTATCACGATTATGGAAATGTAGACTGGTCTCGTGTATAAACAGACACAAACAAAAAGCATTAAATTCAGTTTTACCGAATTTTTTTACCACCATAGTGTCTTTATGACAAATAATACAAAAAATGAGAGGACATTATAGAGTTGAAAACCGAATTTTGAGGTTAAATCCAGTTTTGTATGTTAAAATAATTTCTGGTAAAAAAAAAAATTTTAAGATTAGAGATACAACCTTGCGGTTTCGGACTTATTCAGCCGATAATTTTAATTTAATGAACTTTATTCAAGTTAAAATAATAAAAAAAAAGAAATAGAAAAAAATTTTAAATATTTCTATACCGAAATAAAAACCACATTTCCCAATCCTCATGGTGTTTCTATATCTGAATTGCTCTCTACACATACACTACGTGTACACACATACATACATTTAAAGAAAATGTGAATGTATGTGTAAAAAAACCGTCACCGCAGCCGCAATCATTTAATTTGGTTTTTCTCACCGCAGCGGAATCGCACCGGCAGCCGCAAGGTTGTATCTCTACACTAAGGCGAAAAAAATTTTGTAGTGAAAAACATTTATGGTAAAACAAAATATTTTTGAGGTCAACAAAATTTTAAGGTGAACATAAAATATTATTCCAGACCATACAATGAAAATACTCCAATGTGCACTCAAAAAAAAAAAAAAGTCAGTAAAGTCAGCAAAAATGTTGCTGTATTAGCAAATTTTTAGTCAGGAGCGTGCTTGCAAAAAAGTTGGCAATTTCAGCAAAAGGAGCTGATTTTTACGAGAAAAAATAGTAACCTCAGCAAAAGTTTTCCTAATACTTAGTCGTTTGCAAATGAAAAAATCCTTACTGAAATCAATAAACTTTTTGCTAAATATTAGTAAACTGAAAACTCAAAAAAACTGTGTAGAGAAATTACAATTTAGTTTATTTATTTGCTGAAATTTTATGTCTAAAATGTGTGTTTTTGTAATTATTTTGCACATTATTTATGAAACTTCCTAAAATATAAAAATGTCCAGACTTCCAGATTAGTAGACAATTCTAAATAATAAAAAGGAAAATCAACTTTGGCTTTTATATTATAAAAACCATTTTCTTAAAAAAAACGAAAAAGGCCACAAAAAAATTACCCAAACGACTGACAAAAATGTCTGTCCTTGTATTTCACGTAATCACTATTTATCTTTACCTTCATTAAATTTAAATATTTTATTTTGTCAATAATTTAAATCATATTTTATCTTATTGTGTTATATTTTTATGTATATGCATCTTTTGGCGTCCTTCTGTTTTATGCATGAAACAGATACAAAAACATTTTACGGTTTAATTTTTATGTATATCTTAGAAGAGTTGTGTTTTCAGTATCTTGTCTGCTTGTTGTCCGCACTATAAATGTGTTTATGGGCACAATTTTGGTAGCAAAATAAATTAGTAAAACATTAGTTCAAAATTAGTTTAGTGTAAAAAAATACAACTAAAATATTTGCTGAAAACACTATTTCAGTAAAAAAAAAAAGTTGCTGAAAACTAGTATACTTGATAAACAAGAAGTTTTACTAATTTTTCTACTAACTTATTTCTTTGAGTGCGTAAAAATTTAGAGATACTTCCACATTTTCACTCACAACTTTTTCACGTTGGACGAATATATATACATTTTAGGGTCTTAGGGTCTTATACTTCGACATATTACAAACGAAATGACATCGTGTGGTAGAGGGTATAAAAAACAAACCACTTTGAATATTTGTTGAAAATGTTAACAACAGAAACATTTTTCGTATAATTATTGCCTAAAAAAAACTAAAAATGTACTAATACATATAAATAAAAATCATTAAGCCAGTCATACAACCCAAACCTTTGTAATTTTTAAATAATAATCATTATTGTGGAAGTTTCATTCATTGCGTAGCCATGTGATTGGATTTTTTCTATTTGATTTCATTTGTGTGTATAAGGTATTTTGTATCTTTCATTCTAAAATTGTTTTACCTTGTACTGTCAAAATTATATGTATATTTTTCAATTATTTTGTCAAACTGAAAAACATGTATGTATTTTATATGAAATAAAATTTTTATTGATTTGTTGAACAAAAAAAAATTAAATTTAATAGATATTTTATAAAAAGATTTTAATCATTACTTTTGAACCTCGAAACCGATTTTGATAATTTTTAATACATTAACAGTTGCGAAGAATAATAAACAACCGGAGTAAAAAAAATTAGAAAAATCGCATTTTTGGAGTCCTTCGAACCATAATTTATAATTCAAATATATTTTTTTTAAAGAATTAACATAGACAAACAGCAAGTCGGAAAAAAACTTGTGTAAAAATAAATTTAAAGTTTCAGATATGTTTTAATACAAAATTGGTGTTATATCTGACTCCACTTTTAAGCCCTAAACGTTAAGCTCTACAATATATCCATGTTTCATTATGATCTACAGTTATATCACTACGTAGTTTCCTTGTAATAAAAAAAGTCGTATTGGCGCACAACGTGAAACCAATACAAAATTTATTTAATGTCTTATTTGACCGTAGGGTGATCGAGCCTGTTTTTAAAAACCAGTCGAAACTGCTTTTTTGTGCTTTGTCGGTTTTGTTTTATTTTCCTTGTAATAAAAAAAGTATATTGGCGCCCAACGTGAAACCAATACAAAATTTATTTAATGTCTTATTTGACCGTAGGGTGATCGAGCCTGTTTTTAAAAACCAGACGAAACTGCTTTTTTGTACTTTGTCGGTTTTGTTTTATTTTTTTTGAATGTTCATTTTTGTATATTGAATAACCCGGTTTTTTTGTTGTCGAATAGCCGGTTTTTTTAAATGTATTTCATTACTTTTAGTTTATTAGGAACTGTAAATTTGTAAAATCCATTGTTAAAACTTTGACTTTTTAATTGAAACAGCTCTTTTTAGCAAAAAAAGTTTTTTTATTTTTCAACATATTCTCCTTTTAGCTGAATACACTTAGTCCAACGTTTCTACAATTTGTTTATTCCTTCCGAAAAAAATAGGATTTCTCAAGGTAATCAAAATAGGCATTTGTTTGAGCAATAATTTCATCATTCGAGCTAAATCTCTTTCCATTCGAGAATGTGGCGGATGAGGTACCAATTCGTAGCCCAATTTAAGCAATTTTGTCATTGAGACTACACAGAAAAAACAGTAGGCACCAACAATGGAAATTTGTAAAAGCAGTCACATTTTCTTTTAAATTGAAATTTTATTCCCAACAATTTTTTTGTTTGAAATATTTGTAAGTAGTTTGTAAATTGTTATCTTTCATATAAAAATTGTTTAAAAATAAAAATTTAAAGTTACAAAAAATAAAATAAATTTTTTTTTTTGGATTTACAAATTTCTTTGTTGATGCCTTTTTAAAATTTTTTTTTTGTATTTACAAATTTTGTATGAGAAAGGTGTTTAAAAATTTAATTAGAATTTTGTAAATTCGTTCTGTGTACACACGTGTGTACTAGGAGTATAACTTTTTTTGGGGTGCAAGCTCCCAAGGCAAAACCTAATAGATAATATTGTTCTGATAATAAAAACAGGTTTTTTAAAAATCAATTTGGTAAGAACATCTCTAGCACCGAAAGCGATTTCTAAAATGCTTAAAATATTTTGTTTTTGTAAAAAAAAAAATCTTGTCAAAATGGTGGGAAATGATGTCTGTATTAGAAAATTAAAAAAAACTCACTAATTTGGAGTTAAAAAAAATTTAAAATTTAAATTAAAAAAAATTTATTTATACACAGAGAAAACAGATTGGTGCTAACAACCGAATTTGTAACCAATTGAATGCTTATTTTATAATAACCGAATTTTTCGATTGTGTAAATAGAAACCCAATTTATACAAGAGTAATTCGGATCTGGTAACATAATTTCAGGTTAAATAACTGCAAACAATCCTTTGAAGTTTTCACACGATTTCCTTTATGGTCAATTGAGAGCAAACGCGGCACCCATCCTGATGATAGCTTTATAAAAAACAACTGATTATTTATAATCGAAACCAGTGTCATATGAAATGCCTATGGCATCAAAAACCTCACGCACTTTCACTCTCCGATCGGCCAACACCATATCGTGATTTTTTCGACATTTTCGGGTATACTGACCTCAATTGACCGTCCAGAACGTTCTGCATCACTAGGGCTTGTGCGACCACAATGAAACTCAGTAAACCACTTTTATAATCATTGAAGTTAATGGTGCAGAGTCCTCATAGTATCTATTAAGTTTTTCCTTGGTTTGAGTGATGGTTTCTTTATCGCAAAAATATAATGTTAAATGCAAAGTTAATGACGGAACTTGCTCAAATTTTTATAGTAGTCTATTAACAGATGGTACTTGACGGGAGCAGCCTTGCATAACCGTTATGGAAAATAACGGCGGGTTTCTACACGACGTTCGTCGTGAGACGAATGAGTGACTACGTGTATTTAGTTTTCGCATTGCATGTACATTATTATTGTATTTTCGTTCGTGTGGTGAAAAACGTCATCTGGAAACACCACCATACTTATTGTTTTTTTATTTTGGCTCAAAATTAAGCTCTCTGTTGTATACGCAGTGGATCAACGTTTTTTTGAAAAATAGGTTTGAGAGAAATGCAATTAAAATTTAAAAACATGTGACTGAAGTTCAAAAGTCACATGTTTCTAAATGGACTACTTGGAATTTCTTTCTGAAATTTTAGTATGATATTATTGAGGAGATAAAGTTACTATCGATGTATGAAAAAAAATCTCAAAATATTAAATGTTCTAATTCAGGTGGTCCCCTTAAGTTTTTTTTTTTTTAATGGAAATAACTTAATTTCAAATTGTGAAATCCTCATGTGATGCATTTGTAGTCAAGCTCAAGAACCGGTCTTGACGGTTAGAGGGTTAATACATTTTCATCAAATCATTTTTAACAATTTCTATGTCAAGCCAAGTTTTATTGTTAGTCTTTCCTTTGCATTCATTTATCTTAGCAATAAATAGTTTTCCTTCTTTTATTTAAATCCTTGGGGGAGGTTGGTTTTTTCATTCCAATGTTCCATTTTTCATCAACGTTCGGTTGTTGTGTATGTATGTGAAGGACGAAGGCAATTATTAAACACCACCCGAGTGTATTCTTGTCAGTCGCACAAAAAAGACCCGCATGATAAGAAATTTTCTATTCTAAAAAACAATAAGAATAAGAGTTTTAAGAGTGGGTAAAATTAATAGTGAATGACTTTGTATCTGTATTGAATGGTTGGTTTGCTGTCTTGCTGGCAGACTGGGCTAAATGATTGCTTGTCTGCCTGCCTGGCTGGCTGCTGTTGCAACTTACAACTACCCTTTAGTGGTGTTCTTCTGCTTATGAGTATCATAAAAAAGCCTATTTTATTATATATTTGCTTTCTACTTATGAATAAAGCTCTTCTTTGGGTGTCACTATATTTATATAGCAAAGCTTCAATTTTATATTTTGTTTTTCCTCAACACAAACGTCATCCTACTTCCCGTCATCATTATTCTCGACTTCGTCGTCGTCAACATTAACATCACGTCGAGCAAAACTAAATTATTTGCAGTCCCCACATTTTTCAATACAACCCTTGTCTTTATACTTCTTTCTACTGGATGACTGGTTGACTGACTAAATGTCTGTCTTCTATGCCTCTATATACACTGCGCCTAATATCTGACAACTGGGTGGTGGTAGTGTGGTATATTTTGATGGTTTCAAAAGATTTTTCTTATATTGATTTGGGTGGGTGTGAAATAACAACAAAAAAAAAAACGCATAATATGTACGTGTACAAATTCTCACACCTACGTTTTGTATTTGGTGGTCGAGAGAGAAAAATGCAAAGTTAAAGCAAGGTATTTTATGACAATATTGTGTATGTATACGACTTTTTGTTTTGAATAATCTAATTTTTAATACACAGGTATAGAAAATATGATTTCATTTTAGAATACTAATCGAAGCAATTAATCTTAATTTAAACTGCATTATAACATTTAAAGCAAGTACGTTAACTTTTTAAATTGCCTAAAAAGGTTTAGTATATTTTAATCTACAAAAGTTTTATTTTTTTTTAACAGTTTATATTATAACTAGGGCAAGGAATTTCATGCAAATGCATGTTTTTCTATATAGGCCAAAACTAATATGCACTAAATATTTATCGGAATCATCAAATTTAGAACAAAATGGCATCGATTTGTAGTTGCATGTTTTTGCATATTTTGGCTTTAAATGCATATTTGGTGCCTTTTTAACGCATATTATGTACTTTTTAATGAATATTTGGGCATATTTTTAATTTTAAGGATCACTTTTTTATTTTGTGGAAAAATATAAAAATTTTTACTTTTTCATATTTTGATTCAATCAGGGGTCTCCCATTGTCCTGATGAATGGCAACACCGGTTTTTAATGCAACAGATGGCGCTGACTGCTGTTTTGTTTTTTCTGGCAATACTGTTTCATTTTATTGGGGAGCAGTGTTACCCAAAACGTTTTAGCTTATTCCCATTTTAAATGTTTAAATCCCCAATGTGATACCCAATTCATTTTAATTTAAACAAAAACTCAAGCTAAGTTAGTATCGCTCTTAAGTTCAGAAAATTATTAAGAAATGAGTGAGCAAATTAAATTAAATTTAATATTTTACAAAGAAATATTTACGTTTTCACTCGAACTTTAAAGGCCTCAAATCTTTGTTAAAATTGTGAAACCAAAAAAAGTTTTATTATACGAAAGACAAATCACAATTAAGCTGAAATGTCACCATTTCAAAATAAAAGTAGTATATTAAATTTTCGAGAGAAAAAATTCTACACAATTTTCACACGAACTTCATTATGGTGAAGTTTTTTTTTTATTAAATTTGTAAATCTAGTAAGGTGTAAGTTCTAGGGCTTGTAAACTCTTTTGAACATTAAGTTTGCATAAGTCGAGTTTACACGATTCAGAAGGTACATAAGAGGTTATATGAAAACCCTTGGTACTTTTTGAGCCTACTCAAAATTTATTTTTTCTGAGTCCTTTGCCCGTAACAATTTCAGTATTTGGAAAATAGAAAATTTTTTGATTAATTATTGAGCTTGGTTGCTTTTCGTTATTTCAAGATTTATAAATATTTGGAGAACATTTCTTCAATAATTCAAATATTTTGTAGAAATTTTTAAATTCTTTAACATTTAACATTTCTTCAATAATTCAAATATTTTGTAGAAATTTTTAAATTCTTTAACAGACCTAATTTGATCGAATTTAATTTGAAATAATACGCATATAATTTATACCAAAATTCTTCTTATTTTGGGCCTAAAACTAAATCTTTTAAAATTTATAAATTTTTTAATCTGTCCCCAAAACGAAACCGAAATCCCTAATTTGGGTCCATATCCCCTTACCTAACAACTCTGTAAAACCTCATTTGACATAAAAAAATCCTCCCTTGAGAAAATTTCCCAAAATAAAATACTCCTTTGACAAAATTTCCCTCATGCTAGCGACATATACAGTTTGTTTACAAAATTATCGATGTTGCATCTCTACATTATATGTTTCTGGATTCAATCAAAATATTTTTTTTTTTATTATTTTTAAAAATAAACATTCTTAAAAACCTTATTGAGCTATGGAAAAGCTTCGTGTTCTGCGTCTGTTTGCAAAATAACTAAAATATATTTTTAAGTTTTAAAGTGCATTATTTTTGTAAAAATAATAGTTTTTAGTGCATATTTTTCATATTTTTAATGCATATTTGTCTTTTTTAGACGCATTTTTTAGGCGCATATTTTCTATTTTTAACTGCATGAAATTCCTTGCCCTAATTTTAACTAATTTAGCTTAGTTAATTTTAAGTAATAAATTTCATGTTCAAAACATTTGTATGTATTAACGAAAATAATTTTATAATTATTAAGTTTATTCCGCATTAGCAAAAGTTCGAACGTCTTAAAATTTAATAAAAATTTACTTGTTTTTAAATTTGTGCTAAATTTAATCCTTATTCTCCCATCATATTATGACGCAACTTTAAGATCCGATATTTTCAAAACGGTATTTGATACATTAAAAAGAATAAGATAGTATAAAAGTTTGGCTATATCCACACAGGGTTACCACACATTGGTTTCAAAATTTTTATAAAGGATTTTTTTTAAAAACCTTCAAAAACATTTTTAAAAATCCCTAAATCTTGTGTATTAATTTTTTATCTTTTTACTTGGATTTTAATTAAGAGAACAAAATAAAAATATAATTTTGAAAAAATCTGGATCCACTGAAGAATGTTAGCGGGTTAATGTTTTGACTTTAGTTGCAGATATCTCCGCTAGAGGGCATGGTGCGATAGTAGAAAATGCAAGGAAATCTTATTTGCGTACAGGTCTTTGGCTATACCAAATTTTAGTTGAAAACTTCTCACGATTTCTTAATTCAGGAGAATATGGGTTAAGTACAAAAATGTGCACTAAAAACCAAAAAAAACATGCACTAAAAATCCAAAAATAAACACTTAAAACAACAAAAAAATGCACTTTAAATTTGTCGATTTTTAAAAATCATAGACTTATACCTGGAATAAACCTGGCAAAATAGCGGAAAAGCTACTAAAACTAAATACAAAAAAATACAGTTTTTGCTAAATACTAGCAAAATAAGAATAGCAAAAATAAAACTGTTAAATTTACAGAATTTTAGTTATACGTACGTGAGTTAACTTTTAGTTAATTGAAAATGTCAAATTACACCGGGAAATCTGCAAAAAATTTTGCTAAATATTGGTAGACTAAAAATAGCAAAAACAAATTGTTATATCTACAAAATTTATGTTATTTTTAAATTAAATTTAGTTACAAACAACTTCTTTCACTACTTCACAAGTATCCATTAAGCCCAAACCACATAGTGAAAGTGCCAGTGGACAGTGGCAGTGCTGTCAAACTTTGTTCTTGAATTTCGCAAAAACGATTTAATATTTTTAAAAATTTCTTATCGCGTTTTGTTTAAAAACATCTCTTGTTGTTTATTTAGAAACTTTTCTAATTTCTCGGCAGTGACAAACAGAGAAGATACAAAAACTGATTTATCGACAAAACGTCGCACTGCGGTCGACACTGCGTTTATGTGGTTTAGGCTTTAGTATATTTTACTGCTTTTTCAGAAGTAATTTTGAACAACTTCAAAAAATTACTTCTTTTATTGCTTCCAAAGTATCCGTTAGTATATTTTCACAGCTTTTTTATAATTACTTCTGAACAACATCCAAAAAATCACTTAAGAATTGCCTCTAAAGCATAATTGCTCTAAAAGTGATCCTAAGAAGTGATTTTGGTATCATTTAGTATTTCTAAACAGATGATCGCAGGTTCGATTCCTGGAGGAACCCATATTTTTTTAATTTTTTTTTAATATTTGAAATTAATTTGCTTAAATTTAATATTTTTAATTTTTCAAATTTTTAAAAATATATAAAATAAAAATGATGAAAAATTAATTTTTATGCGCCTATAAAAATATTACTGAAAACAATACTGAATTGCAGTGCACCTTGTGAACTTGTTTAAAAAGTCCCTATTTTTATTGAAAAGAATAAAACACAATAGCCGTTTTTTCTAATCACTTGGATTTAATAAATCCAAAAAGTATTTCTAAAAGTGCTCAACAGATGGGGTTAGATACTCCCTATTTTAAAAAGAATTTTCTGTCGGACACTTCTTTCACCCTAATTTTTAATACCGAATTCGATGATGAAGGATTTAACTTTAACTTTTAATTTTTAGTTATATTTTATATAAAACAGTGATAAACAGTCTGCCTTTTCAGTTTTATCACTTCAATTTATATTTATACACAATTGAAAAATTCCATTGCAATATTTAATATTCACTTATTGGATTTAATTAAATTACTTACAGTAGAGTGAAAAATTGCCATTTCTATTTCAGCTAATTCTCCATGTCCAAGATTAAAAATATGTATTTGGTGAGGTGGTTTTTTTTTCTAAACATTTTTCATAAAAAAAAATTTAATAAAAACCTTTTATTTAATAGTTTTTCAATTTTTTTGTTTCTCTTTTAATTTTTATTCGTATTTTTTTCTGACATTAAATTAATAGGCTGTTTCATATATTTGTGCTTTTATTATGGATTTATTAAATCCAGCTTTTTTTTTATTCAATAAATCCACTTTTTGTATGAAAAA
This sequence comes from Leucophora obtusa, assembly GCA_949987735.1. Taxonomy (NCBI): domain Eukaryota; kingdom Metazoa; phylum Arthropoda; class Insecta; order Diptera; family Anthomyiidae; genus Leucophora; species Leucophora obtusa. The sequence goes on from OX465297.1 coordinate 116,855,526, forward strand.
TTCTAAATCCAGGTGATTAAAAAACACGCTAAATATCTCGCAACTTTCATATTAAAGAATATCTCATATTAAAGAATATCTCATATTAAAGAATATCTCAGCGGTAGAGAGCTGGACCCGGCAAAATATTTCATTACCAAATAAGTGGTTATATAATAGAAATTCATAGCTTCGCACAACTTATTTTTTGGCGTCTAAATTCATTATTTTTGTTCGATGTGGTCGTTTTTATAAGTAGTCACGCTTACCCGCTCGCTTACAAAAAAATGAGAAGTAAGTAGTTATGAGATTCTGAAGTGTAGTTAAGTGGTTACAAACATGCTTACAAAAAGTTGAATTATAAGTGGTTACCTGACTGCTTACTTGATTCTTAAAAATAAGGGGTTACACAAATACTATTAGCTTCAGGAAATACATTCAGAGATATTAAAGTTTTTGCTAGTGTGTAATTTTAGTACTCGTCATAAAAATTTTAACACAAACATATTTACATGTACACTCAAAAAAATAAGTTAGTAGAAAAATTTGTAAAACGTCTTGTATATCAAGTGTACTAGTTTTCAGCAATTTTTTTGCTGAAAGTCCGTTTTCAGCAAAAATTTTAGTTATATTTTTTTAGCACTAAACTAATTTTGAACTAATGTTTTACTAATTTATTTTGCTACAAAAATTGTGCTGATAACCGCATTCATAGCGTGGACGACAACCAGAAGACAAGATGTAGATGTTGCAGCTTGTCTGGAAACGGAAATGACAAAAAAAGAAAAGCAACTCTACACATATTCTATACTTAAATTTTCAGCAAATAAACTAAAGTAAAATTTCGCTACGAGTTTTTTTCAGTCTACTAATATTCAGCAAAAAGTTTAGTGATTTTAGCAAGGATTTTTTTTAATTGCAATCGACTAAGTGTTAGCAAAACTTCTGCTGAAGATTACTATTTTTTTGGTAAAAATCAGCTCGCTGATTTTCAATAAACCTTTTGCTGAAATTACCAACTTTTTTGCAAGCACGCTCCTGACTAAAAATTTGCTGACACAGCAACATTTTTTGCTGACTTTATTGACTTTTTTTTTGAGTGTAATAAATATAAATGTATAAAATTTAACTTTGTAAAAAGTACTTATTTAAACTATTCCGAGTAAGTCATTATTTTATATTTAAAAGCAATGACTACAACAATAGGCCGTTATTAGGAAGTCATTCTTTTATATTACCAAATAATGCTAAAGGTAATGATATATCATTATTGGCAATGCAATGTCTTTACCAATGAGCTGTCATTACCAATATTTTGCTGGGGACTAGCGATCATGAGGTCGTAACTTCAATACCAGGTGGCGGCAATAAAAAAAACTTTTGTAAAATAAAAAAAAAATATATAATTCTTTTTTGCGAAGAATGTTTTTTTTAAACTTTTAATTTGTGAAAAATAGCTGCTTTGCACTCGATCAAAAAGTATTAAAAAAAATGCTGAAGTGGGAGTACTCCTCTCCTATGACAACTCAATGTTAAAATCATTAATACACTCACAATATTTTTTCCTTAAAATCAACCGACAATTGTATTTTGTCCTTTATTTTTAATTGTTAATTTATTAACTGGCAAAGTCGGTAAAAATAATAGATTTCTCGTTAATTTTAAAATTAATCGTATTATAACAACTAATTGTTTTTAACAGAAAATTTTGATTGAATATTTTAACTTCTACCGAAAGTCCGTATTTTGTGTATTTTGTTTATTGAATGACTGATAGAAAAAGTTAAAAAATATATTTCTTTGCAATTTAACTACTTATTCAATTGAAACAACTTTACTGATTTACTTTTTAAACAACTGTTGAACTTTTACGGTAAAGTTATTGTGAGTGTATTTATGTTAAAAAAGAAGTACATCTAGATCATCATTGTAGTGCTTTTTCTACTGCATCGGTATCTCTTTTTTTTTGCTGGGATATTATTGAAATTTTAAAATTTTTTTGTCAAAAATTGCTAATTTTTTGACGAAAATGCACAGAAATTTGAGGCAATTATTAAATCCAACAGATGTTTCAGAAATGACTCAGAAAAGTAAATAAATTTGAATATTTGTGAGCATCTCAAAAAAAATTTTTTTTACCAAAAATTAAGACTCTTTTTCATACAAAAAACAAAACTTTAAGTAATATATTTTGTATATTTTGAGCTTTTTTTATTATTGATTTTTGGGCTCGTTGATTACTGGCTAAGAAATTTAAATGAAAAAATTAAATTTCCTTTCGAAATTATTTAGTTTATATAAATAAATTTAATCAAATTATATTCTAACATTTAATAATAAATTTATAAATTCAATAATGTTTGTAATAAAATGCCTTTGTTTATTAGAATTTAAAATAGGGTTAATTTTTCTTTGTTTAAACATTCTTTGTACTAATACTTGTTATTTCATGTTTTTTTTTTTCAAAACTGTAATTTTTTAATGATTTGTATTTTTTTTTATTTTTAATTATTTATTGTTACAAGCAAAGTGTTTTACTCACTTTAATTAGTAATTGTTTTATAAAAACTGATTATCGTAGAAATGCATTTCAAAATTAATGACTGACATTTCAGATTTTTTCCCTTCTAACCACTACTGCCAATCCAACGACTACTGACTGATGTTCTTGGCGCCATCCACAATCAGTATCAATTCATTGAACAGTATGAAATTTGTGGAAATGTATTCCATATAATATTTAATATTGATCATCTGTTCTATTATAAATTGATTACTCTACTAACATGATGATGGTATATGATGATGTTTAAGTTAAGAATGGCTGTTGATTAAGATGACATTTTTAGATACATATCAGGAATGGAATCCTGTTGAAGGCTCAGATTATTAAAATTTAGTTGCATATTCCTACTTGTCGCAATTTTCCAAACAAAACAAAAATTAAATTAAAAAAATTTAAACAAAAATTTCAATAAATATATTTTATTGCAACAAAAAACACAAATGGAATACGGTCACAGCTAGACACTTTTCGTTGGAATAGACAGGTTAGTTTACTTTAAAATTGTGGTTTTTTAAATCAGAGCCTTTTTCCATTGAAAAATTAACAGGTTTTAGGAAATTTTTCTTTTCGTATTGTACTACCATTATTCTACAAAATGCCTCAGAGCTTTGCAGCTTTTTATATCTCACATTCTAAGGAATTTCTGACATTGATAAAGTTTTATATTCGACATATTGCTTCTACACTCATAAAAAAAGCAGCTCCACCTCTGTTGACTGGCCTTAGCAGACATTTCAGAAGTTTCAATAGAAGGTCATAGGTTAAGTAGTACTCGTATGTTTAAATATTAATAAGTTTTAAAAAAAATTCTAATTAATAAACGCCTTTACTGCAATTTTTCTGCTTGAAATCTCTGTCAGAGCCAGTGGGAGAAAATTTAACAGTAGTTGAACGAGTTGCATATAATCTGATAGTACTTAAAATAATTGTTAAGCATTGAATTTTCCATCCCTGGTACATAATATCTATGGCTTAATGGAGAAAGCCCTAACTCGATTTTTTCTTTAGCTAAGGAGGAAAAGATTTTAAAGAATTTCCAATATTTGGGATATCAAATTTTTGTTTGAATACACACAAAAAAATTACTAACCTTAATTATCTAATTAAAGATATGTTTATAATAAAATTTGTTTTTCAAACAAATATTTAATCGAATCAGTCAAATATTTGAATTGTTAAATTATTTCAATTAATCGTAAACAATTTTTAGTAATTAATACTAAGTATCATTTGAATGATTGGTGCAAAATCAATTAAAATAGTAATTGATATCACCAATTTCGCGATTAAAGCTTTTTAGTGTGTAAAATTTTAAATCAAGATTGACAATTTTTTTTTTTTTAAGGGAAGTAACACTCAGGAAATTCTTCCTATTAATTAACGTGTTGCTTTCTTTGGAAAGGGGATAGAGAAGAAGTGAAAGGTGGTGAAAGATGAAGGGCTTCAAATATGGCAACACTGTAATTGCGCGAGATGTTGAGTTTTAGAACAGTTGTTGCGCGCCATCTGATGGTGAGTTGACGAACTTTGTTGAAGCTTTTTAGTTCATCGTCCTGTTATATTATTTTACTTCGGTGGGGTTAAGTGCTATGGGAACACCGAAGGAGGACGCTGCGATAAGTTTGAGGGATAGAAAAAACTCATACATATTACCATATTTCATAAATTTATGTTGTCTTGGTTGGGGCTCGAACCCGCAACCTCACGTGTAACAGCCCGACGCGCTAACCATTACATCACAGCTCCCAAAAAAAAAACAGCTGCATTCAAGGAAATTTCGTATCCAAAGTTTTTCATATTCTAAAGAAATTAAAAATCTAATTAAATAGGGCCTTTCCACATTAACCCATCGATATTATTTCACATATTCTCTTCTCTTTCCACATTTTTGGCACACAATATAAAATTATTTTTTCCCCAAACATTTGTTTAACTTTGATTAAAGCTTTTATTAAAGTTCATATGTGTTTTGATGATGATGGTGATGATGATGCTTTTACTGTTATATTTTTAATATGCAGTTACTCTCACAATTGTGAATTATAGTTTTAAAACAAGAACACAATTTTGAAAAATTTTCTATTACAAATTACATGTAAATGTAATTAAAATGTAATTGCAATTACAAAATTCCAATTGCATTTGTAATTATGTTTTAGAATTAAAAAATTTTGTTGCTAAAATTTTTCAAAAAAGTGGTTGGAATAGGCGGGATAGGAGTCAGATAAGGTCAGGCATAATAAGAATAAGGATTGATAGCTAACTCACACTTTTTGTCATTATGTATTTTCTCAATAAATTGCAATTGTAATTAATTTTTTTCAAATAAAATTGCACGTAGTTTATAATAAAAATGTTCAATTACAATTACATGCAATTGCATTTGTTTTTTTTTTTAATTACAATTTCAATTATATGTAATTGTAAATAACCGTAATTTTCAGCTATCCTAAAAAAAATCAGTGACATACAAATGTTAATATTTTCGAATAGGGATTTTTAAGGGCAGTTTTTGGTACCTTTCTGCGGTACGTTTTTGTTGTTTTGTAGTTGTTGCAAGAATGTTTTAATTTTAGGGTACTTTATATGGACATGTATAGTCGTACGATCGTCTAATTCACATCGGGTTTTTCCCGAAACCCTAAATTTAACATTAGTGTGTCAACCCTATGACTCCAATATAGGCAATATGGGGATCAAACTTTTTCTTTTTTAGAGTACATTCCAATTATATAGAAATAATTTTAAATTTCATAAATTTCAGATTTGTGGCCTTCGATGGCAGGCACGCATCCGAGAGGCCCAATTTTCGATGACTCATCCGTATATTCAGATAAAAAGAAATTCGTAAACAGTTTTCAATCGGACTTGACTATTTTTGTTCTGATTTTTAGTACAATTTTTTTTTGTAATAATTTTTACTCTTATTACAAATTACTGATTTTTTTTACTAATTTTCGTTGCTGATTTCAGCAAAACATTTTACCAATTTTTCAAAACCGAGTGCAAAACTTGGCAAAAAAATATATAATAAGGAAATTTTATTTACAAGAATTCGTTCATTCATTCTTTAGAATTCTTGTTTAGTTTATATTTGTTATTATTGATATATTCTTAGTTTGGAAATAAAACTCAGAAATTTTTATTGTATCTCCAATGCATAAAAAGGTAATAACTCGAACACCGTTTGCAATTTTTACTCCAATTTTCAAGTACTTTGCAGTAATTATACATTTTTTACAATCGATCGAAAAAAAATATTTTTTTTTTATTAAATTTGATTTTTAATTCTTTAGATTTTTTCAGTTACCCAACAAAATCTTTCATTACCAAATAAGTGGTTATATTATAGAAATTCAGAGCTATTATTTTTTGGCGTCTAAACTCATTATTTTTGTTTGGCATGGTCGTTTTTATAAGTAGTCACGCTTACCCGCTCGCTTACGAAAAAATGAGAAGTAAGTAGATATGAGATTTTGAATAATAAGTGGCTACACACCTGCTTACAAAAAGTTGAATTATAAGTGTTTATCCGATTGCTTACTTGATTTTTAAGAATAAGGAGTTACACAAATACTATTAGCTTAAAGAAATACATTCACAAAAATTTAAGTTTTTCAAGTGTGTGATTTTAGGACTCGTCATAAAAATTTAAATATAAAACATCCCAGGAAAATTTTCTGTTCCAAAGAATCGGTTGTAGAATAGCTACTTTTCATTCACAACCCCTTCTACTGTCGATTCTAACACCGATTCTTTTTGTTTGAAATTGTCACAAAAGCAACCCCTTCTATAGCTCCAAAGTGGAACCGGTTACTCGAGAATCAGTTCTGGAACTAGTTCTGGAACTGATTCTACGTCACCCACACCTTCCATAGGGGATCCCAGGAACTGGTTCCGGAACCAGTTCCATGGAATCGGTTGCAGTGGAACCAGTTGTAGAATGGGTGTGGTTGGCTACCGATTGTAAAAAATTTTCGTGGGATATTTACATATAATGAATAAAAATGTATAAAATTTAACTGTGTAAACAGTACTTATTTAAACTATTACGAGTAAGTCATTATTTTATATTTAAAAACAATTACTACAATAGGGAGTTATTAGGAAGTCATTATTTTATATTATAAAATAATGCAAAAGGTAATGATATATCATTTTTGGTAATGCAGATAGTAATGAGGTGTCATTACCAATATTTTGCTGGGTATTTTATTTTTAGTATACTTTTTCGGCAGATTGATTTTAATTTGCAGTTTACAACAATTTTGTTAAAATTTAGTAGCGTCTACTAATTATTTATAGTATATAAAATTAGTAAATAAGTAATACAAAATTAGTAAAAAAATATACAGTAATTTGTAATAAGAGAATAGCAAAAATGATTACTAAAAAAATTTGTACTAAAAATCAGTATAAAAAAGAGTAAAGTACGATTGGAAACTGTTTACAATTTTTTTAATAACTTTTTTATCTGAGTGTAGTTGACGATATATAAACAACGATATTTTTGAGATTTTGGATTTCTAATCAGTTTTAGAATTTATCAGTGACTTATAAAACAAATTTTCCATACAAAATTCATTTTATAAATGTGTTATAAGGTTTTCAAATTATTATGCATAGGCACTATAATATTTCGTGGTTTTTATGTAAACAAATAATATTTCGCGGAAGATGACAATCGAAATATTGGAAAATAAATTGATATTTATAAAGAAACCAGACCTCGAACTCGAGAATTTTCATTTATTATATTAAAATCAACTAAAATATAAGCCCTCGTTTATTTAATCCATATTTACCCAGCAAAACCTTCTATTACCAGGTAAAGGTAAAGTAAGAAACCAAAAATTGTAACTACCCAGTCAGAAAAATACAAACGGGAAAGCGGTGGCAAAGCACTTTAACAGGTGGTACAAGTACTGGAAAAAAGTGCTTTCCCATTCCCAAAATGATAACATCATTAGACCAAAGGACCGCAACCGGATTTGAACTCGGAACCTCCTGACTACAAACATTTTTTAACGAAGCGTCAGCATTTTTATAAAATCATTGGTCTACCAGTGAATTGATTTTTGTACGCCTGGTAGCATTGGCTAGGTAGCACTGGATAATCACTGGTTGCAAACCTTGGCACTCTATGCCAATTCTTTGCCAGTGGTTTTGTGGTAAAACGCTTTTTGCAAACGCTGGCAAAGCGTCCCAAATGAGTGTTCTGCCAGTCATTTATTTTTAACACCGTGGTTATTTTTAATACCCAGTGGTATGCCAGTGCTTGATTTTTTGTACCACTGGCGATTTCTGACTGGGTACTTACACTTTGGTCGCATAACACATTATTTTCACATGGGGGTGTCATTGGGGGTAAATGGTTGGCTAAATCGTACCGGTATAGGCTAAAATAAGTGATTACGAAGGAAGTACTGAAATAAGTTGTTACTTGTAATATTAAATTCACTAGTTAGCTAAAATAAGTACATACTTTTATAGAGTGAAGTAAGTCATTACACATTAGTACATATTTCATTGGTTACATATAGGGAATAAAATAAGACGTTACCACCCTACGGGGAAAGGGACCGGTCCCAGATGACACGCAGGATAGGTCCCAAGGGGGCGGAGACCGGTCGTTGATCGGTCTTTTTGTTTGAAAGAGACATATCACTTTAACATGGCGTTGTCATTGGAAATGACCAATTGCCACAGTTGAGACACATTGTGGCAGTAAGGTGGGTGTGTCTAAAAATAGCTTTTCAAATAAACTAATAAAAAATTAAGAATTAAAAATAATCTACTTGGCGTCGAAGAAGGGCTCGATAACACAACCTTCTGCTTGTAAGGCAAACGCTCTACCGTCTGAGCTAATGTTGCTTATGCGTGATGGCTGGCTGATGGTTAAGTTATGTTTTTAGTTTCTGTTCAAATAAAAAAAGAGAAAGAAAAAACAAACACACACACAGCAAATAAACAAAACAAGGAAAAGAAAAAAATAGAAAAGAAAACAGCATTAACACACACAAATATGGTGGAAGTGACTTGAATATGCCCCCGATTGACCGGGCATGGGATAGGTCCCTTAATGGCAGTTGACTTGCTTTTTGAGTTGGCCATAATTAAATTAAAAAATCAATTAAAAATTAGAAAATTACCTCAAAACCTCTGATAATATAAATAAAAATTTTAAAAATTCCCCTTAAGTTAAAAAGAAAAGTTAAAAGAAATACCAATTGTTAAAACTAAAACAGCTTTTACATTAAAAAAAACGTTGAAAATACAATAAATAGGTCCTTGGAGGGCAATTGACTCCTCATTTCCCGTAGGGCAGTAATTTTACCTTCGCCTTATAAGTAGTTATATTATGCAATACCAATAACTTATTATTTTTACCCTTATTAATAAGTTATTATAAAACACAATATCGGTGATATATTATTTTAAAGGCTCCAAATAAGTAGTGATATATCTCCATATCGGTAACTCATTATTTCATACCTCTCACATAAGTATTGATGTATTACAAAATTTTAAACGTATTACCTAAGGTTTCTAAGTAAAACCAAGGATAAAGGCAATACGTGAAAAAGGTCAAACCCATTACCAAGGTTTTGCAGAGTAATTCAGAATATATCAAAAGTTTAGCAGCTGTAGATTCCAAAACAAATTTCATAAAAAGTATGTGCCTAATTTAACGGTTAACTGTATAAATTGTATATCGTAATACACGCCCTATTCATTTATTGCATAGAATAAAATACGTACAGAAGTGTCAAGTTTTGTTTTATACATCTAAATATGTATGATGTTGTTGTATAACTGAACAAGTCTCTTTTGATTATTGCCACAAATTGTCTTTTGAATCAATAGTTCGAAATTAGAACTTGTTATTTTGCATGATTGTATCTCACACTAACTAACAATTCTTTGTTCACAAAATATGTACGGGTAACCTTCGATTTACGTGGTTAAATGGGACCGGAAAACACCATGTAAATAAAATTTAATTTAAAAACTAGACAATAATATTTAATCGCGTTGTATTGAATTCGCCTAAAAAAGGAATCGCGTTAATCGAGGGTTTCCTGTATTTTATTTAGTTCGAACAAAATGATTTGTATATACATTTTTCAACAACTTATTCATCATCATTAACAGCAAACACAAACCTTATGATAATGATCATCATCATCGGTTTTTGCACAATTTTAAAAAACCATGTGAGATTATCATGTTATTTTATTTTTAATTTAAATTTATTTTTAGTTAAATTTTCGATAAAATAAAAATGCGTTTTATTTAAATGACGAAAAATCAACATTCTTTTTAAATAGTTTTTTAGTTTACTACTTAAATTTTTATTTGTTAAACGATCTTATGTACAAACAATTTGCTTTGTTTTTATTTAAATTAATTTTTTCCTTTTTATTTTCAATTATCTATAGAATTTGTTGTAGTTTTTTTTATTTTTTGCAATTATTTTGTTTTTTTTTTTCTTTTATGGTTCGCATAACAAATAATTTGTGTGCTTTTTATTTGTATTTCAATATATGTATGTTATTTTTATTTTATTTATCCACTATTTCGAAAATTATAATATTCTTTCGTATTATTTCATACAATCTGCGTTTAAAAATGCAAACAATTGTTGATACATAATTTCAATTTAATGAATTAGTAGTAATATTATAATATTTGCCAATCATAAAAACTATACCCATTTTTTCTGCAGAATTTTGTGAATAAACTTTAGTTTTAAATTTTCTTATGGATTGAGGGGGTATGAAAATATTAAATATGTTTTCGTTAAGCGTTATTTTTATTCATTTTCTGGGAAATCATTGAAATGTAATGTTTGAACATACATCTGAATTTTCGAAATTAAGTTAGAATTTTCTACTTCTAAAGCAATCAAATGTTATATGTGTGTCGATAGCTCAGGGGTAGAGTTCTCGGCTAACAAGCAGGGATCCCAGGTTCGAATCCCAGAGTGACCATGTTTACATATTTAGGCCCTGTGCGAGGTGGCTAAATAATTTCTAAACTAAAAACAAATTGACAAAAGGGTTTGAAATTTCTTTAAGAAATTTTTAAAAAAATTTCAAATTTCATAGAAGTTTGGAAACCTGAATTTAGTTAGGATTTTATTAAGCCAGTTCGCCCCCATCCTTAATAAAAAATATTTGTAATAAATTTTTTTCACGATTGTTCCTTCGTGTATGTCAATGTATCGTGTTGAAATTCGTGTTATCAAAATATTTTTGTTATTTTGTGTTTCCATACTCAACATTCCATCGTGTGTATGTATAGATGTTACTGTTTTGCTGTGTTAGTTCATTGAGAGCAGTCGTACTGTGAGGTGGTTTTGTATTTACGCAGTAAATAAAATAAAAGAGACGAAAAAGTCGACAATTACAAACAATGAAAACTGGATTAATTTTATAAATGTTCATATTCCCAGCAAAATCTTTCATTACCAAATAAGTGGTTAAATAATAGAAATTCGTAGCTCCGCAATACTTATTTTTTGGCGTCTAAACTCATTATTTTTGTTTGGCGTGGTCGTTTTTATAAGTAGTTACGCTTACCCGCTCGCTTACGAAAAAATGAGAAGTAAGTAGTTATGAGATTCTGAATAATAAGTGGTTACAAACATGCTTACAAAAAGTTGAATTATAAGTTCTTATCCGACTGCTTACTTGATTCTTAAAAATAAGGAGTTACACAAATACTATTAGCTTCAGGATATACTTTCAGAGAAATTAAAGTTTTTGCTAGTGTGTAATTTTAGAACTCGTCATAAAAATTTTACACAAAACATATTTACATGTAATAAATATAAATGTATAAAATTTAACTTTGCAAAAAGTACTTATTTAAACTATTGCGAGTAAGTCATTATTTTATATTTAAAAGCAACGGATACAATAGGCCGTTAATAGGAAGTCATTATTTTATATTACAAAATAATGCAAAAGATAATGATATATCATTATTGGTAATGCAGACAGCAATGAGGTATCATTACCAATATTTTGCTGGGTTCATTTATAAAATTTGAGACAATTATGGGACATAAAATGGAAAATTAACAATTAACAAATTAATTAATTTGATTTTCTTACGCGCATATTTGATGTGGTAAGTTCGACAAACAAACAGAAATGATGTTTCGTTTGAGATTTTGTTGTGTGTGGCATCGTCTGTATTACAATATGTAAACAAAAAATGAATACAATGTTCTGTGACGAATGTTCCTTTGTGTGTAGGCAGCATAATGATTCTTTTATATCACCCCAGGAAAATTTTCTGTTCCAAAGAATCGGTTGTACAATAGCTGCTTTTCATTCACAACCCCTTCTACTGTCGATTCTAACACCGATTCTTTTTGTTTGAAATTGTCCCAAAAGCAACCCCTTCTATAGCTCCAAAGTGGAACCGGTTGCTCTAGAATCAGTTCTGGAACTAGTTCTGGAACTGATTCTACGTCACCCACACCTTCCATATAGGATCCCCGGAACTGGTTCCGGAACCAGTTCCATGGAATCGGTTGCGGTGGAACCAGTTGTAGAATGGGTGTGGTTGGCTACCGGTTGTAAAAAATTTTCCTGGGACAACAATGATGACCACTTTAAAAATATTTAAAAAATTTAAATAAAAAAATTATCGAACATGCAATTACGTGAAATTCTGAGCCCTAGTCAAAAAAAAGTTTTGGACTTTAAGGCCATGATAATGAAAGGTAACCCTTTTATGCTGCCTAAACACGAAGGAACATTCATCAGAACATGAACAACAATGAAAAACATGTTTCAACGAATGTTGATTCATGTGTAGCCAGCATTACAACAAAATGTAACAAATGAACCCTTTAAGAGGTAACATTCTTTAAATGTGAATGAATTTTAATTCACAGGTATTAAGCGGCGAATACACGAACGAACATTGAGTAGGGAAAAAAATATCGAAAAATTTTGTAAACACGAATTGCACGATGTCAACACCCACACACATTCACAAAAATGGGTTTTTTTCACGAATGTTCTCTCGTGTATTTTCCGCTTTATAGATAGATGAATTGGACTTTTAGATTTTAATATTTACAGTGTTATTCTAAACTTTATAACAATGACAAAATTGTGACAACACTGTGGTTAATCTAAAAGTCAAATTCATCTATGTATAATACCTGTGAATTAAAATTAATTCACATTTAAAGAATGTTACCTCTTAAAGGGGTTCATGACAAAATTGTGACAACACAGAACATTCACCATAGTGTTGTCACAATTTTGTCATTGTTATAAGGTGTAGAATACGGGTGTAAGGGTGTTATTCTAAACTTTATAACAATGACAAAATTGTGACAATACTGTGGTGAATGGTCTGTGTTGTCACAATTTTGTCATTGTTATAAAGTTTAGAATATGGGTGTTAGTAAGTATCAAATATTTAGTGTCAAAGTTGAATATTTCGTTTATACAATTCGGCGAAGATAATCTAAAATTAAGCATTTAAATTAATTATTTTTTAATTGTTTTCGAAAAAATCTATTACATTGTTTGCTAATAATTTCGTACATTGTTATAAAATTCTAAAAAAATTTTCAATTGAAGCTGAACTTTTGCGTTGTTATTTATTTTGTTAAAAAAAAAAAACAAAAGAATTTTTAAGATACAGTACTAAAAAAAGTATATACTATATAAAAGAATTTATCATTATCGGAGAATATAGAGAAACCGTTTCTATGGTTTCCATATAAATGTGTATTTACAACACGCTACACTTAAAGGTGGAGAAATTTTGTATTCATTGTTTTTTACACAAAATGGTGAATATTTTAATTAAAAATACAACTACTAGTGAAAATAATACTGTAAGTAAAAGAAATAAACATAGAGAGAGAGAGACTAAATAAATAACTATAAAAATATCTAATAAGAATATCTAAACAAATGCAAACAAATCAACAACAATAAATTTATAAACATTAAACTATTAAATACAACAATGTGTTACAATTACGTTACAAAGAAAACAGTGTAAATACAGTAAAACGTAGCGGCATTTTTTTGTTTATTTACTATTTATTGTATAATTATATTTGCAAGAGGGAAAAAAGCTAAAATGTAATATTGTAGAAGCCAAGTGCTTATGAA